>JAYDZK010000032.1:19521408-19534382 GCA_034509185.1 Euphonia xanthogaster | reverse complement strand
ATGGCATTTCTAAGTCAGCATTTCTTATCTCAAATTTTGCATACAGATGCATACAGTGTGGGTCTTCTGTCAGGCCCCGAGAACTTTCTACAAATTCTCTTCCCACAGGTAAGAACCTTCTCTGGCTTAGGAAGTGTGGCAAATGTTCATGTAAATACTCCACACAAAATCCCCTGTGTTTCTGGTGATGTTTATTGCATTTTACATCCTTGTGTTCAGCAGCAGCACTGGCCTTTCCTGGCTCCAGAGGAAAATGCTTTGGAGCAGTGGGACCTGGCAGCACTCTCAGATATCCAGAGGTGTTTCTCCCTTCTGGCTTCCTACCTTGCTGTGCTCTGGGCTGATGGCAGCAGTTGCTGCTCAGCTGGTGAGCACTGTGAGCTCAGCCAGCAGCACAGGGAATGTCCCTGCTGTTAAACACAGCTGGAAGTGCTGGATCCTGCCCCAGCAGCCCTGGCACTGGCTGGGGTGCTGCCTTTGCCCAGCAGCCCCTGCTGTGGCACAGTGAGGGGGCACCTGGACACCTTTCCTTGCACGAAAGGCACAGGACAGGAGCTGAGCACTGAGCCTGTCTGTCCCCTGGGCTCCCCAGTCTCCTGCTGCAGGGCAGGGCTCAGGGCTGGGCTGGCAGAGCTGCCCTGGCTCAGCCCCTGCTCTTGCTCTGGGCTTGGCCAGCTTTGCATCAGTGATGAGCAGACTTCCCTCGGGCTGTGAGTGTCCTGGGGTGGCACCTGGCACCCTCTGCAGCTGCCGGAGCCTGGGAGGGGAGCAGGGCTGAGCTTCTGGGCACAGGAAATGGCAGGAGCACACAGAGATCAACCTGCTCAGAGGGGGAACCTCCCCATGTTCTGGGTTTGCCTTTCAGCTCCTGGTGAGAGCCAGGCCTGGCTGCCCCAGGGAGCTGCTCCCAGGCGTCATTCAGATCAGCTTTGTGTGTCAGATTTACTACATGAACACTTGCTCTGGGGTACCTGATCTCCTCTACCCACCTCACTTTGTACAAGTTCATTTTCTTAAAGCAGCTGCCTTCTGAAGGTAGGATATTTGGACTCTTACCTGCATTGTACAACTCCAGGTTATAAAGAATGATCTGTGCATCACCAGACTCTTAATTGTTAAGTACTGTGTGAAAAAAATGTAATGAACTTCTGGAAAATGGGATATTAATTATTGTAATAATTGGGCCTTATTGTAAGTGTGGTGTGGGGAGTGATAAATGGTGTTTCTGTCTATTCATTTCATATCAAGATCACTTTTATCCTTTAGTTCCAACTGTCTTGCATTTAAATTCATTCTGAAAGAAGTGTATTGAATACTTAGAGCTGGTAGCAAGGATTTACCTCTTCATTGTTTCACTGTCTCTGCTGTTTACCAGCCTTTGTGTGCTGCTTTGGTGGCTTTGGCACTTGCTTGGGGAATGAGCTGTGGGACAGAGAACATTTCTGGTCCCAGGGAGTTGAGAGTCACCCCCCAACACCAGGAATGTTCCCAGCAGTGCTGCTCAAGGGCTGGGTGTTGTCCCCTCAGTGAGAGCCAGCCCAGGGTGATCTGGTGGCATTTTAAAAAGGTTCTGCTAAATCCTCTCAGTGCAGATTCCAGCTGGAGCTGGACTTGGAACAAAGCCAGGCTCTGACCTCTCCAGAATTTGGAAATGTGGGTTTGAGGGCTCCGTTTTGGGGCTTATGTGGGAATGACAGTCCAGTGTGAGCTCTGAGTTCTTCTAGTGCAGTTCCACCAGAGGGACATTGCAGTATTGGAGTCATGTCTGGAACCAGCCCAAGTAAGCTGAAGATCTGAGCTGTCCCCTCTGAAGCAAGGTTCCTGGAGGAAGCTCCTGCCAATATCAGCAGGTGTGTGCTGGGCTCTGTCTCGAGTGCTGGGTTTAGCTCCAAGTGCCCAGAAGAAGGGGTTCCCTGTCCCCCTGAGGGAGCAGGCTTTCAGCAGCTGGGTGCTGCCACAGGTGCCCCTGAAACCCCCTCACCTTTCCTTCAGCTGGAGGGTTTGCTCTGTGGAGTACCTGGCTAAAGCCTGAAGTGATTTTACTGGATATTATTTTCCTGAGCTTTGAGTACAGAACTGTTGCCACCAAGCCCCACAGCCAGCCCCAGCTGGAGCCCCATTTTGGGCAGGCATGAGCAGGGTGTGCTGTCTGCCAGAGCTCCCCTGAGCACACAAACTCCCTGATGCTCTGCAGCACCTCCAGGTGGGGCTTTTTTTTGGTTTTTTTTTGTTTTCACACCAAAGTTTCACAGGACAGAAAGCACAGGAGTTTCTGGCTGGGCCACTGGCCATGTTTTCCTGGAGGCAGTTGCCTTGGGGCATGTGTTGAGCAGGAATTGTTTGCAGCATTTCTCAAGCCTTTTATGCCAGTTTTCCAGTGAACAGTTTGGATTGCTCCTCTCTGGTCTGCAGCCATGTGAGCAGGTGTGGGAGCAGAAATCCACAGGATGGAATGGTCAAGGTGGTTTGGTGACAGCCAAAGAGGAGGCACAAGCAGCATTTAAAGAGAGATCCAGCTGGCTGGAATCCAAATGTGTCTCCAAATTGCACAGACAGTTGTGGCTCAACAATGCCTGTGAGTGGAAGAAGGGAATGGAATGAGAAGGGAGCAGAAATGAGTTTCAAAGGTGATATTTGCCACAGTCTGAGGCTGTCATTCCTGTAATTTGTAGAAGAATGCAGATTTTTGCTGTCCTTTGACCTTGTACACACAATTCAGCTGCTCTGGAGGTTCTGATGAACTACCTGAGAGTAAACTCTGTGCCTTGGGGAATGGAGAAGTAAGGGCAGAGTAAATGATATCATTCCTGTACATTGGATATTGAAAGCCTTTCCCTTGTCAAGTGGCAGATTTCTGTGGCAGGGTCTTTACTAATGCTCCTACCTAGTGACACAATTTGAGCTCTCCCCAGTACCTTCAATGGCCATCAGTATCCAAGTGCTTTTCACTCCTGCAGGAAAGCACAACTGACTGAGCTGTCTCTGGAAACATCTGGACCAGAACATCCTGGGTTTGGTATCTTTTGGAAGTGTCTCAGCTGGAAAAGTGCCCCTGAATCTCCCTGTGTTGTCTGTGCAGTCTGATGGGATCCTCAGCTGGGATGCAGCTTCTCCTGGCTCTGTCCTGCCTACCTTGCACAAATTCCACAGAGGAAATAAAATATATTCAAGCTCACTCAGTTGTTTTCAGAATAAGACAATCTGTGCATTTTTATTTAAAATTTGGAGATCAGAAGGGCAGAAGTGTGACTTAACCCCTTCCATGCCCCCCTGAAGTCCTGGCAGGGCTTTGGATTTGTAGCCACAGGGAAACCTGCAGGCCCTGCTGCCTCTGCAATGTTCTTTTTGTGGTTTTCTTTTCCTCTAAGCCCTCTATAGAGGTTTCCATGTGGCAGGTGAACAGCAGATAGATGATAAATACAAGAGAGCGTTGAGAGGGATGAGATCACTGGCTAGGTACTCATTTGTTCAGATTATTGTTTGCATGGATGCAAAAAATGAACCTTTAAATACTGGAAATTTAAGATCAACACCTAATAGAATGGCTTGTCTATTTTCTCAAAGTGAATTCTATAGTATTATTGACTACCTGACAAGCAGTGATGAATGCAGTCCCTCTGCTGCTTTCTGTTCAGGGTAAAGGCAATTAAGCACTATTATATGGTAGAATTTAGCATTGCTCTGTGTGGGGGTTCATTTGTGCACATTGAAATGAAAGCAGAAACGATCAGCAAACATCAGTGTAATGATGTGTCCCAGCCTTGATAAGGAAATTATGCCTTGTTTCTAATGGGCTCTGGGAATTTCAGGGAGCTGTTTGCCTGGGAATGATCTTACTCAGAGGATGTAGAAGCAGTGCACTCATCTCCTCACACATCCTCAGCCATCACCTGCAGCTCTGAATTAACTTACAAGGCACAAACAAAACGTCTCAAGTCTTTTACAAGCTTAATTTTTAAGTGTAAATGTCAAGAATGAAATCATCCGACTTAATAATGCTGTGGGTGTGTGTGACAAGGCACCTTTCAGAAAGAGCATGGAAAACAAGCTCTCAGACTGTGCCATTCCCATTCTGTGCAAGTGACAAAAAGAGTGCATCCTGCTTTTTCAGTTGTTTACAGGAACCCACCACAGCCCTTCCATTTGCTGTAAACACTTGGAACAAGTGATGGGAGCAGGTGAAGAAAGTCATGCTGGAGCTTGCTGGAACTGAATTGGAGTTGGAATAACTTGGAATTGCTTTTAAAGTGCTGAAACCTTGTGAAGGGGCTGTTAAGGAATGGAATGTCTCTCCTGAAGTTGTGTTGGTAGTTTTATTTCTATTAACAACACACAGTGCTTCATTATTAAGCTTAAAGCCTTCTAGTATCACGCCAAGCATATTTTTCTGCAGCCTCGAGGTCTCTCTTAGCCAAGCCTAAAACTCAGGCTATTGTTTCATGTCCTTGCTTGCTGTAACTTTTCTACTTTCAGACTTTGCAGCTGTAGCTAGCTCCAAGTTTTCTGTTCCTTCTGTTTCTGCTTTTACAGCTTCCTGGAAGTCTTCTTACCTTGACTATTTCCCACATTAAGTCATTGGGTCGTATTTGAAAATTCACCAGTATTTTTTTCACGAGCTTCTATTGGAATGTTCTCATCTCTGGACAAATCTGGAGTCACTGAACATAAGCCAGGCTCAGGCACCACTTTCTCAAGGCTCCATCAGTCCATTTAAAAGTCCCAGTTTCAGTGACTACTTGCTGGTCTCTTCTCCCAGAGGCTGCACTGGGGGTACGTGCTGCTAAACCTGACCTGGAGGATGGGGCAGATTTTTCTGTGGTGAGACCTTACCTTGATGTTTGTTCAGGTGAAGCTTGCTGCTGTTTTTCTTGGCTGTTCAAGTTGCTGTTATTGTTTGAGAAATTGGGATAAAACTACTACAGGGCTTCAGCATTTCTGTAATTTCCTGCAGCAGTTAGCAGTGATGTCAGTGTAATTTTCCCAGCTTAGAGTTACATTCAGTGAAATGATAAAATCAACCTGTGTTAGAATGTTTAGTTGTGAGTGAAAAAGTGGAGACAAATCTTCCCACTCTGTGAACATTTTATACCATAGTACTTCATAAAATTTTTAGTGGAGTCTCCTCTTTGTCTTAGTCTGAATTATCTAAAACTGGGTATGGCCTGAGAAATTGAATGTATCTGTAAGGGTGTCAGTTTATCCAATTTACAGCCAATCTGTATTCTCTTAGCACCTAAACCAGGGACTAATTTCATCCAGTAACTGCCTTTTAACCTTCCACTGACTGCCAAGAAAGGAGATGGGCAGGTTCAATGCTTCCAACATGGAAATTTCCATGTATAATATCCCAAACATACCAGTGTCTGTTTCAGAGTAAAAAACTCTGAGCCACCACTGATGGGCAGGTTCCAAACTCCTCAGAGCAGCTCAGCTAATTGTCACAATGGGGCTGCAGCAGGAGAAGCTTCAGCTGCCCCGGGAAGGAGTGGGTGCTCCCAGCAGCACCGCTGAGGTTTGAGTTGGGATTGCTGGGTGTGTGTGGCAATTGCAGCTCCTGATGGTGGCCCAACTTGTACAGCCCTGCAGGGATCAGGACAGGCTCCCAGCACAGAGAAAGATCCTGTCCCTGCCCCTCTGCACAGGAGTCTCTGCCACTGCCTGGGGGCTGCTGAGCCCTGAGGAGCTGCTGCTCCCCTGAGGCAGGAATCATGCCAGGGACTGCCCTGGAGCCCAGCTGGAGCTGCAGAGGTGTCTGTGGGCAGGCTGCACAGCACAAGCTCTGTACAGCCTGCAAGCACAGAGGGGTTTCCCAGCACAGAGATGCACTTGTGCTGTCAGCTCTGCTCTCCTGGGGCTCTGGTCAGCAGGGATCCAGTGCCAGAATCTGCAGGGTCCAGGCTGGGGCTCTGGAGTTATTACCCCCCAGAGCTGCCTTCCATGGGGAGAGGATTGTTTGGGAATTCATTGCTCCAGGTAGCAGTGATCCATCCAAATCACTTCACAAACTGAAGTGACTGCTCAGGTGGGGACTGTTGATTTATTGTAAAAGGAAAGGAATCTTAAATTTCAATATCTATGTAAAGAAGCCTCTGGAGTATCATCCATGTTTGATCTCTGAGCTCAGCTGTTTCCATGAGTGGAATGTAATTGCTTTTGTAATGTCAGAGTACTACAAAATTGGGCTCTTGATGGATGAGCATCCAAAAGGATGCTCTTCCCCCAGCTCTGCACCTACTGAATATAAACTTCAGTGTTGGGTTGGTTTACAGAGTTGAAGGCATTAAATTCCTTAGGCACACTAAGAGCTGACCCCTGAGAAGGCAAAGCTGTTTAAGCAATTAATGACTGAGTGCCAGAGAAATGTTATCATCCTTTCATTGGCTCGTGCCAGTACCACTCTTTGGGTGTTGTTTAAATTTCACTGGCAGCTCGAGCACAGCTAAAAATAAACTCATTTGTTTATAGACTTCTTTGACAACAGCCAAACAAACCCACATTGTGCTGTTTGGAACAGGAGGCACAAAGCCAGCTGAGTGCTGCCTTGGAGTGTGGCTGGTCGGTGCCTGGGGTTGGTTCTACAGCTGCTTTTCCCCTCCCACCCCTGTTTTATTCCCACTGGAAGCTCTTCCAGGGCAGTGTGCTCCTGCTGAAGCACAGGTGTGTGTCTGCAGTGTGAGCAGCAGCCCCTGTTCTGTGCTGATGGGGCAGAGCACAGAGCAAGGAGAGACTAAAAAGTGGCAGCAGGGGAACTGTCAGTGCTTGGGGCTGGAGCTCCAGAGGGATCCTGAGTCCTTGAGGGCATGTCCAGAAATCAGAGGGAGCTTGGGCACGTCCAGCAGGGCTCCAGAGGTCACCTGGGCTTCCTGGCAGGGGAGCAGTGGGAATCTTCACGTTAGTTCAGCTCAAGGACAGGAGGAGGTGAAGGAAGATAAGGAGGAGGACAAATGACATCAGCTGTGGTATCTCCAGTTGTGAGATGCTGGGGTTTGGATGTCCTGGAGCTGCAGAGCTCTGGAATGAACAAATGCTTCTTGTAAGAAGGGGAAATGCTGAGACAAAATGTCTTGGCAGTAAAAATAATTCTGAGAAGGTGGCAGTGGGAATAGCCTGCCTTGCTGTGGGAACTGGGCTCCTGTACCTCTCTCTCTGAGGGATGTGTCAGGAGAATTAACCCACAAACACCAGAGGTTTATGTCCAAAAAGGAGACAGAGGAGTCCTTTGCCTTTATCTGAATAAAGGGAGGGGCCGTGGGGCATTCCCCTGGGGTCTCTCAGATTTTTGGAGGATGCAGCCTCCTTTTCATCCCTGGCTGCATTTCCCTTCTCTCTTTCCCCCTTGGCTGAGGTACTTGAGAGGTTCAGACTTCCCAAAAGACCTGATACCAGAGACTTCCCTCTAATGTATAACCCTCCCTTTTAACTTTTATCCTTATGGAATTTAGGGCTTTTCCCCCATTGTTCCTTTCATCTTTCCATGTCCAGTTTCATTTATCAGCAGACCTAGGGTTGGTTTGTAGAGACAAACCCATCATTCCTCTCAGACGTTTGGAGAAGCCCCTGCCCAAGCTGAGAGCTGAGCCCTGCTCAGCCCTGCCCTCTGCTCTCAGGGCCAGCAGCAAACAGAGCTGCAGCCCCTCTGCCAGGGGAGCCAGGGCTTGGCTGCTCTCAGCTGGGCTCCTGCAGCCCAGGTGGAGCAGATGGGCCACAGTGCAGAGAATCAGCTTGGTGAGATAATGCCCCATGAGAGCACAGAATGCCAGGCTGGGCTGGGCTGGCAGGACTCCGAGCCCACCCAGTGCCAGCCCTGCCAGGCAGGGACACCTTCCCTGTCCCAGGTGCTCCCAGCCCTGTCCAGGGCACTGCCAGGGATGGAGCAGCCATCCTGGGGAACCCGATGTTTGGCTTTTTTCTTTTTTAAATAGGAGGAGTGTAGAAGGTTATGAAGTGGTTCTGAGCAGAGAGAACTCAGAGGTACGGAGCTGCCAGAGCTTCCTTGCTAGGGGCCAGTGGAGATGGACAGGACCTGCTTTCACTTCGGGTGGTTATGCCACCAAAAGCAAGAGTGAAATATATTACTGTGAACAGTGACACATTTTAAATTTTTTTTTCTCTGAGGATTTATTAAAAAACCCCAAACAAACAATAAAACACCAAAATCTCTCATTCAACAAGAAAACCTTTGAAGACTCATTGGTTGTGTCCAGGTCAGTGTGAGCTGCTGGAGAGTGCTTTGACCTAAAGGACAAAAATAAGATGTGGCAATGTCAAGAGGCAATTGAAAATATCAAACTGTGACTTGAGGGAAAGCCAGGTAGAGCTGATTGTGCAGGAATCTCTCAGGGAATGTTTGAGTAACACTTTGGGGGGATAAAGAAGGAATTTGAAGCAAAGCTTCTAAAAGCTGAATGGATTAGTGGTTAAAACTCTCCCTGAAAGTTGGGATGGTACTGAAGGTTGTGTTTGGGGAATGATTTTAAGAAAGGAAAAAAGCCACCCCACAAACCTTGTTAAACACTGCCTCTCCCCACTCAGCCCCCTAAAAAATAATCAAAAAACCTCACTGAAACAAATCCCAAAATCAAGCAAAGCAAACAAAAAAGCCTCCAAAACCCTTGTGAGGCATTTTCAGAAGTGAAGAGCTGGGCTCTGTTGCTCCATTCAGTGCCAAGATAATTTCAAAAACCTGTAACCTCCAGATTCTCAAAGGAAGGACATTTTCTGTGGGGGTGGCTGTGCCAGTAACCACTGCAGGTTGTGGGACAGATGGAAGCTGACTAATAGCAAGAACACCATTAGCTGGAAGTACAGCCATTATAATTGAAACTGAGGCCTCCAGGCATCCAGAGAGAAGCCAAGAATCCCGACTGTGGGATTGTCTGGGTGTTTTTGTGGCTTCTGCATGCAGACTTCATAGTTACAAATTACAGTGTTTCTACAGATTTAGCTGAGAGTTGAAATAAAACAAGTTGAAGACTTCAATCCCATTCTTTATGCAGTCTGTCTGGTGAGTTACAGCAGTAGAACACACACTTGGTTTTGTCTTAATCTTTTCAGGTTTTCTAATTTAGTCTTAATTGGAGGAAAGAGTTACATCAAAGGCAGCAGAACTCCTGGGGCATTTGGAATTCCCAAGGGGCTCAGGTTGGCTTCTGGGGCAGATGGGCACAGTCATCAGTGTGACTGGACTTAAACATCCCTTAGGAAGGGATTGTTCCTGGCAGGGTGGGCAGGCCTGGCACAGGTGCCCAGAGCAGCTGGGGCTGCCCCTGGATCCCTGGCAGTGCCCAAGGCCAGGCTGGACACAGGGGCTGGGAGCAGCCTGGGACAGTGGGAGGTGTGGGATGAGAGATGGGATGGAATGAGAGGAGTTTTGAGGTCCCTTCCAACCCAAACCATTCTGGGATTCTTTGACGTGGGGGGGGCTGAATGTGGGGTCTGGTTCCTGAGAGATTGAGGTGGGAAAAAAGAGCAGGAGGAGGAAGAGAAGGAGCTGGAGGGAGCTGCAGATCTCCAGCAGCCCCGAGAGAGGAGGGGCCAGGCTGCAGGGCAGACAGCAGGAGAATTTTGAGGGAGGCTGCAACAGGATGAGGGGAGAGGGAAAGCAGGAGGTGATCCCCAAACCAGAGCCAGTGGGTCAGGAAATCTTCACTGCAAAGGGCTGGGTGCTGGCCAGGGCCTGCAGACACACGGAGAGGGCAGGACAGAGGGACAGGGGTGCTGGAAAGGACTCACAGCTTCCAAAAGCTCACAAAGTGGGAACCCACATCATCCTCCAGGCTGGTGAGAAATGCTGCATCATCTCCATCCCAACGGGGACAGGGCAGCTGATGCTCCTCACACGGGGTGGCTGAATTCCCCACAAAGCAGGATAATCAAAAGTGATCTCTGCAGCTCAGAGGCAGTCACTGAGCGACCACAAGGGAAGCCAAAGGCAGATATTAGCTCTCTGATTTAAAATTAAAACAATTGATCAATTGTCCTGGCTGGAATTAATAGCAAAACAAATAGGCCTGCAATATTAAACTGAAATTCACTGCTGGATCTGGCTGGATCCAAATGTATGGGGTCTCTCAGGACAGGGCTGGATATTTATTATGGCTGAATGAATTGGATTTTTGCACATAAAATGCAGATATTGGGCAATTTGAAAAGTAAAGGTCATTCTGTAAAGATTGGGGGTTTTGGATTTATTTTTTTGAAGTGGGTGGATTTGGAGTTTCTGGAGCTGGTCAAGCTCAGTGCAGCAGAGAGCACGGGGGGGGGATGGCAGCAGGGTCTGGAGGGGAGGGTGTGGAATTTCAGTCATTTTTATGCTGCAATTAAAGAAACTGCAGCTTCTGAGCTCTGGGTGGGCACAGGGGGCTCTGGTGTGGGGTGTGATCAGCTCCTCATGGGCTCAGCCTGAGCCGTGGCAGCAAAATTGTTTGGGATTTGGGGTGGAATCAGGGCTGAGTTCCTCCTCCTGGGCCCTGGGTGAGTCTGTGCTCCCCGGGGTTACCTGGCCTGAGCTCACCTGGGCCAGCAAAGGCACAGCAAGGAGATGTGGCCAAGCACTGCTGAGCTTTGGGAAGGGGCAGAGAGGAACCCCAGAATCCCAGGCTGCTCGGGGTTAGAGGGACCTCAAATCCCACCCAGTGCCACCCCTGCCGTGGCAGGGACACCCCCACTGCCCCAGGGACACCTTCACTGCCCCAGGGACACCTCCCACTGCCCCAGGTGCTCCCACTGCTCCAGGGACACCTCCCACTGCCCCAGGGACAGCTCCCACTGCCCCAGGGACACCTCCACTGCCCCAGGGACACCTCCCCCTGTCCCAGAGACACCTCCCACTGCCCCAGGGACACCTTCACTGCCCCAGGGACACCTCCCACTGCCCCAGGGACACCTGCCCCTGCCCCAGGGACACCTCCACTGCCCCAGTGTCCAACCTGGGGATCCAGGGGCAGCCACAGCTGCTCTGGGAATTCCCTTCCAGCCCCTGCCCAGCCTCCCAGGGCAGAATTTCTCCCCAGTACCCCACCTCACCCTGCCCTCCGGCAGTGAGGAGCATTCCCTGTGTCCTGTCACTCCTTGGGGAATATGGGGCTCACTGGCACCAAAAAGCCTTTTTTGGGGTGAACAGCAGTGGGAACCTCAGGGAAATGTTTGGGTCCAGCAGAGTAAAAAGCAGCAGGATGTCCCTGCAGAGCCTTTGAAGGAAATCAGGCAAGGAGGGATCAACCAGCCAGGCCTGGCTTATTCCCTGTGCAGTTCCCTGTGGATTTAAGCCCTCCTTGCACCCTCCTTCCATCCTCTGCTGGCCCAGGGTGTGCGCTGTGCTTCCTGCAGCACCCAGGGCTGGATTTCCCAGGATTTGGGTGCAGGGCTCCAGCAGGAGCTTCCAGCCTGGAATCAGCTCCTCACTTCCAGCTGGGAGACTTTTGGTCTGTGTTTAACAATGTGTGTCATTGCAAATTCCGTGTTTGGCTTTAAATGACAATTGAAAGATGTTTCATAACGAGCCAGCTCTGAATGAAAATACAAATGACTTCCCCTGAAGGACCTTGATATGAAACATTTCAGCTGGAGTGCAGGGAATCGCTTATTTGCTTTTCTTTGCCTTAAACAGATCAGCAAAATGAAGATGAGTTAATAAAATGGTTTTGATTTGGCCATTTTTTTTTTAAATAAAATATTCTGGCACTCTCAAAATGCTGCAAATACCCCAGCTCCACTGCATTTAACAAAGACAGTTCCTAGGGATTTTTCAATTCCAGATGCATTTCCTCCTTCCTGCTCCTCAGCTCCATAAATCAGAGCTTGTCCATCTCTCAGAGCTCCCTCCTGGTGACTCGGGAGAGTCTCAGGGATGAGGTTTCCCTGTGTGCCATGGGAGGAGAAGTGGCTTTGCCACGCAGGACAAGTTTTGAGCTGCACCCACCCATAAATCAGCGGGGAATTCTGAGCTGGGGCAGGTGTGGGGCCGTGGTTGCCCTGGCTGAAGGTGCATTTCCCTGGCAGAGGGAGGGGGATCACCTCACACCAGTAGAAATCAGCTGCCCCTTTTTTATCACCCTGACTGTGTCTGGCTCCTAAACCAGCTTTGTGAGACAGATTTGTATGAACAGGGCCTGGATCTCTTCTGGAGGGGGGGAGAATCTGGAAAGCCCCAGAACTGGAGGGGATTAATTCACCAAGGGGGTTCCTAATTGGGGAGGTCTGGTCAGAGATGCTGATTTACAGAATCTGTAAAAATTGTACATCTTTGGTGTTCTCCACCTGACAAATTTGTGCACCTGAGGATCCTCACACCAATGTATCCCTTTCAATCTTTCTATTTTACCTTTTAGCCTGGCTCGTGTTTCTAGGAGCTGAGAAAAAGGCACCAGGGAAGGCAGAGGGTGCCGTGCCCTGCAGTGACCTTGGGAAGGAGAATTGAGTTCTCCTCTAGCCCAGAGTCCCCAGGAGCTGCCGGGAGGAGAGGACACGGAGCAGCAATGATTGCTCTTTAGCTCAGAGTCCACACCCAGCGCCTCAGGGCAGCTCATCAAATATTCATTGCGACTCTTCAGAGCTGGCAGTGCCCCGGCAGGAGGCTCAGCAGCATCCTCGGGCCGCCGGGGCTGGGCAGCTGTGCTGGGAGCTGCCTCTTCCCAGCCCTGCAGCTGGAGCTGTGCTGGATCAGCATTTCAGGCACTGCCGGGAGCCACAGCAGCTCCTCAGCCCGAAATCTTGCACTCAAACCTTCCCTGTGACTCTGCAGGGCTGCTCTGCACGGGTATCTCCCAAATGTTCCTTCAGGACAGGCTGCAGAGGGGCTTTGCACAAGGGCTGGAGGGACAGGACCAAGGGAAGCATCTTTAGGCCCAAGGAAGGCAGATTTAGAGGGGAGATTGGGGATGAATTTCTCCCTGGGAAGGTGGGGAGGGGCTGGGATGGAATTCCCAGAGCAGCTGGGGCTGCCCCTGGATCCCTGGCAGTGCCCAAGGCCAGGC
>JAYDZK010000032.1:19507263-19517481 GCA_034509185.1 Euphonia xanthogaster | reverse complement strand
CCTGGTGGCTTTCCACAGCACACAGCAGGACCTGGGCACATCCCCTCTGCCTTTTGTTCAAAATGGTGCCTGAAAATGCTTCTTACATAAGTGCCCTTGGATTCTGCAGTGGGTGATTCACAGGTTTAGCTCACATCAACTCTCTGCATGATGCCATCCATGTGGGAGGTGCTGTCCTTTCATGCTCGAGCTGCCACAAGATCATGGGCCAAGCAGCAGCCCAAATTTAGCTTGTCTGTATTGCTGATGTGACTTTTAAATCTGTTTGGGGCTTGATGGAAACTTCTTTTTCAGCTCGGTGGTGGGAAATCACTCCTAAACTGCTCTCTGCACTCAGAATGTATTTATGGGTTTTTTGAGGGTGGGAGCAGTGGACTGGTGCCCAGTGAGCTGAGGTGTCTGGAGCACCGAGACAGATGAACCAGAAGGCTTTTGGTGCATTCACCATGACACCCAGGCAGTGTTTAAAAACATGGAATATGATCAGAGGTACAGGGTTTTGTCCCTTGGAGTTACCCACAGTCCTGGGACCTCAGTGTGAGGTTGGTACTGTCACAGCTTAGCTGGAATTCTGTGGGAGGCTGTGGTGGGTCTGTTTAATGGTGTTGATGAAAAGGTGTTCACCCTGTTGTGCATAATGACTGAATCTTGCTGGAGGGACTTAATTAGTGGTGAAAGTCATGGTTTTTCTCATCCTGACACTCACCTTGTTAAAATGCTACTGACTGGGCAGCTCTTACTAGGTTTTTTACCACTTCTTTCAAGTCTTAAGCCCAGTAGACTCTTTTGACTCCACCCAACACACAGAGCCTTGCTGGCCACAGCAGCTCTTGGGAAGGGGAATCTCCACTGCCTGTGTCTGTGGGCTGGGTGGGACAGCCTGGGAGCAGCCTGGTCTGCTGGGAGCTGTCCCTGCCCACAGGAGTTGGGCTTTCAAGTCCCTTCCAAAGCAATTCCCAGTTTATACATGGCTGCAGTGCTCTGGTGCTGATCCAGACCCTTTAAGCAGGGGTGTAATATTGTAAAATCAAGCAACCCCAAATCTGGGAATGACTGGCATCTGACTCCAAGGCTTTGGAATGCTGAACACTCTCTTTATTAAAACTACACTATCTCACATTACAGCTATATTAGAGAGATGCTATCCTATTTCATACTTCTGACTAGCTACTGAAAACTCACACACGTGGATCCAAGTGGTCAATGCACCAAAACACCATCACCAGAATCCAGTCAAGCAATCCCTTCAGGTAAACCATCTTCCAACACATTCCACATGTTCAAAACAACTGGAGCAGCAAATGAGAGAAGAATTGGGTTTTTTTTTTCCCTCTGAGTTTCCTCGCTGCAATTCCCAGGAAATGTCCTTGGGAAGTTGTGCCTTGCTTTTCTCTGTGAAGAGAAATGTGGCCACAGTGCAGGGCAGGACAGGGTCTGAGCTGGCAGGGTTTATTCAGCTTGACTCCGTTCCTGAGGCTGCTCTTCCCAGACTCCTGGGAGGAGAGTGTTGCTTTCCTTGGCAGAGCTTTGCACATCTGCTGGGATCCACGGGGGCATGGACACCATTCACACCCAGCAGGCTCAACTAACAATCCTGGAGAGCTCTAATGGCCTTTAGATGGGGTTGGAGGTTTCCTGGCAACATCTGCCTGGGTTTGAAATGCTGCTCAGAACAGGAACCTCACACTGCTCCCTGCTCCTCATACCAGGAGTAAAATTTCTGTAGCCATCAGTGATTTCCCTCTGGAGCTCTCTCCCTTGAAGGTGATCAGTTCCTCTGCATTACAGCTGCTGGAAGATTTCAAACACTACAGAGGAACAGCCTGTGCTGGGTGCAGTTTTGGTTTTGAGGCACGTTCTGTGCTCAAAGCAAGGCTTCATCAAATGCATCGATCCTTGTAGGGCTGTGGAAAGGTTCAGTTCAATCTTTTCCTTTTGTGAAAAATGGAATTAGGATGCTCTGTAATATGTGGTTACTGTGTACTCCAAGAGTCTCCTACAGTGCCATCAGTTCTTGGGGCTTGTCAGAAGATGCATTTCAGATGGAGTCTGATTATTCAGTGCATGTTTGACATGCTGTTAGCAACCTTGGCTTTTCCCCAGTTCTTTTTATTCTGATGGAAGTGACAGCTCCAAGGAGGTGAGATCTGAGTGGGATTCCTGCCACAGGGGCGGCTCTGTGAACTATATAAAGCCCTGTCCACTTGTGGGTTCTTGCAGAAAGGTTTCCCTTCTGCTTTTGGCTGGTTTTGTACCACATTTTGCACCCCTGAACACCAATCCTACACAAACAGAGCTTCAAAACTGTTCAAACTGCTTGCTGTATTCTTTAACAGGACATTGCCATGACTCACTGCCCAGATAAAGTGTCTGCTCAGCCAGGAGTTGTTGCAGGGGTCGTTGTGTGTCTCAGCCCACACCACACTCCTGGATGGTTCTGAGCAGTGTTTAATGTGCAAAATGATGACTTTTACTGAGCAAGAGGAAGGCTGGTCCTGGAGCTGCCTTTGGAAGCAGCTCTACCTTGTGCTCTTCCATGTCTAAGTGCAGCTTTAGGTGTAAACAACAAATCAGATGCCTCGGGCCTTTCAGCCTGTTTATTATGGCTCTTGGGGGGAATAACAAGAATGGAACATTTCCTGCTGGCCTGAGCAGAAATCTTTGGGATGAGGAAAAGCCACTGAAGGAGCTCTGCTGCTGCTGGGGTTTTGAGGTCCTGCTGTCACCTCAGTGAAGAGGAGACCTGGGAATGGGAACCTCTCACATTCCCAGTCTGAAGGGCTTTTCCATCTTGTGCTTTTCCCAACATTTCCTTTGAAATTGTGTTATTCCTGTAAACGGCTTCCAGTTTTTAGGAGCTGACACTTCCCACCAAGGAGGGTTTGTTGGAAAATTGCCAACCAAGTCAGCAGCTGGAAGCCAAGAGAGTTGGCTTGTTGTTCTCCTGCATGGGGTTTTTATAGGAGGGTCGTGGTGACAAAGGGAAATGCTCGTGCTGGTGTGAGTGGAGCTGCTTTCTGAAATATCCAAGTTTTGGATATGGACTGACAGATGGTGAGGGCAGTACTCAGTTAAACTCAAAAATCAGTCAGGATTTTAATGGTCACCTTGGTTTGCAGCCCCCTGCAAACCTCAAGTGCTGGGTTTTTTTGTTTTTCTTTGCCTTTGGTTTTTGGTTCAAGGTTTGTTATGGTGGTGCCTGTTCCTCCTGGCCTCTGCTTGCAATGAAATTACAGTAATTACTACTGGTAGGAAAATAATTTCTGTTTCTCTTGGCTGGAACAATGTCAAAAAGGATGTGTTTCACTGTATTTCCTACTAAGAATGAAATTCCTGGGGTCAGGAAGAAGGCAAACCTGTACTTCAATAGCAGTGTAATATTGTAATATTTAGTTCTACTCAAAATGAAATCTTGGAAACCATCCAGGGCTGAGGGGAGAAATCCTGGAGAACGTTGTGTGACATTTATCTCATCAGTGATACCACTCAGATATCTAAATGGAATCTGTGCTGTTCCAGGTACTACAGCACAGAAGACACTCTATATAGTGTGGACTTCTAAATTATTTTTTTTTTCGTTTAAGGTCTACCTTGAAATAAATCATGCAAGGTACTGCCAGAAGCCTTTTCACCTTTCTCCTTGTCTCAGCTGTGCCAGTATCATTTCTTTTGTGTGGGTCAAAAGGAAAAGAGCTAACCCAGAGCCCAGCACATGCTTCCTGTGTGAGCAGAAACATTAAATATCGATCCCAGCCCTGCCTCTCAAAGAATGCTTAAAGAAAATCGAATGCTTTGTCCCAAACTACAAGCAGTGGTTTCTTTCAGCTCTGTGTCCATTCAGTTCTGCTCATCAATTACTCATTCCCTGAGTAAAAATTGACCAGCTCTGAACAACTCTTCAGAATTTACTCAAGTAAATCTTACCCTTGAAAATGCAAATCTAGCAGCTGAGAAAATTCCCAGCTTTTCTGGGAAACCTGAAAATAAATAAAGAAGGGCTGGTGGGCCCCCCTTGCCTGTTTGCTGGGCTGGGAGGTGATCAGCTGGAGATCAGCCTCACCTGTCTGGAGGCAGTGCTGCAGGACAGGGATGGGGGGTGCCACCATAACACGTTCTCCCTGTGGATGGGTCTGTTGTTCCAGCCCAGAGGAAAGGCAGGGAATTAAGCCATTAATTGTTGTCTCCTGTATTTGGGAACTCGAAAGCACAAGCAATTACAGGAACGTCTTTCCCAGTAAGGTGTGTGCTCTGCCAGATGGAATTTGCTGAGGGCTGAGTGTGGGAAGGTGGCACCCAAACACTGGATTCATCAACTTCTTCATTATTCCTGGGAGTGCAGGGCTGAGCTCAGCTTCACGGGACTTCTGTGTCGAGAAAACGGCTTTGAAGTTGTTGTGTCTATTAGACACAACTGGTTTTTACCTGTTCTTTAGTTCCTAAAGAACTCCCCTTGAGGCAGCTTTGGGAGTGAGGGAGGAAAGGAATTGGGCAAATGGTTCTATGTTTTCTTTTGGATTTTTGTTTGGTCCTGAAATTTGAATATTACGTTCCCATTTCTCCTTGGGGATGAAATCCTGTTCAGTGTGAATAATCCTGAATAAAGTTTCTTTGCTTAAAAATATTGGGGAAGAGGAGAGGCTTGGTTCCATGTTTGATTGATGAAATTAGCTCACCTTTAACCTGCCCCTCTGTAACTTAAGACATCTTATCCCTCCTTCCTGCACATTTCTGAAATTCACAAAAGCGTGACGTTTTCAAGATTTTAAATTACCTTTATTTGCCAACCTTGGCCCTTTCTGAGTGTCTGATAAAGCTGAGTGTTGGATTCCGGAGCTATTTGCCTGTGACCTTTTCAGCTAGAGTGTTAAGAAGAAATGAAGACAAAAATTAAAATGTACAAAATAATCTTCTTCTAGAATAGTGTCAGAGTGTTGCTTCCCACTTGTAAGGATGGAAAATAAATCTCTGTGCATGTTTGAGGAAGATCTTTACTGGGATTCAGAGGGTGTCACCTGTTTTAATATTGCAGTTATTGACTTCAGCTGTTAACTGGGTTTTAACTTCTAACAGATTTCCTCGAAGCCTAAGTAGATGTGTTCCTTTTCTAAATGTCTTATTAGCAGAAAAAGTGCAACAAGCCCTAGAGACACTCACTGAATACAGAGGGAGAGCATGCTTGAGGAGGTCCATGGCTTTTGAATGACAAATGCTGGAAATAACTGTGTCCTAAGTATTTGTGTATTGTTTTGCAGGTCTGAGGGTGACAGCTCAAGAAGCCTCAGGTATGTGTGCATCATCTCGATGTCTTTGTTCTAAGAAAATACTTTATTTAAACGCATTAAATTGAAACTGATATTTTTTTTTTGAATGTGGGCATTATTGTTGTGCTTAACATGCCATTGGTGTTTTGAGTAAAGATTCTTCTCCCTTGGAGAAGTTCCTGAGTGATTCTGTCTCCAGTGGGGTTTGGGAGTGAGGGATTAGTTTGGATCATTACAAAAGATTTATGGTGAGTTCCTGGTGCTCCCAATCCAAGTTCCTGCTTGCCAGCCCTGGGCCTGGGAGCTGTGTGCCAGCTGCCTGCCAGTTTTGGGGCAGCATCTGTGCTGAGGGGACATCCATGGACTTGCTCTGGCTTTCTTAGCAGTCTCCTCTGTTCCACCTGGCAGGGAGAGCCCTCATTGACTCCTTGTCACACTGCTCAGTCTGCCCTTGGAGGGTTCAGATAATGTGCAGAATTTCAGGTATTATCAGATACTTTTCTTCCAGCTTACTCCCTTGGTGTTTTACACTCAGGGGTGGTGTTTGCTCCTACCTCTCTGCACACCTGGCTGAGCCAAGCTTGCAGAGCTTGCAGAAGTGCTCTCAAAAGGACTGGGAAGTGAAAACTCCATCCTTGAACCTGGAAGTGTTCCATATGCACGAGGGCATTGGCATTAAGCAGATGCCTTGACTCTCCAGCAGTGTGCTGCTGCTCAGTGATAGTGAGGTTCATGATCTTGACTGTGCCTTCACCATCATCCCCTGCAGTGTGTTTTGGGGACTGTCAGGACATTGCATCTTAAGGCATTGTGTTTATTTATTGTAAAACCCCAAAGCCAAGGCAGGACCTTCCCTTGCAGCATTCAAATCCAGTTCTTGCCCACGGGTGTGCAGACTCTCCCCAAGAACAGGTGACTGCAGAACAGTCAGAGTTCTGCAATCAGAAAGCCAGAAGTCTGTAGGAGAGGATTAAAGATCCTCTGAGGTGCTTTTGGCTTCAGCAGAATTCAGCATCAGTGGGGCTGAGCTGGAGGCTGTGCAGGGTGAGGTGGGGATCTGTGCAATGCACAGCAGCTGAGCTGGATCTGATCCCCAGGCTGCAGTGGGATGCCTGCAGGCACCACTGCATTCTTTCCTTGGGGTTTCAGCTCCCAGCAGAGCTGCCATGTGCTGGCAGGCTGTGGAAGGACTGGTGCAGGCCAGAAGCAGTGCCCTGGCACGGGGATTTCCAGCAGGGTGCTTGGTGCTTGTGTTTCAGTGATGGCTCTTGCGTGTCCCCGAGCCTCCCGTGGGCTTTGCCTGCCCCGGGGATGTGTGTGCAGAGCTCCTCTCTTGCCGAGCGGGCTGGGGGCTTCAGGCAGTGCCCAGGCACAGCTCAAACCCTCTGCCTTCAGCTCTGCTTTGGTGCTGCCTGGAACCCAGGCTCCAGCCCTGCCTCCTGCCAGGCGCTGTGCTGTGTTCCCTCAGGGTGGTTGCACCGACAGGCACTGCTGGAAGGGGTTTGCCAGAGCCTTTCCCAGCTGGGAGGAAGGGTCTGTTGGGGCTGGTGCCCCTTTGGGACCTGGCAGTGCCCCGTGGGGCACATCCCACCTGGCTGTGGTGGTGGGAATCAGCCCCCCGTGCCCTACAGAGACCTGGGGCAGCCAGGCTGAGCCCGGGTGCTGCCCCCATCTCGCTTGGGGCTGTTCAGGGAATTAATTCTGTTATTCAGTGTGAGCTTGAGCTGCTCCAAGACAGCTCCAGACTTCTCTGGCAGCCTGATTTTAACCAGCCTGATGCAGTAGCAGGCAATCAGTGTAAATTCTCTATCCTCCCTCTTAAACTGCATTTCCTCTGAGGTGAAATGTCACTGAGGCTGTGCTTTTGTGTTTCTGCCTGCACAACGTCCTGGTCAGCTGTGGGCTTGTCTTGGGCAAAAGCTCCCTAAGCTCTGTTGATGCTTGGGCAGCCTCTTTATGTTGTGGTTAATTTGCTTCCTACTGTTTTCCTTTCTCTCTGGCAAATGAAGATGAAATGTAATTATCTCAAACGAAATGATCAGGGCAGCCTGGGGAGTAGTGCTTTAACTCTGAAGAGATCTTTGTTCCTGCTCACAGAGGCATCAGCAAAATAGCAGCAAATCCAAATGCTGGCCAGCCAAGTGGTTCCATGGAACCAAGGAGGCACGAGCAGGTGGGGAGGCAGGGATGAAATGTCCTGTCCCAGCAGCAGCTGGAGTGAAGTCAGAAGGGCTCGAGTTTGTGGGCAGCAAATGAAAGTACTGGGTGGGATTGGTTGAGTCTCAGCCACTGATGCTGAAGATAGGAAAGGATCACTCCAGATGAGCTGAGATGCAGCCAGAGGTGTTGGTCTCTCCCAGCTGGGTGAGTGCAGTCCTGACCCAGAGACTGGGCTGCAATAGCTGCTGTTTTTCATGCTGGAATGGAATATCCAATACAAGTGATGCCCTGGAATTTTTCACTATTGCTCAGTTGCAAAGGATATTGCCCTGGTGGATTTGTTTTCAGTAGCTTTATAGCTGCTTGTAACGAGGAAATTGCATCCTCAAGATGTTTTATAGTGCTGTGAAATGCAGAAAACACAGAATCTGTGCACAGACAAGGCTGACACAGCAAAACAATATGATTCCAAATAATACATTAAAACAACCAAAAATCAGATTGACTTTATTTCTTCCATTTGGCTTTCTCATTGTGACAAAAAGTCATGAATTACCCTGTTGTACAAGCCCTTAAAATTCTTCCTGCTTACAGTACAGTTGTACTGTAATAAACTCACGTTGGTTTCCCTTTGGGGAATGCCAGAGTGAGGTATTTGTTAAATCTGTGAAAATGGGGAGATGGCTTTGAGCACTTTGCACTCTGAGGTGCAATGTGCCCAATGTGGAGCTGTCAGTGTGAGGGGCTGCTGTAATTAGCTGTCTTTGTTCACACCTTTCCAGGAGAAAATGCAATTTGCTTTACAGGGCATTTTGATATTTAGTGGTGTGAGGTGACAGCCAGGATGGAGATGTCTGTGCAGTAAATCCTGTCAAAGTTTGCAGAGATTGTCTCAAGGTTTAGTAGCAGATGTTCCTTTTCCCTCTGCACAGGCCTTGGGTGCCTGAAAATCACCAGAGTGGAGGATTTGAGCAGAGTGGATGCAGAGGGGTTCAGGGAGCAGCTCTGATGAGCAAACCTCTGAAACCTGCCCAGAAACAGCCTCTTTAGGGGCTTTGTTGCTTTCCAGTTGCTCCTTCCTAGCTGTGTGCTTTTAAAGGAGAAACAAGGTACAAAATGCAGGAAGTTGTGACAAAACTGCATAAAAGGAGAGGCTTTGGTGGCTCCTGAGCTGGAGGTGCCAAGGCTGTTGCCAGCAAGGTGTGGTGTCCTAGGAGGAGCTATGAAATAGGCCCAGGAAGAGTGAAAAGGCTGAAGGCTAATTTAAAAATAAGAAGAAAGGGAAAAAAGGGCAGCTGAAGTACTAATTGGGGGAAAGCATCAGCTGAGTTATTTAGCTGAACTAAAAGAAAACTGGGATTTTTTTCCCAGTCTGTAATAGATGGAGGAAATGTGTGGAGTTGTGTCTGCTGAGGATGACACAGAATGGCTGATTCCTTGTGAAGGTGCACATTAGGTGAAGTGGAACAGTCACTGTCTAATTTACTTTAGAGCAGGAGAGAATTGTGGAGTATCAGCCTCATTCTGTGCTGGGTGCAGGGGGAGGATTGGCTGTGAAATGGACCCTGAGCAGCTGCAGGGAGGCAGCAGCACAGGAAGTCCAGCAGCAAGCAAAGCTTTAGGAACTCTTTGTTTTGTTTTACTCCAGGAAAATCTGCTTGAGCTGTGTGACTCAGGCTCCTCCCTGAGAACCTGCAAAGTACCATTAAACACAGAGGGACTTGCAGAGCTAATTTTCAAGATGGAATGTATTGCTGTGCCTTGTAAATGACTCAGTGTCTGTATGTAAAAATGGACTTTTCTGGCTGGTTTTAATCATTCTGTAATGACTGTGCTACAGTTTTATCACCAGTCCTTAAAATGTGCAAAATCATCACTTGTTATTCATTTTAAAACTTCCCAAATTTTCTTCCAATAGATTTTTTACGTAAATGTCAGGCTGACCCTCTCCAGAGGAGTGGAATCTGATGAGTCTCCTGGTGTTAGTTTAAATTAGTTTTATTGCTGTTTACAGAAATAAAACATATGGAAACAGCTTCTGGTAGCTGAGATGGCTGTGGAGCTGCCAGTGGCTTTCAAATGAAGATTTAATCAATTTCAGAATGAAAGGACAGCGATGCATTCATCAAATTGTCAGAAGTGCTTCTATGTCATCTTTAACAGTGATGATAAAAAAATCAGTCATGTTAAAAAAATCCTTTCCCCCCCCAAAACTGTATGAAACACAGAGCCAAGCAGATTTCTTCACTTCAGTCCCAGTGTCCTGCCTGTGGAGCTTAAGCTGCACGTGCTGGGGAGCAGGAGGGATGTGTTTGTGGTGTGATGGTGTTCAAAAGGTGCCCATAATTCTGTGCTTTCTGTGGATTTTTATTTTTCTGGATTTCTTACTGAGAATCTTCAGGCCCTTCATGGTGTTTCATCACTTTGGCTTCGGGTGCTACAAATGGTTCTGTCACAGCCACAGCACCACCAGTGTTTGTACAAAAATGTCCTGCATGAACTCAATCTGTTTTACCCCTGTCTTGGTTTGAAAGGACAGGTGTCTGCTGAGGAAGGCAGGAGCCTCCCCTGAAATGGAAAATGTCAACCCCCTCCCTCTGAGTTATTATAAATTTGAAATTAAGGGGCTGTGAGGCAAAGATCTGGGAGCAGGAATAACAGTTCTTTATTAGGAACACAAAAAATACAAATGCAATAGGACAAACAAACCCCAAAACCAGCCCCTGCCAGGGTCAGAGCAGCCCTGAGCCCCTGTGGGTCAGGGTGGGGGCTCAGCCCCATCCCAGGGGGGCTCAGC
>JAYDZK010000032.1:19492148-19506951 GCA_034509185.1 Euphonia xanthogaster | reverse complement strand
AGCATCTCCCATGGGATGCTGGAATTTGCTCAGCCCTGCAGGGACACTCAGTGGCCATGGACAGCAGAGATCTCCTGCAGGGAGGATGGGTTTGTGGAGGAGACAAAGAGAACTGCCCCAGGAACAGCAGGGAACTGCCCCAGCTCTGGCAGAGGGGAACTGAATTCACACCCAGCTAAACCCTTCACACCAATCCCTTAGACTCAATCCTCAGGGAAGTCCAAGAGCGTTGTGAATGGGTGAATTAGAGGAAAAAGGGGTGTTGGGTTTTTTGGCAGGAGTTGTGTAAACACAGGCAGGTGTCTGTTTGCAAGCAGATGAAGTTTTTTCAGCAGGCCATGCATTTTATTAATAGTTTGACTTCCCAAATGCTGCAATTCTGCTTTTTCTACAGAAAAGTAGAACCAAGTCTGGCTGAATGTTGGACGCCACCCAGGTGGGTAAAGCAGCACGTGCAAGCATTTTGCCCACAGTTATTTCCCCTGGAAACAGACAGCTGTAGTTTCTGGATCCAGTGCTGATGTGCTCCACAGAATTCTCCTGACGGGTGGGTGGTTGTTGAATTTGCAATCTCAGAAGGACAGAGCTTTGTGAGAGCTTCCCATTAATTCAGTGCAGCTCATGTCAGTCCAGCTCTTGGAGGGGCTGCTCTGGTTATCTGTGAGATAAGGCTGTTTAATGAGCAGCATGTGTGCACAGCTCAATTCAGGGAGCCCGGGGCTTGCAGTGCCTGAGGATTGCTCTTTGGAATTTATGAAGTGCTTTGAGTTTCCTTCATTATTTTGCCATTCTCTTTGGGCTGCTTTTGTTCTTTTCTATTAGAATTCACAGGAAAAGCTGGGTGAATCTTGGGGGTGGAATGGGAGTGTAAAGAAAGGGGAAATGTGGGGCATTTGGTACTTTCTGTGTGCTCTGTGATGTTCTTGGAGGGCTTTTCCCCTGATCTGTGCTGTGGGCAGGAGAAATGTGCATTTCTCCCTTCCTTCAGCCACCTGCAGCTGCCTGAGGGGTCTCAGTCCTGCAAAACAGAGCTGGGACACAGCAAATCCAGCAGAACCCCTTGGGATCACAGAATATCCTGAGCTGGAAGGGACCCACAAGGATCTCATGGTCCAACTCCATCCCCACGGAAGCAGAGTTCCAGAGGGGACAGGGTATGGTCTGAAGCTCTCTCAAGGGTTGAAAGTAGTTATTCTGGTTGTGTATTTATTTGTAATGGAGATGTGGTGTTATTCACAGCCCTGTGAGGACAGGAATAAAACCTGACTTCAGGAACAGAATTAATTTTCTCTGCAGAACATTGAAAATACTCTGCACCAGCTATTGGAAATCCACGTGCAAACTGCTGGGATCATGAGTAGGAGACAGGCACTTCTGTTGAGGAGCTGCCTCTATGCACTGGTGGAAAAAAAGTCTCTGCTTCCTTGCACATAATTTGTTTCTTTGAAAAGAATTCATGTGTGAGACATTTCTAGATAGGACTTGAAGCTGAAGCAATTTTCCTGCAGTGCTCTGCACACCAACAATTTCAATAAAAGGCAGAACTTCCCCAGTTTTTCTTCCTGCTCTCATTGCTTTGTGTAGGTGGTCATGGTTAGATTAATTCCATCCAACAGGAAAATATGCAGCAAAAAAAGAGATCTGTGAAAACAATCTGATAACTTTCATGGCCCTTGTTTGTTTTTTTGCTTCCCTAATCTGTATCTTAGGTAGTTTTATGCCTCCAGGTAGCTCAAGAATGGTCCTTGGATTAGGAATTAACCATGATTCAGGTATCTAGTTCCTCATCTGAGCTGTTTTAATGATGCTTTTGGAAGTGTCCCAGTAAGTGCCATTGTCAATAAATGGAAGATGAAGTAAGCAAACTGTGTGTTGGGGAAGCTGAGAAGAGTTACTAAAAACATAAAGACAAAAAGAAAATTTCAGGTTTCCACAAAATGCATTATAAATTCTTGGAGTCAAGGCTAAAGCTTCATTTGCATTTGTGACTGTAGCAGCCAAATATTGAATTGATTTCAAATTATGCTGGTGCTGTTGTAGCTGGGCTTTTAAGTGAAGCTGCAGATTTTGTCCCTTCTCAAAGATGAACAAAAGGCAGTAAAAGAAAGGCTTTGCTGGAGATTCCTGGTTATTAAAGCTCAGTGAAGGCTGCAAGCTGGGAGTTCTTTAGTAAAACCTGCTGAGTGGAAGCTGGAACCTTTAGTGCCTCCCTGCTTTGCCCCATCCTGAGCTGTTTTCTCTGGGGGAGAAGAGCAGAAAGTGGAGCCTTTCCCTTGTCTCCATAATGGATGCCCTCACTGCTCGAATCCCATATTGATCCTGCAGTCCCAGGAGCTGAACAGATCTTTAAATCCCTGTCAGCTTAGTCCTGCCTAACTTCTGCATCAATTTGGCCTCATTAACTTTTCGTTGATTAAATCAAACACATTACTTGGGATAGCCCTGTAATTTATTTATAATAATTAACTGTACCAGGGGAATAAGATTTCCTCCTCTGAATTTTAATTCAAGAAGCAGTATCTGTACACAAAAATAGAGATTAGAGCTAAAATTAATAGAAACACTGTACATTTATGTACATTTCCCATGCAACAGGTCTGTAGAAGACAGGCAGGAGCTGACTTGCTCCTGGTCAAACTTTCTTTGACCTGCCTTGTGCGTGGTGCACGAATGATGAATCCCATGCTCAAGAGCCATGTTTTGAAGTGTTCCAGGAGCACAGTTAGCAGATGTTCTCTGGGTGTCCTCAGGCTTTCCATTTCTTCACTTGTTTCTGTTTATTATACAAAGGAAATTTGATGTTTAAGAGTTCAGGAGTGGTAAAGATTGGAGTGTATTGCTGGTTAAAATGAACCTTGACCTCCAGTCCATCACATCCTTCCTTTCTGGGTACTGCAAACCCATCATGTGCATGAATTAGGATGACTTACCATTATTCTGGTTTGGGTGAAATACCATCCCTTTGTGCTCAAGCAAAAATCAGAAATCCAGCAAGAATTCATTTCAGCTGCTGGCCTTCTCATAACCCTTCTGCTTTGATGCATAAATTGAGGGAAGTTTCCACTCTGCAATGAAGATGAGCACTGCAGCTCCCCCATTGGCATTTATTATGTGCTCAGAGTGCACTCAGATAAGCCTGCCTTGCCTGGGCTGTTACAGCTCTTGATTTTTTGTCATTATCTCTTTCTGCTGCTGTTGGTTTTGAAAGGAGCTGCTGGTAAATCACCCCCTGCCCAACGTGTGCCCCTGCCAGGGGACAGCAGCCTTAGAGGCCCAGCCACAGGGGAGTGAGGAGCAGCCAGGAGATGGCAGGAGGGTGTTGGAGCCTTGCTTTGGTTGTGCACTTCATCTGCTGTGAATAATCCTTGGTCTTTCAGGAGCTGTGGCTGTGCCCTGCCATGGAATTGGTGATCCCATGGCTCTCAAATGGCTCCACTTCCACAAATAATTTAACTGGGAGTTCGTTGGCACTGCTGGATTTAGGTGTCAGAGCCATGTCACTGCCTGGCTGACAGACCTTGGAGAAGCACAGAAGAGTGTCTGGGAAAAGCTGTCATCCCTGAGGGGTGCACTCTGCAGGGGAGGGAGGTTCTGTGTGGATTGCTTTGGGGTGCTGAGGAGGAACCAGGCAAAGAGCACTTCAGACTGATAACACAGAGCTCCCTTCACAGCCTAAGCTAATCTCTTCTGGAGATTCACCTTCATCTGAAAGTCAAAGTCACCTTTCCCAAATCCAGATTCATAAGAAATAGTTGACTTAAGTCCTAGTGAGAAGCAGTCCTGGTTTCTGTCAGTGTTAAATATAGGAAATGACTTAAGTATTTAAAGAAGTTTTTCAGAATTCTTAAGGCATTTCAATAGATATTGCTCCATGTATCTTAATCTTAAAAAGAAGATTCTTCTAGCTTGCTGTCTCAGCTCCACAGCAGATGCAGACACATGTATGTGTTTGTTAGTGGAACTGTGGAGGCAAAAAGAGTGGAAGCTTCAATATATTTTTCTTTCCTTTTTATTTGAATTCATTTTGTAGTAGAATCAGGGTCAACATGTGCTGAGCAAGGCTGGAGGAAAAGCCCAAGGGTTACTCCTCACTTCACCTCACTGTGTCTGTATTTTGGAGAGGTTGTTGACAGACAGACTTGCAGACAGACAGACAGACAGACTTGCAGACCTGGAGCAGGAGGAGCAGGATTGTCCTTCTCACCTCCAGCCTCCTGGATGGCAGTGTCTGAGTGCAGGCATTTCCCAGGTGTGTTTCAGTTTTAGTGCTGCAGAGTCCTGAGCACTTCTCCCAGCCTGTGCTCACTGAGTCCTCCTTTTCCTTGTGCCCTCCAAGAGTGACCCCAGTTCTGATTTACATGAGACCATTGAAACCACAACCTGAAATAACCCCCCACAGCCCATCCCGTGGGGCTGGGTGGGATCAGCTTCCTGGTGTGCACAGCTCAACAGGGAAGTGCTGCCACCCCAACTCCAGGGGCAGCTGGGCCTGAGTCCCCCCAGCACTGCCCTCCCCCACCTCAGCCACTCCCAGGCTCAGGCTTTTATGGAGGTCTTTAATGGGCTTCACTAATGAGCTTTTTAATTATCACTTGGAGGCCAAACATCCTGGTGCTGTTTCTCAGCCAGAACAGGTCAGTCCTAAAGGTGTAGGACTAGATGGGAATCATAAAAGCTGATTATTTTTAATTTTTTTTTTATTTTTTTTGCACTTAGCCAGTGGCAAAATTGATACCTACTCCTTGAAAGGATGTGGGAGGCTATTAGGCAGTGGATAATTAACAATAGAAGGAGGGTGGAAAGGTACAAGAAGACTGTAAATTAATTCCTGGTTCTTTATTCAGAAAGGACAACGTGATTCTGGAAACTTGTCTGTTCTCAGTGCCAGCTACAAGTGGGCAATATTAGGGAATAAAATTATGCAGGTAGAAAATAAGTGCCCTTAACCAGGTCTGCAAAAGAGGAGTTTTCATTTCTGGCTCCTGCCATATAAACCCCGAGCTCTTGCTTTGTCCTCCTTTCTCCTAACATGGTGCAGAGTGTCCTGGGCAGGGAATTTCCTCTGAAATGAAGGAACTAAGCAGTGGGCAGTCAGCACTGACCCCCTGGGCTATTTCCAGTTAAACTCAGCCTTCCTTCCATGAATTCCCCAAGTGGTGTGGGACCTCTGGCTGCAGCATCTTTGTTTTCCTGTAGCATTAGAAAAGCAAATGAACTCCTGCCTGTCTGGTGAAGGTCAAACACCTGTCCAAGCCACAGGGATCCCATGCAGCTGTAAATAATTCTCGTTAGGAAGCAGAAGCTGCTTGTTTGTGCTCATTTTTGGGGAGGTACAAGTTGAAAAAATGGAGTTGTAGAGCTCTTACCCTGCAGGTGCTGTGCACACGTAGCACCTTTCCCATTGAAACTTCATGGGCACTCAAGTGATGCTCAGATGAACTGCTGGTAAAAATCCAGATGAAGACAGGGGTGTTGAGAGATGGTGTGATGTGGATTTGCTTTTTGGAACACCAGGAAGTGAAAGCAGAAGGGTTTGAATGGTCGAGCCTTTCTAGAGCAGAGAGATATTTTTAGGTTTCCAGATTTAGAATATTTCCTTGAAGTCTTGTTGTGCCACCTTACTCAGTAATTTCTGTTGAAAACAGAAAGGTTTTCCTATTGGGCTTTGTTCATTTTGCCTTGCATGCAAGCACTTGCAAATGTGAGCAGCCCTGGCAGGAACCATCAGCCAAACACTCAGAAATTCTCTCTTCAAGAGAACACCTCACAGATGGTGAGCTCAACACTCAATTTCAACAGCTGTTCTCCTTGAGAGAAAGTATTGATTCTAAAAGTTGTAGAAATGGAAAGAGAGAGAGAAAAGAAAAAAAAACACCCAGCCCAAGAAATTGGTTTTCTGTGTCTTTATTATTGTGAAAAGCTTAAGGAAGAGCTTGGGGTGCCAGGAATGGAGTTGGAATGACCTGCTTGGGCTTGTAGGGTGATTCATGTGGATGGGTCTGGATTAAAAATGGCTGGTAGCACCTTGAAGGGTAGAAAAGCAGCACTGTTCACCTAGGGAGTCCAGAGTAGCTGGAAATACCATTTATTTGGGTTTTTGTTCCTGCAGCTCCCTGGAGGTGGGAGCACAGTGTCAGGGGAAGATTCTCCCTGGAGATCTGGCAGGACAGACTTGTGCTTCTTGTGTCTGGGTTCATTTGTGGTTGTCTTCTCTTTTTTTTTTTTTAATTAGGAGAAAAGCTGTAGCAGCACAGCTGGGATAATCTCTTGCTCTCAGAACCAAAGTACCTTGAAGCTCCTTCTGGCTTTGGGCATTGGCATGAGCTGGCTGTGAGAGGAGATTTTAGGACAGTGATTTTAAACCAGGTGTTTGTAGCCCTTCCTCTCTCCTCTTCCCAGGTGTAATTGCTTTCAAGCCCCAGAGTTGCCAGGAATCTCGAAGCATTTTTCCCTCTCCTCTGGGCACTGGCAGGTTAGAGAGGGTGAGGTGGCAGAGCAATGTGAAGGACACGGGGGATAAAGCTGCTCCACAGCTCCACCAGAGCAGCAATGGGGCAAGAATTCCAATATTCCTTCCAATTTATTTTTGCTCTGTCCCTGAACTCACAGCTGAGTCCAAAAAGCTATCAAGGAATCCCTTGAAGATTTGCTCTGCCCTGGAGGGCTGGGAATATCCTGTTGGAGGGTCCTGTGCTGTAAAATATCTGTGACTGATCAATAATTTAACCAAGTGATTAAACTGAGGCTGCAGTAAGCAGAAAAACTGCTTGGACAAAACAGAACATACTTTAAATTAGGAAGAAAAGGTGGGCACTGATTGTGTGTGTGTGTGCACATTAAATGAATAGGATTTTTAAACTCTGTCTCCAGAAGAGGTATTTTACTGGGCTGGCATCTGGGAAGAAGATAGCACAGAATATCAGCATTACCTCAATATCTATGATAATGAAAGAGCCTGCACTTACAGGGACAAGCAGAGCATGAAATAGTGCAGGGTGTCCACGGTGGGCAGATGGAAAAATGTTCAGAAAAAAGCAAATTGGCAGGAAATGATAAACTTGGCATTGGTGGCTGGTGGTGACCTGATGAGCTCAGGTAACTTCCACATCAGCTCAGTCCCACTGATGACCACAGCATCTGGTGAGGACAAGGGGGGATGGATTTAAGCTGAAGGAGGAGAGACTTAAATGGGACATTGGGCAGGAATTCCTGGCTGGGAGGGTGGGCAGGCCCTGGCACAGGGTGCCCAGAGCAGCTGGGGCTGCCCCTGGATCCCTGGCAGTGCCCAAGGCCAGGCTGGACAAGGCTGGGAGCAGCCTGGGACAGTGGGAGGTGTCCCTGCCCATGGAACAAAATGAGCTTGAAGGTCCCTCCCAACTCAAAGCACTCTGTGATTCCGAGTTCTGGTGAGCTGGTTTTAAGTAGCCTTGCCTGGTGCTAAGTGGGGATTTTGTCCTGGGATTCCTGAGGACAGGGGGGCTGTGTGAGCAGCCTGGGGGCTGTGACCAGCCCAGGGCTCTGCTCGGGGCACGAGGGGCTGCAGGTGACCACGCCCAAGGGAGGGGCTGAGGGAAAGTGGGATTTCAGCTGCCAGCTGTTGGGGTGAGCCCTGTGCCCCTCAGAGCCCCAGCTCAGCCCCAGTCCCTTTGAGTGCCTCCCCTAGGAGCCCATGAACTGTAACCTGTAGCTAAAAAGAAGGGACTGTGACTCCAAACAGCCTCCTAAGTGCCATTTTCTGTACAAAGCAATGACAAATACCTGGGATAAGGGAAGGCTTAGTGCATTTTAATATCTTTATGATGAATAAATCATCTCCTTTGTAAGGTTAGTGAAAGCAGATGGATGTGAATGCTGGAATGCAGTTGCTCATTAGGAATTCCCTTCCAAAGTGTGTCCCTGGACAGTCCTGACCCAGCACTCCCCGAGGAGCTGTGGTGTGAAGTGATGATGCTGAATGCATCAGCAACAGCAGCCTTGGCCAAATATTTACTGAGCTGCACTCAAATCCCATTCACATCTCCCCTTTCTTCTCATTGCAGGAAGGAAGGGCTGCAGTGTCACAAAAGCTCCAAAAGGGCACCCAGTTAAGAGTCTTTGCTGATAGTGAGACTTGCCATTGAAACAAGGGCAAGTATTTGTAACACAGAGCAGAGTTCTGCTTCTGTGGACACTTTTGTCTGTTATGCTGATACTAAGTGAGTATTTTGATATGTCAGGTGATAAGATAAGCACAGCAGAGTTTGCTTTTGCTGCTTTTTATAGTTTCATAATGGATGTTCCTCACTCAAAAAAGGCACTGTGCAGCAACAATTCATTCACTGCCACTTTGTGTGCTTTAAACTGTCTTAGAAACAACTTCAGCAACTGGCTAAAAACCCAGCCAGAATTTATTTCTTTGAAATGTCTTATTCTTTCTCCCTATTTCTCGTTAGATGTTAACATTAAGCAAAAATTAAGCATCTTCCCAGTGTCTGTGGGGGCTCAGATGGCCACTTGCAAGCAGCTCTGGGTATCTGCAGCCAAGACATTAGCCTAAAAATGAAGGCATTTGTAAGTGCCTAAGAAAATCTCTTCAAAAACCAATCCCTGGGATCACCCAGGAGTGTTCAGCTTTAGCTGGGTTAGAGGTGTTTAACATAGACATGTAATATATGTTCTAGATGTTATTAGATAATTAAACAATGTCTGCTTATTGCTGAATTAATGGCATTTTATAAAATGCCTCTTCCCCCTTGCTGTACCTTGGCTGGAAGCTCGTTGTCCCTTTTCAGTCCCTGTTCCTGTGGTTAGTTGTGAGGGATCATCTGGATGGGCAGGCTCAAAACCTGCCCTGGCTGCTCCTCTCTGTGCTTGAAATGGTCTCTGATTTCTCTGATGTGTGTTATCAGAAACACCCAGCAGCTGTGCTGGGGCAGCAGCCCAGCTTGCTCTTGTTGCTCAGGTTCTGGCACATCTGCCTTTGGGTGCTCCTGTGTTGAAAGCACTCCTGGCTGCTCCCCTTGGGTGAGCTCCCCCTGGGTGCCTGTGGGTGCCTTTGGGGAAGGGGCTGCTCTGGGGGTACAGCAGAGTGATTGCCCAGGTGCTCTGGGGGTACAGCAGAGTGATTGCCCAGGTGCTCTGGGGGTACAGCAGGGTGATTTCTCACCAGCATTGTGTTGGGCTTTCTGTTTGTTTTGAGAAATGAGCTGGAGCACCATGCAAGCCCTTCTTGTGTGACGTGGCTCAGTTACTGTGTCATTTCTGCTCTGAGGATTTCAGAAAGCTGTCCCAGGGGTCTGTAAGAGCTGCTGGCAGGGCAAGACCTATCCCCATCACTGCCTGATTTCCTTCTGGTCACACTAAAGGCTGGAGGTGCAGCTCTTCTGCCTCCCCCCATGCCAAGCTGACTTTGCTGTGGATCAGTTCCTCCTGTGTGCCTTCCCAAAGTGGCTCTCCCAGACTCACCCAGGTGCCTCCTCAGGCTCCTCATTAGACTGAAACCCCTCCAGAGATGGCTGCAGTCCCTTCAGCTGGCAGTGCCCGTTCCCAGGGTGCTGCCAGTGCCAGCACTGCCCCGCAGGGCTGAAGTTTGTCCTGGGGTTGGACCAACCTCCTGATCAGTGCTGGGCTTCTTGGGGTGGGCTCTGCAGGGCCAGGAGCTGCACCCAGTGATCCTTGTGGGTCCTTTCCAGGATATCCCATGGTCCTACACTCCATAATTCCATCCTTTTGCTGGGGATGGGCTGTGGGGAGGGAGAACATCAGGGAGGGTTGTGGTGGGCACGGATGGGGCAGGGCAGGGAATCTCACTTTCTTCTTTTCCTAGAGAATGTGTTTGGATAAAGAGTTCCATTCCCTATTAAAGTTGTGGGATTTCTGCCACATGAATGCTCTGAGCTTCTCCTTCCTCCTTGGCACGTTTATGACCCTGGCTGCAGGCTTGTGTTGCACTTTGCCATGCAAGTGGTTTATACAGAAAAAAAAAAAAAAAAAGCAGCAAGTTCCCAATAAATAGAACTGAAAATATTTTTAGGAGCTTGCTGCTTGATCAAATACCAGAGCCCATGTTCCTCAGCACCCTCTGCTGAATAATGGAACAATGCCATGGGAAGGGGTTATCCAGCACTGCAGTCTGCCCCTGTTTCCCTGGCTCTTGTGGGATAGTTGCTATTTAATAACAACAAATATTGAAGCTGGCAGTGGTGAGATTCTGGAGATCTGGAATGGATATTGACCACTTACATTCAGAAATCATTAAATGAGCATTTCTTGCTGAGGAATTGTTTCCTGAGTCATCATCCTGGACTGGTTTGGGATCAAAGCTCATCTCCCTGCAAGCCCTCTGCCATGGGCAGGGACACCTTCCCTTCTCCAGGCTGCTCAGGGCACAGAGGTGCATTTGGGGTTTGTTGTAGATTATTTTAGTGCAGAGAGCTCGTTCTGGCTTTCCATTGAGTGAGAGATCCTTGTTGTGGAAGTGCCTTTGCAGCCCTCACTGGGGAGGGTGTGGGAAAAGCTCCCTTAATGTGTGTCCTGAAGGAGCTGGGCTGGCTCTGAGTAATTTTCCACTTGCAGTGCTTGCCCTGCTTATTAAACCCCAGCTCTCCAGTGTGAGTGGGTAATAACGGCTTTAGTTAACGAGGACTTGTTTGTGGATAATTAATTCCCATCTCAGAATCCCAGGGATCCCTGTTCAGTCCATAATGATGCTGCTGCTGCTGGGGTCCTGTGACACAACTGGGTTTGGGAGGGGGAAATGTGTTCATTCCCTGCTGAAGGAGCTGCTTCAGTGCAGGCTCCTGCTTGCAGCAACACAGCTCTGCTGCTTTGAAAAGTGCAGCCTGCAAACGTCCCAACAGAGCAGATCCCACTTGGAAATGCTGAGTGGATGGGGGGAAAGTGATGCTGGAATTTGTGAAGTGGCTTTTTGGTGTCATTTTGTACAAGAAGGGCTCTGCCAGCCCTTTCCCCCTGCTTTGTCCCATTTTCTGCACAGCAGAAGGAATTGCTGGTCTAGCCATGGGAGGTGGGCTGGGATTTGGGAATGATCTGGATGGGATGTCCTGGTGTTAGAGGATGGTTTTGATGCTTTAGGCAGTTCCTTACAGAACTGGATGAATAGCATATTTTTATTCCCACTTATTAAGATACCTAATCTGTTTCAAAAAGTTCTTTTTTCTTTTATGTTCACGTGGTGGGAATATTGATGGCTTGGGGGAGGTTTTTAGCACCATTTATTGTATTTTTCTTTTCAAGAAATCATGTTCATGATACTGAAGCTGAGCATGGTGCATGAAGAGCCCCAAAGCTGCTGTACTTTGTGTAGGAAATAGAAGTTATTAGTCATGTGGAACAGCTAGTAAACAGTACAATGAAAATTTTAAAGCTTAATGTTATCATTTTCATTATGAATACAAGAATGCCAGTAATAATGCTTTAAATTACATCTAAAGGTCCTGTATTTTGAAGTGAAGGAGCAGCTGTAATTCTATAGGAAAAGCTGTTACCTGAAATGTGTTTACTGTACTTTCAATAAGATTAAGAAAATGAAAGTATGCCAGAAATTGTGTAAGCAAACTAATACTCAAGGCTCAGATGTCTTCAATAACCTTTAAATTTTCTCTGTTGCCTTTGTTTAAATCATATTTTTAAGCAATAAAACCTGGGTAAACACTTGTAATGTGGTTTGCAGGACTCTTTCCATGGCATATAACAGCAAAAAAATGTAGCCAACACCTAAATCTGTGCTATAGCTGAGAAATAAGCTTAGAAATCACTTCTTTCTGATGGAGATGCAATTTGCAGGTCCATTCACAGGCTGCTGTCTGCTGAAATTCCCTCTTCTTTCTGGCAATACGAGAGAATCGGGGTTGCCCTTGGAGGTCTCCCTGGTTTGCAGGTTTTTACCTGCCCAGGTGGGCCTGCTCTACCTCCTGCTTCTCACAGAGCTGTTCAGGCACCTGCAGTGAACTTGAATTTACAGCAAAGCTTTCAGTGCTGGCTGCCCATGGAGGCATCTCTGGTGGTGTTCAAGGGTCCCCAGGACGAGGGGAGAGATGAGAACCTTGACTCCACGTTTCAGAAGGCTGGTTTATTATTTTATGATTTATATTATATTAAAATGATATACTAAAACTATACTAAAGGAAGAGAGAGGAGACATCAGAAGGCTAGCAAGGAAAGGAATGGAATCAATAATAAAATCTTGTGGCTGCTCACAGCCTCGACACAGCTGGCTGCCATTGGTCATCAGGTAAAAACAATTCACGTGCTGGGTAAACAATTCTCCAGATCACATTCCAAAGCAGCAAAACAGGGAGAAGCTGAAGCTTCCCAGCTTCTCAGGGGAAAAGATCCTGGCAAGAGGATTTTTCAGAAAATATGTCTGGGACAGACATCCTGCACCCAAACTGAGGGCTCGCCCCAAGGCCAGGGTCAGACCCCACTGGGGTGGGCTGCTGTCGGGTTTGGAGGAGCTGCTGGGGTCTGGAAGTGCTGATTTACCTGCTCCAGGTCATCCCCTGCCAGGCCTGGCTGGGCTCTCCTGCAAGGAGGGAGCTGCTCGCTGAGGGATCCTTGGGAGAGCTGATGGAAGATTTCATGCAGCCCTGGATACTTGAGATGCACTGATCTTCAAGAACCCTGTGTCCTCCCAAACGTGAGCTGGATGAGGGAGCTGTGCCTGTGGTTGGGTCTGTGAGGTGAAGATGCACTGGGGGATGCTGGGGGGCACTTGCTGCTGCTTTTGGAAATGAGTGGTAATTGCTAGTGTGGCACAAACTTCACTTGCTCTCAGTCAAGCCACGAGGCAAGAAGGGTTTTGTCTTCCACTTGAGCACACACATTGATATGTGAGACACTGCATTTCTGTGTCTGTGGTGGAGTTTTTCAGGCACTGCCATGAGCTTGTGCCAATGAGATGAGGGATGGAATGGAGTAAAGGTGGAATTAGGCCAAGCACCTCCTGCTTCAGGAGCCAAACGCTGCAGGAGGGCAGAGCTGCCGTGCTCCTGGAGGATTTGATTTCCTTGGGCTTCTGGGAAACCCAAACCCAGGAAGGCATTGAAATATCTGAGAGATCTGAGGGCTGGTTTGCTCAAGCAGGGGTGGACTTCCACTGAGATTACTCCACAGATGAGTCTGAGATGACTGAAGTTCCAACTTGGCAATGATCCTTAAAAACCAGTACCTGAGAGCCCCTGCCAGGGAAACAGGGCTGGAGTCCCCAGCAAGGAGAAGAGGAAGTGCCATAAGTGGCATTTTCTGCTTTTTGAGCTTTTAAAATGTGTTATCAAAGCTGTCTGCTCTGCAGGAAGCCTGCTGTGTCAAATTGGCTGAGCCCTGGCAGGTGCTGGAGTTCAAGGCAGGATCTGAGAGTGCAGGGGCAGCACTGAGTGCCTGGGCAGGGCAGTGGGAGGGCAGAATTCTGCTTGGCAGAAAACAGCCACTTTATGTGCCAGGAAATTGTTCTGTTCCCCTTCCTCCTCATTTCCCTCCTTCAAATTAATACTGTGACTGGGATAAAAGAGCTTAGAACTTAGGTTTTCTTTTTGCCCCTTTTTTTTTTTTCTGTGTTGGTGGGTTGGTTTTGTGTGGCCTTTTTAGTTTTATCTTTTAATTAGGAAAAGCGGCAAACCCCTGATGGCTGAGGTTGAGTTTGGTGTGATCTGGGTGGCACAAGCATCTTTGCCTTTCTGACAGGTTCCCTGGAGATGCTGAGTCCTGTGCCAGCAGCATCCCTGCACGGAGCATCCCCACCCAGCTGGGCCACTGCTCCCCTCCAGAAGTCCTGCAGTGCCATAAAAAACCCTTCAGTCACTTGAAACACAAAACTACAACCACTGGAAGTCATTTTTCTGTTTCCTCTATAGAATTATTTGCTTGAATTTTTATTTTTTGCTGCTTTTGCTTTAATTGTGTAGCTCAGCTCCCCTTGCCAGGCTCCTCTTGCCCCAGCAGCAGCTGCTCCCTGTGGCCCCATTCTCCTGACATTAAGGGTTGGGGGAGATTTCTCATTGACTTGCTGGAAACTGGAGGAGGCTCTTAAATTATGCATGAGCAGTCTGCTGCCTGCCTGAGTGAGGGATCCTTCACCTGGTGGGGATGGAAAGGATGGTTTAAAGGCTCTTATTCCAGTTTGCAGCCCAGCACCACACATCACTCCTGCTCCTGTCGGGGCACCGGAGTTTGGTGTGGCCAAAGTGATTCCCAGCACAGCTGGGGCTGGCAGCTCCCATGGTCATGGGGGGGAGCTCTGGGATGGGACCCTGGTGAAGACCCCTGATATTGTTATCAGAAGGGATGGGACCACTGTCCCATCTAGCTAGGAGCAACTTACTGCTCAGACAAACATCAGTCTCAGGGGCTGTGAGATTTTAGAGGAGCAGGCAGTCAGCCACAGCTCAGGAGCAGTCACAAGTTGTTTGTTACAAGACAATATATAATTTTCTAACCCAATGAATAGATGCCACAAGGTTTATTTTACTTTTCTAACTTATCACCTTTATTTAATTTTGGTGCACTGCAGATATTTTCATCTAATGGGCTTCTGTCTCATGTCTGCACATATGCTTTTATTATAACTTTCAAATTCTTAAATAATTCTTATTACTTAAAATTATTACTCTATACTGTTTCATTACTACACTACAAACCCTTCAGCATCTCATCAGTGCAGTTTCTCACTTACTTAAGGCATATTCTCACTTACAACTATAGAAATAGAAATTTATGATTTTTCTGCTTAATATCTGTGTGTTGTGTTTTTACATCAATCCAAGCTTCTCCCAAGGCTGCAGATCAAACCCTTCAGTGTCTGTGGAAG
>JAYDZK010000032.1:19478673-19491484 GCA_034509185.1 Euphonia xanthogaster | reverse complement strand
AGAGCTTTTCTCAATGGCATGATGTACTTTTATCAGCCATGCAGTGGCACTCAATAGCCCATTAACAGAAGGTATCTCCCCAGAGGGAGGATTGATTGTGGAAGAGATAAAGAAAAATGCCCAATGAGCAGAGGATACCTGCCCACCCCTGACAGGAGGCAAATAGAATACACACTGCCTTGCAGTCTAGGACAGAGGCAGCTCAGGAGCTCTCCTCACGTGCTGCTCTGTTCCTGGCAGCAAATCTCCTCTCAGGGATGTTCTCCATCCTCCCTGGGGGTGTCTCACCACTTTCTGAAGATGCCAGATCTCTCAGGACAGGTCTCATGGCACGTTCTGCCCTCCCCTGGGATTTGCCCTCGGAGGATGGCTGGTGTGGCAGCGTTCCCCTGAGGAGAGCCATGGGGTGCTGGGGCTGCTCTGGTGCTCCAGAGCCCTGGGAGTCAGTTCTGACACAGGACTGAGGTCCAGGAGGACAGGGAACCATTGGAGTGTTCAGGTCCCATGGGGAATGAGCCAAACCCAGCTAAAGAGCAGGAAGAGATGCAGGAAGAGCTGGAGGCAGCGTCCATGGAATGGTTTGGGTGGGAAGGACCTCAAAGCCCATCCAGTGCCACCCCTGCCATGGCAGGGACACCTTCCCCTGTCCCAGGTTCTCCCAGCCCTGATCCTGGGGCACTGCCAGGGATCCAGGGGCAGCCCCAGCTGCTCTGGGAGTCTCTGCCAGGGCTGCCCACCCTTGGAGTGGTGCATTTGTGGCTGCACATGCTGCAGTAGCACTCCTGATACACTGTGACTTGGGGTTGTTCTTTTTTCACATGGGCAGAATAAATTAAAAACTTGTCAGCTCCACAAGGCTACAGCATCCCTGAAGGAGCAGGAGCTGATTGCAGCAGTGCTGGGTTTGTACCCTGTGGTTTGCAGCACTGTTCCCTGCTCTGCTCAAAATGATAATTATAAAGTACAGCTCTTGAAATTACACCATTCTGTTCCATTAGTCATCATTTTTTGCACTGGATATCATTCAAATATTTGCTCTCTTCAGCTGATACTTTCCTCTGAGAAGTTTAATTGTCTAGAAAACAACCTAAGTACATATTTAAGGCAAACAGTCTGTATTTATGTGTTAGGATTTCAGCTGCTGCAGCATTTTTTTCTCACATTCAGGCATGCTAGGAGGAGAAATGGTCTCTGTAGCTAAAAAATCCACAGCAAATGAACTCAGTGATGTTGAATGGAGGCACAAGCTGATATTTCATGTGCGTTTGTGGTGCTTGAGAAGCTGTTCCAGGCATGGTCAATGCTCCAGGCTGGGCTTGTTAGCACAGGGCTGAGGGGTGCAGGGTGCTCCTGAGTGACCTGCTGTGTGAGCAGCACAACCTGGACATTGCCACCTGCTCACAGCATTAAAGTGAGGCTTGACCTTTATTATAATATAGATTTTAATGGTACAGCATTGAAACTACTCTGAGTTCCAAGGAATTCTGCAGAGACTGTGTCCTCCCTCCCCGAGACACGGCTTGAACAGGGCTTCAGGGCTCCAGCAAGAGAGGGACTTGGCAGCCAGATGATTTCCCTGTCTCACATCCAGCCACGGGGAAGGCTGTGCAGAATGACCCAGCCACCCTGGGAGCTGCTGCTGTGCAGCTGAGAGTGTAAAGGATGTGACTGAGAGAAGCTGGCTGCCAAAGCAGCAAAGGTGAAGGTTTTTATGGAGATGGTGTTCAGAGGTAGGCAGGGCAAAACCCTGTGCAGGGTTCAGCAGGACATGGCCTTTCTTGGCTCTCCTGTGCAAAATAGGTTTTATTTCTGGGCATCTCAATCTTAATGCACAAAAATAATGTTCCTATAGCTATATAAAATGGGTAACACTTGGGACTGAATGTGAAAATTACAAAAAAAAACCAACCATCTTTTTCTCTTCTGTGTTAAATTTAACTATTCCTGGTCTTTTCAAAGGCCTCATTGATCTTTGCAGAGGATGAGATACAAAATTCACCATTGATCTTCTGGCATTGTGCAATTCTCAGCTGCCTGGATGGTTCTTAATTAAATACAGAAATTGTCTTTAATTCTCTTAAATTGTTCTGTGCTGCTACCCTCAGGTGTTGAGCAGCTCCTAAATTTCTCTTATGGTGAATAAATGGGCTGATATGCAGGAGCCAAGTGCTGTAAATCCCACTGCCATGAATCTTCCATCCCTCCAGAGGAGGAGCTGCCGAGCTCAGAGGATCTGAAGGATTGTGAGAAGCCCTGGCACTGGGAATGAGTCATTTGAAGATTACAGGGGTTTGGAGCTCCAGAGTCCTTCAGTTTTACTGCTTTGCTTTACTCCCGTGCACCACTGCCCAAGCAAATAGATGGAAATGTTAATTCTGAGGCTGAAAAATGGCTAGACAAAAACCCAGCAATCTAAATGCAAAAAAATCAGTGGGGTGATTTTAGGATGAAGAAAAACATTGAGGTACCAAACTCATGCAGGGTAGGAGAAGCATTTTTCACTCTGTTTTTGGCTGATAGCAAATATAACAAAAATCTCTTAGGACTTTTCCTGCAGCTCTTGTCCAGCAACGTGCAGCCTCATCTACCTGCTGCTTATAACTGGAATTAGCTTTGCAATAACCTGGAATGTTACTGGGAGGAGTCTCCCTCTCTCCCATCCTTCAGCAAAGGCAAAACAAAGAAAAGAATTTAATATTTTTTTCCCTGCTGCTGTAACAAAAGTATTACCAAAAAAATGGTATTAGAAAATCAGTGAAATTTTCCCAAGAATGCTTTTCCTTACATATTCACAGGCATTTAAAATGTGAGGGAAAGTTCAACTTTTGCTCATGGGAAATATTCTAGGTGTAGTTGGGGAAAAACTGTTTCTCCTGCCTCTGTCACATCTTCCTGTGTCTTCTCAGAGCCACCTGAGCACTGTGAACGTGGGTTTGGAGAGAGTCTAACAATGAAAGAAGGAAAACATTCCTCCCTCTGGAGGCAGCAGGCTGCAGTGCTGGGCAGGGCAGGCCTTGTGATGGAGAAAGCAGCCAGGATATTTTCCTTAGTGAGTGGGGATTGTTTGGTTGAGCCCCTGTGCCCTGGAGTGTCTGTGTTAAATTAGAGGATGGAATTTGCAATTTTTGCCACTGCTAGGCAGGATCAGCTCTGTGGACTTGCATGGACATTGCCACATCTGTTCAATGAGTGTGTGGGGCTTGAATGGCTTTGCTGAATTCGTTCTGCTTTCGTGGGAGCAATTCCTGAGCCACTGGGACCAGGATGTGGCCACTGTGCTAAACAAGCAGTGCTGCTGACCTGCCTGGATGTGACTTTGGGATTGCTGCCAAGGGGACTGAGACTCATTCAGGGTTCTGAGGCTGTTGGAAGCCCCAGGGATCCCCTGGAGGTGTTTTGGGCTCCTCTGGGTGGTATTAACAGCAACACTGCTCGTGGTCCAGGTGAAGCCTCAGCCCTGCTGGACCTTCTGCTTTTCAGCTTCAGAATGAATATTTCTGTGTAGGAAGTTTGAGGAATGGTGCCACAGCTTGCCTGTGTGAGGCAGAAGTGGGGCTGTGATTCCAAGGGGATCCTGCATTCCTGGTGTGATCCATGGGGAAAATGTTGGTGGTGCTGGGAGGTCAGTGACCCTCGGTCCTGCTGGCTGGGATGAGGGTTTGTGGGGCAGGACCAGCCAGCCCTGCTGGGCTCTGGATCTTTGTGAAAGGCTCCTGAGAACAACCTTGAGTTTGGGACAAAAGATTTGTCTCTCTGGGACAGAGCTGAGCGGAACAAAGAGCAGCAATGTGATTCCCAAGGAATGCTCCTCCCACCAAGGGAGGTGTGGAGGAGCACACCTGGTACCTGCTCCTGCTGAGAGAGCTCCTGGGAAACTGGGGAGAAGGAGCTGGGGCTCCTGCAGGGGGGAAGGGGATTCCCTGAGCAGTGCTGGGTCAGGCTGAGTGGAGTCCAGGACTGGGCAGGAGCTGCTGCATCTCTGGTGCATTCCAGGGCTTCTGTTCCCCTGTGCCAGGAGGATTTGAGGCTGGATGTGGGCACAGGGGCTGTCCCTGTGATGGTTCAGCCTGAAAAACTGCTGCTTCACCTCAGAGAGGCTTTAAACTCTCCCCTCTCCATTCTGCTCAAAGAGGAAGATGCAGTTCCTGTGTTTTTCCTGGATTAACCCCAAAGGCCACGTCCCCTTTCCCAGGCTGCCTTCTGTGAGTGTCTCATGAGCAGTTCCCACTGGTGACCAAGCCCTTGGCTCCTGGGAATGGGCTGAGGTTGGGAGGACACAGGTGCCAAAGGTCCATCCCACCAGCTGCTCCTCTGTGTTGGGGAGAGCTGTGTGATGGACGCCTTTGCCCCCCTGTGTCCTCCCAATTCCCCTGGAAAGTCCTTCTGCCAAGGGCCCCTCAGTGCTGCTCTGGGATAAAGCTCCCTAAGGGAGGTGTCTCCTGCCAGCCTGGTTCTGCTGGCAGCCCTCTCCAAATGGGAACACTGCTGGGGAAGGAGGGGTATGGCAGTGCTGGGAGGGCCCCGAGAGGGGAGAGGATGGCATGTCTGACTCCATGGATATCAGAAGGTGAATTAATTCCTTCCTTATACTGCATTATTCTGTGCATCTAAAACTGAACCTGCCGAGCACCCAGCCCTGCACACACTGCACTGAATCTCGTGCCTGCCCCCCAACACACCCCCAAGGAAACAAGACCCCATCACTCTGGCTAAACAGTCCCCACACTGCATGCTACTGTGGCACAAACACAGGCCCAGCAAGGGAGATGAGAATGGTTTTGCCTTTCTCTGATGTTCAGGGAATGTGGAACCCAGAAATATTCTTGGGAAGAATCGTGCCTTGCTCTTCTCTGGGAAGGGAATGTGGGGCTACAGAGGGGCAGCTGCTTCCTCAGTGCAAACCATGAGGAATATTTGGTCTTCCTGAGAGGGAACAGGAAGGAATTTAGTGTCCCTGGGCCGTGGCTCAGCGATGCTCAGTGGGGTCTGGGAGCCATCCCATCAGTCTGGGCTGGTCACTGTGCCCAGGGCAGTGGGAGGCTCTGGGTAGGTCCCTCCACTCCAGTGGCTGCTTCCCAGGAGCTGCCCGTGGCTCCTGTGCTGGGATGAGCTCCCGTGGCAGAGGTTCTGCTCATTAATTTCCATCTTTAGGAATGAGAGAGGGCAGGTCAGGAAGAGCCATTGGGCTCTGAGCAGCATTCACGGGAGGCTTAGGGGATTAAGTGTGTGTGGCAGGAAGAGCTCAGGGAGCTGAATCCAGCAGGGATGAGAGCTGGCCCTGTGGCACCCGGGACCAGCCGAGCTGCTCCGGGGCTGGCTGTCAGCACCTGGAGCTGTCCAGCCTGGGAGGGACCCTGCTTCCCATGGGCCGAGCCCTGGGGCCATCCTGGTGTCCAGGTGCTTCATTCGGGCTGGCTCAGGCTCATCTCCATTGATGCTTCTTCACTGGACAATAAATAAATATATCTATCAATAAAGAAATATATCTGTGTATCTCACAGAATATCCTGAAGTGGAAGGGACCCACAAGGATGATTGAGTCCAGGCCCTGGCCCTGCACAAACCACTGGAAATTTTATCTTGGCTTCAAACCAGAGGGACAGCTCCACAAGGGAATTCTGTTCACAGCTGTGTTTCCCACCTTGCAGCTGAAGCTCCTTGGCCCAGCAGCTCTGTGTTCCTGCAAGGCCCTGGTGGGATGCAGCAGGGAGGATTGCTTTGGAGCTGCTGGGGTTTTGGTTTCTGGCACTGAAGGGAGGTGTTCTGGTGCAGTGTCCTGGCGGGGATTGTCTTGGATTATGTGACCCTGCAGCAGGGGTCTGTCAGAGCTCACAAAGAAAACCCAAGCTGCAGGAGAAGCAGAGTCACAGGGGGCTTTCCCAGCCCTAATGGCTCTAGGATAGAGCCCAACCATTGCCCCAGCCCTGCCAAGGCCACCACTGACCCTTGTGCCCAGGTGCCACATCCACGTGGCTTTGGACACCTCCAGGGACAGGGCTCCCCCCTGCCCTGGGCAGCTCCAGCAAGGTGAGGATGTTGAGCTTTGCAGCCTGTGCCACGTGCCTGTGCTGACTGTGCTGCTGCCCCCACTCCTCCCTTGCCACCAGGGCTGCATCTCAGCCTGCTCTCCTGGGTTGCAGATATTTTTTACCAGGGTCATTCTGTTTCTTTGCTGCAGGATATGTCTGCACACATTTCTGCCTCTTTGCCAAGCAGTGTTAGCTTTAGAGGCCTGAAAATGGGTCAGCTCACAGCTGTGCCATGAAGTATCTAAAGCCTCTGGTATTACAGCCTGGTCACAGTATTTATTTACTTTTTAGCAATGCTGGCAAAAATACAGCTATTTTCTGCAAGATTAGGTGCATGGAGATTTCATGCAAACACACAACTCCTGTGCATGTTCAAACCCCTTGGGCAGCTGGACCCTTACCCTGGCTTGGTGCTGCAGTCCCAGATTCTGTGGCTCATTTCAAAAGCAGGAGGGATTTAGTGCAGGGCAATGAGCCATGCCCTGTCTGCATGGCCCACTGCATAAACCAGGCCTTGGAGAAGGTGCAGCAGAGACCCAGATCCACTGGGCTGAAACTGCCTGGGAGTTTCCATCCAGGGCACAGGGAATATTTTGAAAAGATAAAACCTTGAGATAATCCTGTGAGTGCTTTGCCACCAGCACTGTGGGCCTCTCTCTGCGTGCTGTACCTGGCTTTATAAACACTGCTGTCCTTGGGGAGGTTTTCCCCATCTTACCAGGGAGGAGGAATCCAGGGAAATGATTCTGGGATCCTTTATGGCACACATTATGGGTAGCAGAGATTGGTGTCACTTCAGGATGCCCAAGTTCCAACCTAGGAAAAAAGTGCTTGGCTCTGGAAGCCCCATGGGTCTTCCTTTCTAGTCCTCTTTGCTAAACCCAGGTTTAATCTCAAAGCAATCTGTATTTTTCCCTCAAGACTTATGCCAGGACATTTCCTCCAGGTAAGGATCTGGAGCACAGGTTATGCTGCAAATGGCAGTTTTGCCTAAAAGCAGCATAAATTGAAATACTTACCTCAATTTACACTTCTAAAACTGTGGCCCAGCATCATCCTCACCCCTTTTTGCTTGCAAAAACAAGTTTGGGAAGGAGGAGACTTTGAGCATATCTGGATGATTTTTGTCTGAAATGAACTGCTTCAAGTAAAGCTGTTGTCCTTTTGCAGAAGGATCAGAACTCTTTTGGTAGAGACAAAAGCCTGCCCCTGATTCATTTCATTCTATCACCAGAGTGTTTGTTAACCCTGGCCACCTCCATCTCTTACAGCATGGAGTGCTGTTATTTCTCAGAAAACACTCAGGAGGGATTGAATGTTCTTCAGTTTACAAGAAGCTCCAAAGAGGTTCAAAGAAAATGTCTTGTCTGGTGTTCAGGAGGAAGGGTTTTATCCCATAAATAGCTACATCAGAGAGAGGGTGATGCTGTGGTGGCAGGTTGGAGATGAAGGTTTGATTTGCACTGTAATGAGACCTGCCTGGGTAACCTCCCATCAATGCAAAGCTTATAATAGCTCAGCATGCAGTGATTTAAAAGCATATTAATTAGAGCACTTATTAATCTGCAGATGTTTCAGTTTTGATCGTACTTTGCAAAAAAAGACTTTTCTTTACAATAAGACTTTTGTAAAACAAGACTTTTCTTTCTTTTTGCCTTCTTTACAGTGAAGGCAGCGTTCTCTCTTTGCTGCCAGGAGAATGCAGCATGTGGGAATGGCACCAGAGGGATGGGCAGGGACTGATCCCAGCAATTCCTCCTGCACAGGAGGCAGAACTTCTGCCCTGGGCAGTGCCCAGAGAGCCTGTGGGGTCTCCTCCCTGGGGTGTGCCAGAGCTGGGAGCACACCCTGCTGTGCCCTGAGCTCTGGCCCTGCTGGGGCAGGGAGGTGCCAGCAGCTGCCCGCTGTGCTCCCTTCAGCCTGACCCGGGCTGGGATGCTGTGTAGATTATCTCTGTGAAATTCTTTTGTTCCAGGTGCCCTGGGGAGCAGTAGGATTCCCATCAGCTCCCCAGGAAGATCCTCAGAGCTGGAGCCAGGCCCAGGGGTGTGTGCACACTGAGCACCCCGCTCGTGTCACCTCCTCAGGGCAGCACGGGCTGGGAACTGAAGGAAAGCCCTCCTGGCCAGTCCTGTAGCAATGAGCAGCAGCATTTCCCACTCCTGTCCCTGTCCCTGCTGCTGTTTTGAATGGAAAAGACAAAACACAGGAAGATTTGCATGTTGATCATTGTGGGGGTCAGGTGTGACAGGTCCCACAGCTGCTCTGGGATGTGCAGCTGGAAAAGGAGGGGTTTGTAGTGTCAGGTATTTTGGGTTTGCATTTCCCAAAGTAGGTGAGGTAGGGGCTGAGCAGGAGAAATAATTGAGCTTTCCTCATAGAAATATAACAGCTGTGAGTGTTTGTTTGGAAGATCATAGAGAGCTGCAGAATATGTATCAGAGGGAGAGAATCCTCCGTGGGATTAATCAAAATTCTGTTTACAGAGGGGTGACTTGGGTTGGAAATGTGTGTAAGTGGGACAAGTACCATGCTCCAAGTCTGTCTGAAGTGTTTGATGCCATCATACTTTTGCTGTGCTTTGTGTTATTCCTGTGTTATCCGGGTTCCTCTGCTTCTGAGGTAGCAGACAGCATCCTTCCTCTGCCCTGGAGAATTCCAGCTGGACCAGGGCAGCAGGAGAGGCTGGCACCCCCCAGCTGCCCCCCAGGGCAGGGACAGGGGGCTCTGCAGCCTTTGCATGAGCTGAGCATGACGAGTGCAGGCTGCTGGAAGTAGGCTGAGCTCCCCCACTCAGACCCAGTTATTTATTGGTTTGTATTTGAAATTAGTGCAAGTCTCCTCTGCCTGACTCTGACTGGAAGGTGCCCGAGGGTGTGGAAGCTGAAACCATGTCAGCTTGGTCTGACACCAGCTGTAACAATTTCCTCAGGAATAACCCCAGATTTCAGGTGGGTGCTGCCTACCATGAAAGCAGCAGCTATTAGCTGTCATCACAGAAGGATTCTGAGCAAGGCATAGTTTAGGATCCATAGATCTGTTGCTTGAATTAAATAAAAGACATTTTTTGGCAGCTCTTTGAAATACAATTAGATTAGAAAACGTCTGAGGAATAGTTGGACAACAGCCTGCAGTCAAATAAAACAATCTTTCTGCATTACTGATCTCCAAAAGGCTCCAAAGAAGAAAAGAAGGGGTGTTTAGCTATTAGAATTAAAATTCTGTCTTGGTACAAAAGCCACACAAGGAGCAAGGGAAGGCTTTCCAGGGAGTGTGGTTTTTTGAAGGAGAATTGCCATTTCCAGTGGCTGAGCCCTTGAGGAATTCCAGCTCATTGGGATGACACCCAGCTCCTGTTCCTTCTGCCACTTCCACACCAAAGGCCATGGCTGGGCTGCAGTGCCTGCAGTTCCAGGAAGGGAATTGCCCCTGGAATTGCCACCCCACAAGCTTTACCCAAACCCTAAAGCACACAGGTAGATTTTTTTTTCATCTGCCAAACGTTGAGGGTACTGACAGCTGGGGTGGAGGTACAGAAATGGTTTTAAAATGCCAAATTCTGTCATGCTGGAACATATCCCAGCTCTGGGTTACAAAGCAACATGGATTTATTGGTGGTCTAAAAGAGGTGGCACTAAAATTAGAATTAATTACCATGGATGCAGTTCAATAGTGAGCTTTGGCGTCAGTGCTGGAGAAGTTACTGGGACAGAAGTGCTGGGATGAAAACTGGGCACTGACACCTCCTCAGCTCCAACCCAGTGCAGACTCCAGTCCTGTGCTGCTTGCCAAGGGAAGAAAGTGACCTGCCATACTCTGTTAGAGAACCAATTTCATAAAAGTGAGGGAAATAAGTAAGAAAATCACATGTAAAAAAAGAAAATTAAACCCTACTGTTCTAGTGATGTGATAGAGCTGAAAAAAATAAGCCATCCAAGAAACTTGAATAAGTTGGAAACAGGCTTTCAAATCATCCAGCTCATTTCAGCCCATCTTCTTTCCTAGAAGCATTTCTCTAATGAAAACACTTTTCCTGCCATTAGACTAATTTTCACTTTCCGGTTGGCCTGTGCCTCAACCCACTCAGAATAATGGGCTCCTCTGTAATTTGAATCCAGCACTGAGCTTTAGCCCTGCCTGAGACAAATGTGGTTTGGGAATCTGCTCTCTGTCTGTCACCTGGCAGTGCTGGGGTGGACTTGAAGAGCAGGAGGCAGAAATGTGAAGCATCTCATGTGCCCAGTATAAAATCCTGCTCAGACAGAGCCCAGCCTGCTCTGGGCTGTCCAAGGGACACCTCCACATGGATCCCTTGGAAATGAGCAGGTGGCTGTTGCACTTTTACTGCATCCAAGGAAAACTAACCCAAGGACAGGAGCTGCTGGGATGCAGGAGTGGCAGTGGCACAGGAGCTGCTGGCATGGGGGAGTGGCAGTGGCACAGGAGCTGCTGGGATGCAGGAGTGGCAGTGGCACAAGAGCTGCTGGGGTGAGGAGTGGCAGTGGCACAGGAGCTGCTGGGGTGAGGAGTGGCAGTGGGACAGGAGCTGCTGGGATGCAGGAGTGGCAGTGGGACAGGAGCTGCTGGGATGCAGGAGTGGCAGTGGGCATGGGATTCCAGCTGGGGTCTGGCAGATCCAGACCTGGCAGGTTCTGGGGCTGGCCACACCTCAGACCCGAGGCTGGGCCCCTCCTGCTGGGCTTTGATGGGTTATTATGGGTTATTCTCACTCCATTCCTGCTTCAGGGGGTCGGAATGAGCCATTGCATTGGATTCTGTTTGTTTCTGATGCATCATCTGTCTCTCCTTTGGGAATTGGGTGTTCACCTGGAAGGAGCATCATTCCTTTGCCTCTGCCTCCTCCTGTTTGTCACCTCCCAGGTGGCACCTGCACTGCTCCCTGCCATCCAGGGCTGCCTCCCACAGGGCACAGCAGACCTCGGCCCTACAAAATCAGGTGATCAAAGCTGGTTTGGGGCTCTTCTCCCCTTTGGTTTTCAGCTTCTACCAAAGCATTGTCCCTGTCAAGTCTGATTGTCACGTGGTGGCAGGGTCAGGTGAGCTTGTCCCTGTGCAGTAATGCCAGGGGAATGTGGGGATGGAGGCAGGGATGCAGTGCAGCCCTGACCCTGAGTCAAAACAACCCTGCTGCTTGTGTCCCTGATCCAATCCTGCCTCTTCCAGCACTCCAGGTGTGGTCAGGCTGGATTCCTCCCCTGCTGGAGAAGCTGCCTACAAGAGGGGACCCTGCCAGCCTATCATGGGGCCACTGAAGTTCCTCAGTTCTGCTACTGATGCCTTCCTCAGTTTAAAGTAACCTGTTACAAAGACACACAACACATGAAAGATCTGCTCCTTTTGAAACGAAATTGCTTCACCCTCATTCACAGAAGCTTATTTTCCAGTGAATCTCTTTTATTGATCTTTTTTCTCTTCTTCTTCTTGAGGCTGCTGTAGTCAGTGATTTTATTCTAAAGCTTAGATTACTTCTGAGAGTAGCTCAGTAACACAGTGTGATTCATCACATTAGAATATGGAAAGGCTGGAAGCCTCTCCAACTGTGTATAATATGACAAGTACAAGTTTTAGATATGAAAAGGGCCTGGGAAACTCTGAATTTTGCTTTAGTGTTATCAGTGTAGCAATTAAAACATGCAGGGGTTTTGCCTTCCTGGGGATGCCGTGGTGAAGGTGCAGCTGCCAAAGGCAAAGGGCTGTTTGTGGCTGTGAAAAACACCCATCACTTGGTTTTTACAATTTTAAAAGTTTAATGATAATACAATGGTTATAAAAATAGCAATACAGTTAGAGTAATAAGAATTTTGGGCAATTTGGATTAGGACAACATGAGACAATAGAAACAAAGAGTTAGGGACATCTGGGTACCTTTTTCTGGGCAGCCTGAAAAAGGACCCACGTTAACAGAGGATTTACCCTTGCAAACAATAACCTGCTGCATATTCATAGACCTCATACACGATGCATCAATTCCATTCAAATGCAGGATTCTGGGTCAGCTTCTTCCTCTTAATCCTAACAGTGTCTTCACGGCTTAGAGAGGCAGGAAGAAGTTTGTTTCTTCTCACAGGAGAGCAATAAATTCTTTTTCTCTGAAAGATGTGGGTGTCCTGTGGCTGCTGTCTCACTGCGAGTCCTTTCTTTAAAAAAGGTATCTTACATAGTGTAGTTTCTATTTTAACATTATGGTATAACCTAGAACTATATTTAACAAACTACTTGAGAAAATTAATACAGCATAAGTGTCTAACATAGCACATATAATATTCATTTGAATCTTTGGGAAAAGCCAATCATAAAATGCACATTTTTCACAGGGGCTCTGCAGGAGCAACACAAACTGCTGCTCCCAGGCTGCCCCTCTGGCAGATGGTCCGAGGGGGCAGCCTGGTTTCAGTCTGCACTGCTGGAGTCAGTGGGGACCCCCTGCCTGCCACTGAGCCTGGGGCAGCAGTGTCCAGGTGACCTTGGAGGTCCAGCCTGAGTCTGTGTCTTGGTTTGGGGCAAATTTGGGAGAGACCTCCCTTAAAGGGCTTTTCTAGGAAAGTAGATTTAATCAGCTTCTTTTTTTAACTGGTCTGGGAGAAAAAGTGGAAAAAAAGAAAAAACTACAGTTCAAAAAAGTTCTTTGCTTCAACTAGCTAAACTAACTAAAAACAAAAGAAAGCTCTGTCTTGCTGTCTGTCTATCCGCAGACAACACAGTCCAGGAGCAGGAATGTGGAGGAGTGAGTGCAGTGTCTGAAAACAAACTGCGCGCTTCTT
>JAYDZK010000032.1:19455884-19470832 GCA_034509185.1 Euphonia xanthogaster | reverse complement strand
AAAACAAAAAAAAAAAAATCAAAAAAAAACAACCAAAAACCCCCCAAAAACAAAAAAAAAAAAAAAAAAACCACCCCAAACCAAACCCCAAACAAACCACCCTGGCTGACAGAATTTGGTGGTCCTGATGTATGGACTATTCTTCCATAAGGAAAAGGCAGCGTAAGGGTTGGTTTGCAGAGCTTAATCAGGAATTGGACCAACACTGCAGCTCTTGGCATCCATCAGGTCAAAAACTGGGTCTGCTTCTCTATTTTAATGACAGTTTGAACAGTTTCCTCCTTCATCTCCCACAGCTGGTTCTGATCTTAGGTTTACTGATGGAGTCCTGTAGTTGTATGAATTTTGAAAACATTTACATCTTTAAACCTCAAATTCCCCTGAATTTCTAGGTGCTTTCATAAATACCCAAGTACTTTTCCTTAATTTCCTCAGGGTTGGTTTTTTTTTTTTTTTCTCACAGCACTTTCAAGCAGAATTTTCTGCTGAATGGACTTAAAAGTTTCCCAAGTGTAGTACATAAAATCATCATCAGACTTTGCTGTTTCTGAAGCAATGTTTTGATGTACCCACTTTTGCCATGCTAAAAACTTTTCTGAGTGTCTGAGAAGGCCCAAACTGGTCCTGGAAAATGGTGGGAGATGAATGAATGAGCTCAATTCACCTGTGTTGCCTTTTGGGTCTGTCCTACCTGACCACGAGGAGCTTGTAGGATGTGGTGCCAGAAAAGATTGAAGTTTTAAAGCAGATACTGTTGCTCCTTCCCTGCTGGTTTCTGATGAACAGGAAGAAAAATTTCCTGGTGTTTCTCTGGGCATTGGTGAGAGCCTGAAATTACCTGAAAGGCTCAGAGGAGTGCTGGGGTAGCGACTTGGGGTAACTTTCAGAAGGGTTTTGTGTCAAGCTAACTAAAATTTGGGTTTGAAAAACTAAACTAAAATTTGGATTTTAGCTAACTAATTTTGGGTTTGGGTTTGTTGGTAGGTGGTTTCTCTGTAGCCACAGCTCTCTTCATAGAGAGCAGGCAGGCACAACTTCCCAAGGACATTTCCTGGGAATCACAGCAAGAAGCCTCAGAGAAGAGAAAACAATTTTTATCTCTATTCTTTGCTCCTGTTGTTTTGCACGTGTGGAATGTGTTAGGAAGATTGTTCACCTGAAGGGAGCTCTGAATTGGGTTCTGGTGATGGTTCTTTATATTAATTGGCCTGTTGGGTCAAAGCTGTCCTGGCTGTCTCAGACACTCGTGGGTTTTTCTTTAGTATCTATCTTTGTATAGTATAACACAGTATTAATGTGATATAATGCAGTTTTAATGAAGCATTTGTTCAGCATTCTGAAGCCATGGAGTCAGCTGCCAATCATTCCCAGACCTTGGGGTGACCCTGTATCCGATGGTCTCTGGCCGTGCAGGCAGGAGAAACACTGCAGTGCCGGGACAGAGACTCGGCTTAACTGCTACAGGGTTTTTGTGTCAAGTGAGCTAAAGTTTGGGTTTGGCAGCTGTGGGTGGGTGGTCTCTGGTGCCCTGGTCGGGAGGAGGGATGCGGTGCTGCCCTGCGGGGTGGGTTTTGTCCTTGCTGTCGTGGCTGCGGCTGGGAAGGAGCAGCAGGAGCCGAGTGGGTCCGGCCCCAGCTCCTGCCCCAGGGATGCTGTGCTTCCCTGCCAGCGCTGCCGCTCATCCCCTCCGGCACACGGCGCACCGTGGCAGAGCAGGCATCTCTTCCGAAGGCAAACATTGCCCTCTCCTGGATCCTGCACGAACCGTGGAAAATGTGGGAAACGCCGTCCCAGCCTCTAGAAATCCATCATCTCTCTGCCCTGCCTTCATCCCTTTCCAGCCTTGAGGGACCACAGGAATTTAACAGAACGTGTCTGGTGAGGGAACGGCGTTTGGGGGACGAAGTGATTTAATTCAAAGCGTTGTCCCAGCAGAACTCCTCGAACAAGGGGCTCATCTGCTGACTCACCAGCAGGGTTATTTTTAGTGGAGTGGTGCTTCAAGCAGCATTGTTTTTAGCAGAAAACAATCTGCTCAGCTGCCTCCCTTCAGCAGATGCTTTGTGTCAGAGAATACCCAACTTATAAGAAGTTTAATAGGATCCTTGGGATCGTGGAGCATATGCACACTATAAATACCCTTCAGTCAAACAGGCTGGGCTTTGAAGCTTCACATTTGGATGTTCTGCTGAATATCTAGCCTTCTTTTTTAGAATGAACTTTAACTAGTGGACTAAAATATTTTCTATAGACTGTGTTAAGATCTCTTTCTGTGGGGAAAGAAAAAAATCTGCTCTAGGTAAGGGAAGTGTTTAGAACATGATGACAATATTCCTCTGAAACATCTATTATTGAAACCTGCCAGGTTGTTTAACTTCTGAAGAGCATGGGCTTGGTGAATAGCCTTCAATCAGCAGCTGAACAAAATACCTGCTTTAACAGAAGCTTTTTGCATTGAAAAGGGGGGAAATAGCACTTCAGCAGTTCCCTGAGTCTCCCGAGAAGCTGTGTCTGTTTTGTTCAGGATCTCTGGTACCAGGGATAGAAGGTTATTCTGATGCAGTGGGATCTCACTGGTTTGCTTCATTCTGGTTTGAAAATATCTGACATTTTCATACTGTCTTAAGTAGTGCAAAGTGAGTACTTGTAAAAACCTCCACAGCCACTTTGGTATGGGAATTGCTTCTGTTAGAACAAAATGCTTCCACATCTGATCCTGCTCCAAGCAGCAGCAGAAGGGAAGGTGGGAGTAGAGTGGAAGCAGCAAACCCCTTCATAATCACATTTCTAATTTTGAGACCACCAAAAATAACCACATGGAGGACATGGTGAGTTAGGCTTTGCGCTGGACATCTCTAAGCTACTAAAAAACAAAACAAAACAGAAAAAAACCAACAAAACAAACCCAAAACTGAACTCCAAAGCCTTCTACCTTTGCATCCAGACAGATTTTATGTGTATTCTATTTGCTGCAAACCTCTCTCCTTGCAGCATCCATCTTCAGGGACTGCACCTCCTAAAGGTAGGATTTTTGGCCAGCCAGCTGCAGTACCATCATGCTGAATTGCTGTCTCTAGACAACTCCTTCACCTCTTAATCTCTGAGGTTTCATAGTTTTATGTACAGCAATTCTTTCTAAAATGGAGTCACAGATTTTTATTAACCTTATAGCAGGGATCATCATGAATGAATGGTCCTGCATTATATGAGCTGAGTTATTGCCACGGAAAACTTTTTGAAACCTTGCCCTAAATTCTACATTTAAGTTATCTAATATGTCCACTGAACCCCTAAGATTTAGACAGACACACACTATGCAAAGAATTTTTATTTAGAAGCAAATTTTTAAACTGCATTTTTGCCATTTACAGGTGTTATTTTCATCTAGAAAGTGATCCCATACAAGTTATAACAGGTTCCACTTTTTGCTTGTTTGTTTATCAGAATGCTTTGTAACCCCGTGCAGGGAAGTACTGCTACCATCAGCTTTTAAAATCAGTCTGGGCTGTGATATTTTGGGGAAGAAAGCTCTGAAAAAAGGATGAGCTCCTGCTTAAAGCTTTTCATCCTTTTATGTTTGTTTAAAAATTCCCATTTTGTTTATTTTGGCTTTGCACCTTTCCTGCCCCCAAGAAGTTAGGCTGGAGGTTGATCCTAAACCAGCTCTGGTGTTGTTAATAGATTGTATTCCCAAAATAAAGCTTCTGGGCAATAGCTGCTTGAATGAGAAACAGTGAAAGCTGTGAAGTTTTATCTGAAGTCACCCGAACACACATCAAAAGCTGTGGCCCGGAGGAAGGCGAGGCGCAGCTCCTTAGGAGCGGTGCTGAGGAAGCTCCGGAGCTGCCCGGCTGTGGCCGTGAGAGGCTCCCGGTGTGCGGAGCGCCGGGCTGGGATCCTGGGCACGCACAGCGAGTGTTTGATTTCAGCAGGGCAGCTCTCGTTAGCCAGTGAGTCAGGCTGCTATAAATACCCCAGCCCAGGCAGACTTGTGCCATATTGGATCAGTGTCTGGAGGCAGCGCGGGTGAGAACTGACTCACGGCGGTGACTCAGGCAGAGCCGGGCTCCGCTCAGCATCCATCTGCTGGGGAAGGCAGCCTGGCCAGGGAGCAGGGAGCAGCAGGGAGCAGGGAGGAGCAGCGAGCAGGGAGCAGGGAGCAGCGAGCAGGGAGCAGGGAGCAGGGAGCAGGGCTTTGGCAGCAGCAGGGCATGCGGGGCTTTCATCGGGAGCAGGGGATGCTCTGTTTTTTTGGGGAGCAGGGAATGCTGGGTTTTTGAGGATGCTGGGGTTTGTAAGGAGCAGGGAATGCTGTGGTTTTTTTATGAGCAGGGGATGCTGTGGTTTTGAGGATGCTAGCATTTGTCAGAGGCAGGGAATGCTCTGTTTATTTGGGAGCAGGGATGCTGTGGCTTTTTGGGAGCAGGGGATGCTGTAGTTTTGAGGATGCTGTGGTTTGTCAGGAGCAGGGAATGCTGGGGTTTGTCAGGAGCAGAGGATGCTCTGGTTTGTCAGGAGCAGGGAATGCTGTGGTTTTGAGGATGCTCTGGTTTTTCTGGGAGCAGGGAATGCTCTGGTTTGTTGGGAGCAGGAGATGCTGGGGTTTGTCAGGAGCAGGGGATACTATGGTCTGTCTTGAGCAGGGGATGCTGGGGTTTGTCAGGAGCAGGGAATGCTGTGGCTTTTTGGGAGCAGGGGATGCTGTAGTTTTGAGGATGCTGGGGTTTGTCAGGAGCAGGGGATGCTGTGGTTTTGAGGATGCTGGCATTTGTCAGGAGCAGGGGATGCTGTGGTTTTGAGGATGCTGGGGTTTGTCGGGAGCAGGGGATGCTGTGGTTTTGAGGATGCTGGGGTTTGTCTGCAGCAGAGATAATTTCTGAGCCCATTTTTGTCCTCGCCCTGAGTGGTTCCGTGGCCATCTGGCCCTTCCCGAGGTGCTGAACTCATCACTTCACTTGCTACAGGAAGCATTAGGGTTGAAATCCCTCCTCCTGAGAGGAGGAACTGGTGCTTCCCTGGGCCTTGGCATTGCCTGTGGTGCCCCAGAGCTGCCCCACGCCAGCAGTTGGGTTTTCCCACCTTGGCAGTTCCTGTTGTTACAGCAACTACGTGATTCCTCTTTGATTGTGGCAAAGAAGAGCCTTTGCCCTTTGAATAATTTTGCATTTTGTGCAGACCTGCTCCCTCAACAAAATGATGTATTACTGCACCATGACTATTCCTGGAACACACATTGTCCTGGATTAAAGTGCAGCCCTCTGTTTTCCCACTTTATTGTCATGGAATAACAACAGCACCATAGGGAGTTCCAGACTTGTTATTTCACATACACTAACCTTCAGTTTCAATTAAAGACTAAAATCTGAACCACCTACACCAATAACTTGCCTCCATTCTATTTTTATTTTTAAAGCTTCCCTTATATCTGTGCCTCTAATTAAACCTTCTGGAGAAGCTCCCCAGACTGGTAATGAAATGTTCACCAGACATTGAGAAAGCAGAGATCAGCTCAGAGCTGCTGGCAAGTCTGTTGTGCTCTGCTTACAAGGGATGACTCACTCTGGCATTTAAATTTCCTCATTTGCCAAAACCAGCCTTGCCCAAACTCAAGCAGGCAGAACATTCAGTGGCCATGCCAGGTTTGATGGCACAGCCTTCACTTCTCCTTTTGCCTTCACTTCTCCTTTTGCCTTCATTTCTCCTTTTGCTTTCATTTCTCCTTTTGCCTTCATTTCTCCTTTTGCCTTCATTTCTCCTTTTGCCTTCATTTCTCCTTTTGCCTTTCTTGCCCAGGCTGGATGTACCTTCTCCCAGGGTGGATGGCTGTGCTTCAGACAGCTCTCAGCTCCCCTTCTGGTCCCACAGAGGCAAACCTGCTGTGGCTCAGGAAGGATGGATGGATTGCTTGGAAATTTAGTCCCAACCCCAGCAAGAATTTTCCCATGAAAGATGGGAAAGATCTCATGACAGATCACTAAGGAAATCACAGTATCATTAAGGTTGGAAAACTCTAGGATCAAGTCCAACCATTACTCCAAAATACTTACCCTAAGCCAGGGCTTGAGCAGTGAGGCTTTGGACTCTGCTCCCAACTCTCAAGAAAGCTTCTCTTGCCTGCAGGAGCTTGGGTTTGAGTCTGCAGGTTTAGATATTCAGCTGTTTGCTCAAAAATTAAAAAAAGCCTGTGTTACCCACGTCTATTAAATCCAGACTGGGCTGAGAAGCTTTTCAGGTGTAGAGCATTTATTGTGCCTAAGCTGGCCCCGTTAGCCTTGGCTGATGAAACTTTCTCTCCGTGTTGACTTGGGGTTGTGTGTCCCAGATCGTGCAGCCCCCTCGGAGGAAGGGCACGCAGGGCTCATTCAAAAGGAAAACCCCACTGCTCCTGCTTTGCCATCCCTCTCAAGGCACGACCTTCAGCCCTCTCCCCCTCTGCTGTGGCACTGAACAGGCTTTTTGTGGGATTTCTCAGCTTGCTGAGCTGCCTCGGGAGCTGCTGCCTTTGTTCTGCCCATGGATTTCTCCCAGCAGCCTCAGGAAATGCTGATTTTGTCCTATATAAGCAATCCACATGTATCTTTGTAATCTTCCTCAGCACTGAAAGATTTAGACTGTCTTCAAAGTCCTTTGAGTTGAACATTCCAGTCCTAAGTGTGTCAGCTCTCAGTTTGGGCCCATCCAAAGGCAGAGGAAAGTGCTTCTCTCACAAAGCCTGCAGCCTAGAAGGCCACAGCTCCACTCTGTTATCTGAAATATACAGCTAAATATGAGGAAAATGTTTCTTTTTTGTTTCCTCCATTATTTTCTAGGCATAAAGAAAAACTATCACTAAGAAAAAGCTTTTTGACAAGGCTGAGGGGTCAGGAACCAGCTGGATAGTCCATCATGATTGTATTAGCATTGTCAGAAAACTAGTGCTGGCTGGTCTGATAGATTTGCAGCTAGTTCTAGATTTTAATTTTGGTTGCATTTTAAGTTAGGCTAAAATTAGTATTTTTCTGGAGCAAACATTGCAAGAAAGTTCTAGTTTATTATTTATTAAATTGGAAGCCAATGAACTTTTCTTCCAGCAACAAACCATTCATTCAAACATCTTTATATACATTTTTAAAAAGAAAAAACCCTGCCCTACTGTGGCTGGCAGAGCTGGGATTAATAGGGATGATTTTCTGGAGTTCAGCTGAAATCCCCCAGCTCTGCAGACAGAACAGATTTACCTGCTGCAGCTTTGAGCTGCCTCCAGTGCCATCTGGCTCCCTCTTGACTGGTGACAGTGGCACGCTGCCCTGCTCCCCGTGCCCAGGGGAGCTCTGAGGAGCCCAGAGGTGTTCATGTCTGCAGCTTGCAGCCCAATGATCTGCTTGGTGAAGTTCCTCTCAGCATTTTTATTCAGGGGCCTTCAATCATCCTCCTCCTGTGAGGAAGAAAAACACTGGACCTGCCATGAAATACAATTTTCTTGGGTCTTTTCTTAGCAAAGGGCAACTGTGTGGGCAAGGCTCTCAAAAGAGGATTTTAGAGAGAGAATGAGAAGCAGCCATTCACCCTCTCCTGGACCCACAGCTACTGAGCTCAAAGTGAGTCTGCTTAAGAAAAGATACTTTTTTTTTTTTCTTGTAAAGCAGAGTGGAACTTTGCAATGCTCTGCCCCAGAAGGTGTTTGATACTGAATCCATTCAGACAGTCATGAATGAAAAATGTACCCAGGTTTATTAACTTCTCAACTGCTCCCATGGTTGGGGACTCACTGAGCTGGGAGAGTATCAGAACATGATTCAATTGCAGGACTGTGCAGTGTAAGTGACCTTGGGCAGCATCTCCTCCTCCTCGTGCTCACAGCCAGATCAGCCTGGAGCTGGAGCAGCTTGCTCAGGGCTGTCCAGGGAGATCCTGAAAACCCCCAGAGCTGAAGGTCTCACAACTGCCCTGGGGCTCTCCTCGAGTGCTGTGTCACCCTCAGAGGGAAAAAAATGACTTTTTAGTCAGGAATTCCCTGTCCCAGCCTGGCTTCTGTCCCATCCCCATCCTCAGCCACCTCCTCCCAGGTGCCCCAAAGCTGCTGCTGCCTCCAGGCCAAGCAGCCTCAATTTCCTTCCCTCCTGTCCCATTCCCTGGGGGGTCTGTGAGAGGTGGGGTCTGCTGGACAAAACTGACCTTGCCAAGCTGAGACCTCCTCAGGAATTGCTGTTTCAGCAAGACTTTTATTCTGTCAGAAACAAAGGTCAAGAACTTTGTATTTTCGTTACTTTAAAAAAAAAATCAAAGTTCTTGTCGGGATCTTTGGTGATTTTTGAGTGTGTGTGTTTTTGTTGGTTTGGTGGGATTTCTTTTTGTTTGTTTGGGGTTTTTTGTGGTTTTTTTTTTGGTTTTTTTTTTTTTTTGGTTTTGGGTTGTTTCTTTTTTTTCCTGGTTGGTTGTTTTAATAATAATAGATGGTGAAGTTGAGTACTGTTCTCATATTTTGTGCATGGATTTTCAAATCACCAAACTGAAGTGTGTCCCCATGGTGTGGTCCCTGCTAAGGGTGTTCTCTGGTGATCCACAACACAAATAGACAACAAATTGTTTCATAACCTGCTGTTCTATTTTCAGATATTTGCATGGGAAAGACACTTATTGCTTTAGACAAACTGCTGTTCAAGAAGCTTATGGTTCGAATTCATTACAATATTTCTATGGTTTCTGCTCTTATAGAATTGTGCACTTTATATAAGAATTGCTTTGAAAGTGTTTTTATTTTGAATTTTATGACAAGTAGAATAAACATCACAGTAATATATTCTAATTGTGTTATTAATTATGCCCTAAAAGAGTTCTGATATGTACACTAAACTCAAAATTTGGCATGCACTTTATATTTAATTCCCAAAATCACTTCTTCTAGTATGTACTGTTGGTAGCTGCTTTCTGCAGAGGAGAATTGAAATGGGATAAACACACAGGACTGCTCCTGTATTAATTATTCTGGCATAGGATCAGAATTTCTGGCATTGTTTCAAACCATTTCTGCACATAAAAGAGTAACAACAGAAAGTTCCATGGCTCGACCCTGTACCTGCAAACTTTTCAAGATGCTGCCCTTGGCTGAATTGCTCAATATCTCAAATTCCAGTCTGAAATGGGAACATCTGCTGCAGCTTTCCCATTTCTGGGGGTTTAACAACAGAGGCTTGCTAGGAGCTGTCCTGATTGCTTTTGTTGGTCTGGAAGGTCATTTAAGTTCCTTAAATATGCTTTTAATATGCATAACCAAAGAGGGCTGTGCAGCTATGAATACAGAAGAGCTGCAATAGCTGATGTATTAAAGAAAGCTGGTGTGTAGAGGTTTTTAGGATTATTCTGGTGCACCCCTGCATCCCCAAGGCCGGCAGTTCCCAGCGTGGCTGGCACCCAGCAGGCTCTGGGATGAGCAGCAGCTGCTGGCCAGCCCAGGCTGCTGCCAGCAAACAGAGCTGGCAAGGGCCACTCGAGGGGGTTTTGTGTCTGCAGGAGTGGTTGTGCTGTGTGCTGCTCTGGGAGGCACAGAGGCTGCTGTGTGCAGGCTGGGAGCTGCTGCCTGCCACCCCGGGCTCAGTGCACAAGGGCTGGTTTGTGGAGGGAAATGCAGGAGGGCCTTGAGAGGATGGAGGGTTGGTTTCTCATTTGCTCTTCATTCACCAAAATAATCTGCCTGGGGACATTTGGGGTTGTTCAGCCTGGAGAAAAGGAGGCTCAGGGGGGACCTTGTGGCTCTGCACAACTCCCTGAGAGGAGGGGACAGCCAGGGGGGTCGGGCTCTGCTCCAGGGAACAGGGACAGAGGAGAGGGAACAGCCTCAAACTGTGCCACTGGGAGTTCAGGCTGGATGTCAGGAAACATTTCTTCACTGAGGGAGGAGTTAAACATTGGCACAGGCTGCCCAGGGCAGTGCTGGAATCCTCATCCCTGGAGGAGCTCAAGAAAGGAGCAGATGTTGCCCTGGGAGATGTGGCTTAGTGGGTGTGGGGTTTTTTGGTCTTGGAGGTCTCTTCCTGCCCTCCTGATTCTGCATTAGAAGCTCCAGAGAACCAGCACTGACATCTACATGCTTGGTTTAGCTAAACTTACTATTAAACTTATATTAAAATTATTATTAAACTGAAGAGTTCTGGTGGAAAAAATTAATCCTGTTTCAGGTAGTGCTGGGAGTCGTGGTTTGCATGAAGACTTTATCCCAGTCAGAACTTGCATGGTAAAAATGAACAAAAGTTGGGGAAGAGCAAGAGGGTTGGCAAAGGGAATCCTCTACCTGAGTGGGAAAACCCAAAAATATTCCAAGAGTTACCACTATCCACAGTTCTGTATCATTTGGAGCCAAAAAGGGTGTTAGTGAATTTAAATAATATTTTTAAAGGGTGCCAATGAATTTAAATAATTTTTCAAAGTGTGTTAGTAATTTAAATAATTTTTTTTTAATGTATTCGTGTGTAGGGGGGAAATGCTGGTGGAAAGAAACTTTGAGAGTTAAATGCCTGTAGATTTGAGCTGTATTGAGCATGGGCTGCTGTTGCCTGCCCAGTCCCCTGAAGGCCAGGCTGAGTTCTGTGTGTGGGGCTGTGGGACAGGGGCAGGGACAGGAGGCACCTGGGGCGTTGGTGGGGTGGGAGGTGGGCTGGGCTCCCGGGGGAAGGTGTTTGCATGGATGGCTGAAAGCAGAGAGCTGTGGGTTTGCTGTGGCAGCTCTGGGCAGCACGTGCTGAGGCACATGCTGGTTGGATTCTCGTGTTCAGCTGACTCATCTCAAATCACTCTGGCTGCAGGAGAATGCAGGTTCTGAGAGCACACATTGAGTGTTGGTGCTTTTGAGTGCTTTAGGCAATACAAGTGGGGTTTTTTTAACTTCCATGGTCTTAGAGCTGTGCAAAAGTTCCTGTCTGAAATCTGCCATAATTCTGCAGATTCAGCTGTGCAGTTTCAGTCCCCTGCTTTTTCTGCAGGTAACAGATGAGGAGAATATTCCAGATGCTTTTCCACATGCAGCTGCTCCAGAGGTTTTCTTGCCCATCACACAGGCTCTCTATGTGTGCCATGTATTATTGACAGGGCTTTTTCTCCCAGGAAATCCCCTTTGGATATCCCACTGCTCTCCTTCTGTGAGTTACAACTTCAGGTGCAGCCTTGCAGTGAGCTGTTCTCCTCCTGCATTCCTCCAGTTCTGAAACTCATTCCTCATTGCCCAGAGCAGCTGTGGCTGCCCCTGGGTCCCTGGAAGAGTCCAAGGCCAGGTTGGAGCCACCTGGGACACTGGAAAGTGCCACTGCCCACGGTGGCACTGGATGGGCTTTAAGGTCCCTCCCAACCCAAACCATCCTGTCATTCTGGGATTATTCCACTGAAAAGTTCTTATTTGAAATTACTGACTGGATGGCCCTGCATCAGCAAGCAGCACCAAACGGGTGTGAACATTTCAGAAAATCCCTTTGCTGACCTTCCTCTAAGTTAAAAACACATTTTGAAAACAAATACAGCAAATGCATGACTTAGAGGAGTCCCTTGGGGAGCCAGGTGACTCGAGACCTCAGCTGGGATTTCTTTATCTCATCCTCATGTTCTCCTATAAGCCTGTAGTGAATTTACATTTCAGCACTGAATCCATGGAATACCCAGCTGGGGTTTGGTTTGTATTTACCCAGTGGAGAGAGGTGACACTGGTGTCTGTATTAACATATTGACAGATTTATTGACATCAGTTGTCTTCAGTCTTGCCTGTTTAATTAATAAAATTGATCTACTGAGCATCTAGCTAATAATTCTGGCACAAATATTCCAGCTAGTCTTGTTACTAAAATGGAATTTCAGCCTCTTATTGTGGAATCTGCCTGAGTCTGGTTGCCAAAATAATTTAATGATCCTTAATTTGTGGTTTTTGCTTCATCTAAAATGCTTAAGCTGGATTTTATTGCAACAATTAAGGACAAAATAGTTAAAATGCCTTCACAGAAAATAAATGCAAAGGAATAATCATAAAATCCCAGCTTATTTTTATGTAGAAAAGATGAAACAAATAAATTTAATGTCAGTGTGTTATGTAAGACCCATTGAACAGCAGCTGCAGTCAGAATTTAAAGCTAGGAATAAAATACATGATTAATGTGCACCAAGGATGTAGGAAACACTTCTGAGCTTCTTTGATCCATTTGCAGCCCAGTTGGCTGCTTTTCTGGCTTAGCTAATTGTGGGGTCAATGTCTCTGTCATTCTGGGTTAGGTCAGAAAAACACATTAAAGGACAAAACCACCTGCAGTGTCAGTGGCAGTGGTGTCTGGGCTGGAGGCTTCTTCTCTCACCTCCTTGCAGTGATTAATGATTACACTGCCCATTAATTCCCTAATGCCTGGGAAACCTCCCCTGGTGGCAGATAAGGCTCCACTCAGAGGCCAGACGAGGAGCAGGCGTTAATTGCATCCTGCTCATTAAGGGTTTGTTCTGCTGCTGGCCCTTGTTTGGGGCTGTACCTGCATCACCTCCCAGCTGAAAGGTCTGTGCAGGAGGATCCATCCTGGATTTTGCAGCTCCATTGTCCTGAGGATGAAGGAATGCATCTCAACAAATGCATCTCAACAAGTATTTTGTACTTCTGCAGTGAATAGGGGAAGGAATAGATCTCAAATTAACCCAAGCAATTAAAAACCTTTCCCAGGCTTGCAGCACCAGGGTTGCTTCCCAGGTCTTCACTGCAGTGGCGACTCAGGCAGATTATTTCTTGCTGGTTTTTCAGCAGCCAGCTGCCCACTGGGCACTCAGGCCCAAACCCCTCCTGGCTCCTTGTCCACGCTGTTCCCAGGCTGTTCCAGGGATTCCTGCTGCTGGCACTGCCTGTGTCTGAAATAGTCCAGGCCTGGGTTTTTCCTCAGTATTTTGTTGTTCAGTCATGCACAACTGTAAATTTATAGACTTCTTTATTTGTTCTCTGTTCTTGGCATTTTCATGGAATCCCAGACTGGCTTGGGTTGGAAAGGACCTTAAAGCCCATCTTGTTCCACCTCCTACCAGCCAGGGAACCAATTATCCTGGAGAAAACAAATCTGTGGGATGCCTTTAAGTCTAGGACAGTTAAGGTATTACCCAGTGAAGGGTCAGGAGTGTACTAAGGGCCTGCAGATCACAAGGGTTTAACATTTTACCTGAAAATGTACCAATTTCTTCCTTGAGAGTTCAGGTTACTTTAAAGAGGAGATCCTTTCTCCAGAGTGGCATGCAGTGCAAAGGAGCTTGAGGAGCTTGGATGACCAGAACAGGGCAAAACTGCACAAACCAGAGGTGCCAAAAGGGAATTGAGAGCTGTCACATAAAATCTTAACAAAGAAACTTTTTAAGGTGATCAAATTAATACAAAGCATTTTAGCATTTTCAGTGGAAGTTTGTGTTAGGGCTGACTGAAGGCTGCAAAATTATTTGAATTTGGGGGGGAAAGACTTTTACTTTTCAAAGGCTTCCTTTTAAAAGCAGTTGTTCAGCATGGTGGGAGGAGGTATAAATACTTGTTTAGAGCCTTGTTTTAGCAGAATTCTTAAAAGGAAGTTGTTACTTGGGGCTCAGGTTGTTTAGCAGGAAACAAATGGTGTTTTAATAGTAATGTCAGGGTACAAGTTGGAAAAGGATTTATTGTGAGTGATAACACAGAGATTTTTCCACAACTCTAACTGCTGCCAGCATTGTTTAGTACTTGCAAGGGATTTTGTGTGTGTGTGATGAGAGACAGTAAAATTCATTCAGCAGCCACTGAAATGATGCCTAGCTGAGGCCTCATTATGGTCAAGGAGTAGGTTTAATAACCACTTCTAACTATATTATGGGTAAATGGAAAGCATGTAAGATATAAGATACCATAGAGAAATGCATTTAGCCTCTATATAAAGCTCAGAACATACAGGGGTAAAATTATTACAGAGGAAATTCAATACAAGCAAATGTGTATCAACTCATCAGTAACAACCAAGCTGAAAATTAGAAGCAGCTTCCAGTGAAAGCTTTGGGGCATCTTGCTAAAATAAACAGTGGGAAAAAATATTCAGAACTACAAACGCTCATGAGAAACATTTCAAAATGTGATTGAAAATGAAAATACTGTACTGTGGCCTGAGACATTTCTGGCAGTTCTTCTACAGCTGTTTACTTTTGCTTTGAGCTTCAATATTTTATCAGTGCAGCAATAGCCAGGGAATGTTCCATGGGGGGCACACATGCCTGCAGGGAAGGGAGCTGGATCCTTCCCATCACATCCCAGGCTTCAGCGTCTCTGCTGCAGCCCTTGGGCTTCTGGCCCTCAGCGGAGACACAGCTTGTGCATTAGAAGTACAAGTGCCCAGAGGAACAGGCAGTGTGTCATTACATAACTGGGGCTCAGGGGGCTGGAACCAGCCCTGGTGAGGAGTGCTTTGGATCCTGTGGCAGCCTGGCTCCTCAGCAGCTGGATGGGGCCTCCACAGGCCCAGCATCTCCGGCCTGGAGCCATGGAATGGTTTGGGCTGGAGGGGACATTAAAGCCCCTCCAGTCCCACCCGTGCCATGGCAGGGACACCTTCACCACAGCTCAGTCGCAGGTGGCAGAGTGAATGTGGGGGAGTTTTTAGCCTGTGGTGGAAGTTTTCCCTACGAAAATGGTCTCTCAGCTCCCAGGCTGCTGTGTGAGCCCCGCGGTGCCCAGCTTTGTGTCTGTGTGACACCTGAGGGCAACCTGAGCCCTTCTGCCTCCGAGCTCCAGATAACAACAAACAAACAGCCCCTGTGGGGCTGATAACAACCAACAAACAGCCCCTCTGGGGGCTAATAACCAACAAACAGCCCCTGTGGGGCTGATAACAACCAACAAACAGCCCCTCTGGGGGCTGATAACAACAAACAGCCCCTCTGGGGGCTGATAACAACCAACAAACAGCCCCTCTGGGGGCTGATAACAACAAACAGCCCCTCTGGGGGCTGATAACAAC
>JAYDZK010000032.1:19419534-19429953 GCA_034509185.1 Euphonia xanthogaster | reverse complement strand
GGAAGGTGCCTGTGCTCAGCTGGGGCTGGGCTCTTTCTCCAGGAGCTGCCAGAGCCAGAGCCACAGCCTCGAGCTGCACCAAGGGAAATACAGGTTGGATATCAGGAAAAAGTTTTTTACATAAAGAGTGATAAAGTTCTGGAATGTTCTGCCCGGGGAGGTGGTGCAGTCCCCATCCCTGGGGGTGTTTAACAAAGCCTGGATGTGGCACTGGGTGCCAGGGTTGAGTCGAGGTGTTGGGGCTGGGTTGGACTCGATGATCTTGAAGGTCTCTTCCAACCTGGTCATTGTGTGAATTCTGATGAGCAAGGCTCCCTTGTTTGTGCCCAGATAACACCTTTATGTGTCATCCATGTTTTATCTCAGTCATTTCTGTAAAAAGCAGGTGTTGCTGTTTTCCCTTTAGATCTGAGATTTGAGAAGACTTTAAAATAATTATCTTTATTCACTAAACAAGCCGGGAAGCTGGAATTTCAAAAAGCCAAAAGCTGTTTCCTTTGGTTTATGTTTACTTCCCATATTCAAGTGAAAATGTGCAAAACAATATAGTGAAGATATGTCCCTTTCTAATTTCTAGTGCTTCAAGCAAGTCCTTCCTGTTCCATGCCCATTCAAGTATTTAGCTTTTTGAATGTTATTTGTGTGCTCTTTAGCCTTTAATGATCTTTGGCTGATGCATTCCTAGAACAAATGCATAAAATCAACCCAATTTATGACCCGTTAATGTAAGCATTTTATCCTAAAGAAAGTATGTCACATCTCATTCACCTCTGATTTTTTTTCCCAAGCCAATCACTGGAGCATTGCACACCTGAAAATGAGATAGCATTGAAATCCATCTTGCTCTCTCCAATTAAATTCATTTTTACAGAGGATTCAATTAGTTGTAATTGCTGCTTTACGCCACGCGTTTGCCAGGGGCTGGGCTGGGGAGATAATTCATCTCGATCAGGAAATGGTGCTCCAGTCAGTTTCCCTGTCACCCAAGGAGGGCTGTCATCAATCAGGAGCTGTCTCCTGCCTCGGGGGCTCTGCCAGGCCCTCCCTGCCGAGGCAGATGGCCCTGACAGCCCAGGTTGTGTGCAGGGCTCAGGCTGCTCTCATTAAAGTCCCTTCAGTCCTTTCTTAGGGTGACTCTCAGCTGTGCCCACCACTCTCAGGAGTGCTGGAGGTGCCTTCAGCATCCAGCCTGGGGATGGGGTGCTCTCCACATGCCTGGAGTTCTTCAGGACTTGCTTTATTGTCCTCTCACCATGACATTCTTTATTGTTGTAGTTGAGACAGAGACATTACAAAGCAACATCCTCCGTTTCCAAAAGGCTGCAAACCCTGTTTTTATTCTGGCATGCATGCTTGTTCTACATTCTTACAAAGCTCATAGGTTTACACTTTGCTCATTGGTCACGAGAGACCAGCAAAGTGCTTCTTGGAATAGGCAGATGCAGATTTCTCTTATTTATCCTTCCTTTTTTCATGGTTTCTATGTCAACCACCTTGGTAGGAAATTCTTTTTGGGGTAAACATGGATCCTCTTGTCAAACATCTCAATGGCTCAAAGAAGTCCCTGTAAAACCTCTTCCACACTTTATAACTTTAGTATTCAGTCATTGTTTAAAATTGTTCTTCTTTTTGATTTGAGGGAGTTCACTGAAAGTTTTGTGTTTAATTTTATGCTGGATTCCAAGGGAGATGTGGACAGGAGCTGTCCTTGGGTGGAGACAGCTCCTCCCTTGGTGGAGGGAAGGAAACAGCCAAGGCCAAGGCAGGAAACAGCCACTGCTTTTAGAAGTAAAGCTGAAAGCAACAAATAGGCATTATCAACTCATCTGATGCTTTTCATCAAAGACTGGAGGATGATCAAAGAGCCCTGAAGGGAGGCAAAGCTTCAGGTGTGTGGTGGAGCAGCAGGAAGTCTGTGAGTTCATTCCAGATGAGGCCAAATGGATGCTGAGCTTGGCTTTCAAGTTCCTTTTAGGGACCTTATCACCGAAGGGGCATCGGGGACAGCCAAAGGTGCTACAGAGACTCCATCATCAGAAGGCATGAAAAGACTCCTTCTTATTGGAAATCTACAGTTCTTACAGAAACAGTGGTGGACTGAGACCTGATTGGCCTTCCACACTGTGAACAGCACACTCTGGAGAACCAAATCTATAAACAATGGTTACACAAAGAGAGATAATCATTGCTTGAATGCTTTCCTCTAAGTTTCCCACAGCTTCTAAAATCCTGGGAGAGCTATGTCTCTCTCTGTTCAGAGGATATGTAATTCCTACAGGACCTGTCTGGGCCACAGCACTGAGCCCCTGCAGAAAGCCCACAGCTGCCTTGGTCAGGAGCAGGAGCACTGGGAGGCAGGTTTTGGTGGTGTCCATGGCAGAGGCTTTATCTGTTACCTGGAGTGGGAAAACCTGGGGCTGTGGAGGTCAAAACTGGAGATGAAGTGGTGCCTCCTCCAGGCAGATGGGCAGGTTTCTGCCAGGTGTTTCTTCCATCTGATTCTCTGCTGTGGAAAAGGTAAATGATGAAATGGTCTTTGAGTAAAACTGAAGAATGGGGAAGACTCCTTAAAAGCTTCCTGTGACATTCTTACTTCCACATTCTTTGTGTTTTGAAGGGTTTTCCAAAGAATTTCAGCACTCTGTGTCTGTGTGTGTGTGTGTGTGTGTGTGTGTATGAACACAGAGCATTTTCCAGGTTGGGCTGGCCTCCAAACACATCCAGCTGCATCCAGAGGGCAGCCAGAACCTTTGGATGCATCTGAGGCTGCACATCCTGATTTCTGGGTTTGCACTGAAGCTGCAGGAGTTCTCATGGGTACAAAGGCACCCTGAACTGTTCTACTGTAAGTGCTGGAATTCAGGATGAGTATGAGGAGCACTGGGGAGCGCTTGAATTGTGTAAATCCCATGGTCATTTTATTGTGGTTTCAACTGGTTTGTTTTAATATCTACATTCAGGGCAGTGATAATTATTATTACTGTAAATTGATAAAAGTAAACTGCCAGTTTACTTGCTGGAAAATCCTGTTTCAGTTGAGGAGCTGCTCTGTAGCTGCCCATCCCTTTCCCAGCACACACACCACTAGCCCCACGTTTTGTTGTTTGGCCACAGACCTGCTGACATGGCTCCACTTGGGTTTGGGTTTGGATTCTGTGCTAGCTTGCTAATTGCATGCTATTTAACTTAGGTTTGTAAGCCTTTGCTTCCAGAAAGCAATGATGCTTTTTAAAAAACTCCAACCCTGCTTTCAGCCTGTGGGTTTGAGCCTGCAGAGGAGTGGGATCACTGAAACACTGACTGTGCATGTGGAGTGATAAAGAGGTCCTCTTCTGTCTTTAAAAAGAAGCATCATAACCTCTGACAGACTGATAGAGCACACTAGAATTTAAGCCATTGAATCTGCTTATCTGAAATATCTCTGTCAATTTCCCTTTTGAGAAATGATGGGATTAAGATAATAAATGCAGCTTTGCTGAATAATAGGGAAGCAGCATATGGATTGTAGGTCTTTGAATGCACTTAGCAGCATGTGTAATTCTGTGTATTTCCTGGGAAACAAAAGAGGGCTGCTCATTGATCCACAGAGTCTTGTAATGTGCTGCTCCTGTGAAATTCTGGGTGAGCACAGAGGAGCAGCACTGGCGTGCAGGGGAATATTCATCGATTGGGAGGGGATGTATGGAAACAGGTTGGAAGTCATGTGAATGCTGAACTGGCAATGCCGATGGTTCTGGAGAGCTGCAGCTTTGTCATGGCAGGTGATGGATGAGCCCAGGCAGTGCAGGCTGGGCTCCTGCTGCCTGTGGATCTCCTGCCCCCACCCCCTGTTCTGTCCCTGTGGGATGCAGAGTGCAGGGAGCTGCTCCAGCTGCAGACATGCCCCAGCTCCCACTCTGAGCTGGGCACGTAGAGGCTGCTGGTGGGAAGGTGAGAAACAAACCTTTGGCCTAAAAACCAAGGGAAAGTGGAGGGGAATGTGTCCCTGAGCCTGCCCTGAGTGCCAGCAGGAGCTGTCACAGTGTGCAGCTTCAACACAGCTGCAGCACCTGCACCAAGAGGAACAGGCTGAGTTTCAGGTGATGATGTGGTGAGCCTCTGCCTTGGGATGTGATGTGATGTGCTGTGGCCAGGCTGGGGTGTGTTCATTGTGTGCTCACCTTGGGGAGGGCTTTACCCTGCCCTGCATCACTTGCACAGAGCTGCTGGGAGCTGCTTTTGGAGGACAGTGGTAGAGCTGGAGAAAGGACCCAGAGATTCAAGCACAGATTACACCTCCAGGTCAGGGTTACTCCCCAGCCTTTGTTCTCTGTTGTTTTTCAGCAGGCTGCTCTCCAATGCCATGGGAGGATACCTGGAGGCCTGGGATGTTTGTGGTCCCCAGGTGGGTCCTGCTGTGGGGAATTGTGCAGGGTGTCTCTCTGGGCTGCTGGCTGGGATTTTGCTCGCCCAGAGAAGAGCAGTTTGCCTGACTCAGGTACTCCCAGTGCTCCATTTACAGCCATCAGGGAACCTTTCACATAATGTGAAAGTGCTTTGGGATTTGTGGCTCTCACAAGCATCACTTTCTGTGCAGATGATGCACAAACAAAAAGGGAAAGCTGCTGCTGGCCAGGGACACCAGTGAGGCCTCCTGGTGGAGAGCAAGTTTGTCCAACCATGGTGGTGAACAAGACGTTTTCAAACAGTTCAGCTCTCAGATTACATTAGCAGGCTGGACCTTGGCCTCACAGGGGACTAAACATAGATCTGGAAGCTTTAATGTCTTCAAAGTGAGTTATATACAATTGGCTGCTGCTATAACAATGCTCCTTCTCTTCCTTCTTTGGAAAACCCCAATTCCCATGCCACATGTATGGGTTGGTTTTGTTTTCAGGGTTCTAAATTTGAGCTGCAAATAGTAGTGAAGCTTGTTAATAAACATCTGATCTTTGTGTAACTCTGGGAATAAGTGCAATTTAAATGATGGGCTTCACTTCTAACAAAGCCAAAACCACATCACTGCAATATTTTAATATGAAATCAATTCCTCTGGCAAGATAGCACCTTGAAAAACAATGCTGGGTAGATGTTCAGCAGATAATAAATTCTAAACTGCTTCTTGTCACGGGAATGGGTCCCTGATAAAGTTATTTTTCTTCTCAGAGTCCAGGGCTTGGGGGCTTGCAGCTCCTTTGGAAAACCCAGCAGAAGGCTGGGCTGCCTGAATACCAGGCAGTCACAGCAGTGAAATCCTAAACATCAGGGCCATTAACCTCTAGGAGTTAATTTAGCTCGTGGCAGTTTTTGGAATTTAATTTTTCAAGGAACATTTTCACTGTACAGGGTGTGTGTTACTACAAATCAGAAATTGCAGCATTTCTGCTTCTGCAGGTCCCCCCGTTGTTACTCCTGCAGGCTGCTCTAGGAATGCAGGTCCCAAGTTTGCAAGCACAAATGGCTTTTATTTCATGTAATTCTGTTGCCCCTGCATAGAAATTCAATTTCACTTTTGCACAGTGTTCTGAGATTAAGGAAGCCAGCTGAGCCTTGCTAGTCTGGCTATTTCCTCCTGGCTTTCAGGGTCATGTTGGGCTTTGTTTCCTGGACATTGTTTTTCTTACAGATCTCAAATCTCTTTGAGATGCTGCAATTGTATTTTGATTTGGAAAGCATGTCATAAAAATGAGTGTTTGGGCACACTTCTGTGGAGTGTCCTGGGCAAACAAGCTGTGCTCTGAGGACAGGCAGTGGAGCTGCTTTCCATTTCCAGTGCTGGGAGCACTTTAGACCCAGCCAGGGGTCCTGCACATCCCCAGCTTTGGGAATGCAATTCCCTTCAGCCCCAAGCAAGGAAAGCTTTTTTATTTCTAAGAGCAGCATTAAGCATGTGTTTAAATACTTCCTTGTCTAAATGGTTTATTAAAATATTTGGAACAAAATGTAGGAGAAGAGAAAATGAGAAGCAGGAATTTCCATGGTATCCTTTAAGGCCCTTCCCTCTGAAAGCTGCCTTCCATAGGTGAGCAGTGCCAGTTCTTTAAGCACAGCTCTTAAACTGTCTGTGCAGCAGAAAGGCTGAATTGGAGGTGTATTTTCAATGACTGCTATCAGTGGAGTGCTGACTCCCTCTGCCCCACTCACCTGCAGGAGGGGGGCAGGACAATCCTGCGGCATCCTCTGGAGCGGGGCTGTTCCGCTTTTACACCTGCACTGAGGCGGCTTCACCGAACTGGATGTGCAGAAGCAGCTGCCAGAGCCATTGCAGCTTCCCTGGGAGCTCCTGCCTGTGCCCCAGCCCTGCTTTGTCCCTGCAGGGTGGCCCAGGGACGCTGGCCTGGCAGGGAGGGCGTGCGAGCACCGCAGCGCCAGGGCCGGCAGAGGCCCCTGGCAGTGCCTGGGATGGGGCCAGGAGGAAGGGAGCAGCGCCATGGGCCCTGGCAGTGCCTGGGATGGGGCCAGGAGGAAGGGAGCAGCGCCCTGAGCCCCTGGCAGTGCCTGGGATGGGGCCAGGAGGAAGGGAGCAGCACCATGGGCCCTGGCAGTGCCTGGGATGGGGCCAGGAGGAAGGGAGCAGCGCCCCGGGGCCCTGGCAGTGCCTGGGATGGGGCCAGGAGGAAGGGAGCAGCGCCATGGGCCCCTGGCAGTGCCAAGGCCAGTCCCAGGAGGAAGGGAGCAGCGCCTGGGCTCACTCCCATTGTTAATGTGGATTAATTAATTAATGCAGGCCATGGCTGCAGGTCTGCTCAAGGCCGCTGTCACTGCGGGGCTCCCTCAGATCCCTCCGAGCTCTGGAGGGGACCAAGGCCTTCAGCAGCTTCTGCTCCTGACACCCAAGTGAGAATTGCCCTCAGCTTGCTCCTTCAGAGCCTTTGTTGGGCAGCTCAGGTGAAGGAGAGTGACAGGAGCTGGACTGCCAGGCCCTGGCTCCCTTGAGCTCAGGGCCTTTGGGGTTTTTAGGGAATGAGCCCTCCCAGATCTCTGCCAAGGGATATGAAGGGATGATTTTCTTTAAATGTCTGGATTATCATTTCCAGTTTTGTTTCTGAGGAATGGGGTGTCCTGGCTGAGGATGATCCTTCTGTCCTCTTCTTTCTGCCTGTTGGGATTGGATGCTTTGAGCTTTCCTTCCAAATGGAGCACTGACACTGGGGTCTGTGGTGTGCCAGACCATCCTCAAGCAAGGGTGGAGATTTCCATTTGGAGTGCAAAGAAATAGTTTAGTCCTCCTTTGTATGTGAGCATGTGGAGCATCACAGCACCAGCCCGCAGCGAGCAGGTTTCCCTTTCTTCCGTGAGCTGCCAGCTCCTGGGAAGAAACTGTGCCAAGCAGCAGCAATTATTCGCTGAGCAACACCCCAGACAGGATCTTAAATATTTCATGTGTTATTCTGCATTCCTTCCCTCAGTGTGAGAGGGAGGCAGTGCTGCAAGCACTGAGGCTCTGACAGAGCTCAGAGCTGCCTTCTCCCCTCACACCCCTCTGAGCTGCTGTCTGCAGACAGCATCTCTTTGTACTCTGATGCTCCAAGTGAATCTCCCTTCTTGGCCAAAAGATGATATATTTAAGCAGTCTTTATTTGGGATCAAGCTGGGGGTTTGCTTCAACTGCAATTATTTCATCTGTCACCACTGTGTGTTTCCGTGCCAGAAGAATATCTTGGCTTTGCTCAAACTGGATATTTTTCTGGCTGCTTGCACGATGTGTGCTTGTGCTGTGTGGTTATTTGTAGGCTCTGCCAGCAGTAAGGGAGTAGTGCTGGGGTCTCCTCTGTCCTCTGGAGAGCAGCTAATGAAGCAGTTGCAGCCATCTGCACTGATGGGAAGGGACTTTGCTGCCCCAGCTCGGCATTATCCAGGCAAATTGAGCCCGGAGGGTGGGGCTGCCCAGGGGACCCTGCGGAGGGCAGGCAGCTGGGCTGAGCCATCAGGGTGGGGACCCCCCCAGGATTATCCCCTCAGCCCAGCAAGAACCTCCTCTGAACTTAGCCCTCCCTCACGAGAGGTGAACCCAAGGCTGGAGCGTGGGCACGGGGCTGGGCTGTGCAGGGACTGTCCCTGTTCATCCACCTCAGCCAGGGCACAGTTCTGGGTGGCTCTGTCACACTGGGGCCTGCTGCAGTCACACAATCTTCCAAACCCTCAGTGGTTCCCACTGTCACTGCTGCACACGGAGAGGCAGGAGCTGAAGGGCTCTGTAGCAGTCCCAGGTCAGTAACACTCCTTGTCTGCTGTCACTGCTGGGCAAAACACCTCTGGAGGTTTTCACTTCTGCAGTGTTCATTCCCTACCCTCTCTATGTCACACAATATAAGGAGCTCCATCTTGGACTATTTCCAAAATAATCTGCAGTCATACTGATTTTTGTATTTACAAAAAACAGTTTCTTTCATCACAAAAAAAAAGCAAAATAAACCAGAGCTTTGTATCATGGCTGAAGTTGCCAAGAGCTAATTGTGTGTTTCCCTTCAATCTGCTAAACCATTGTGGAGTAAGATCTTTTAGACACCCAGTTGCTGGGAATGCTCTCTGCTCACCACACAGTGCCAATAACAAGAGCTGGAGCCTGTGGCCTTGTTCTGTGCTCCAGGACAGAACTCTTGACTAGAATTGTGCTTATAGTTTTTGTCTGTCGATACCTAAAACCTACTGTCTGGATTTTATACCAGCAGTTTCTTGGAAATATTTGTATTTTCTCCTGCATGATGCACTGCAGAAGTGGGCTGGTCAGGATTCCTGTGCTGATGGACACAGATGGAAGCTCTGGGCAAGCTCCTCACCCAGGAGCTGAGGATAACCTTACTTTGGATAATCCTTTTAGCCTTGACAGCAGTTGTTACTACCAACAACTGCACACATTCTTCAGGTTCCAGGCTGACCACGTCAGCAGTGAGTAATCCCTCTGTCCAGTTTAGTTCCAGTTCATGCCACCATTCCTCTGCCTTTCCCTGAAATGCCAGGAATGTGCAGGGTTCAGCTGAGTCACGGTGGAACTGGGGCAGATTTCCTCCACTGCACACCTGGAAGGACCTTGCAAACTCCATGGAAACCAACTGGAGATACGAAACAGGCCCCAGGGTGGTTTGGAGCATTCCCTGAGAATTCCAGGCAGTTCTGCACTCTGTGCTCTGTCTCAGCTCAATTTTCACTCAAAGCCTTGGGCACAGTTCTGCAGTTAATGTAATATGGGAATTTAAAAAATTGTCTTTATTAATACCAATGGAAATTATACATATATAGAGAAATCTGTTATATTCAACAATATCTTTTTTTAATGGCTTCAGAGTTAGACATTGTCTGTGCTTCTTTCTGGGCTGCAGATGTCCTGAGCCAGTGCCCATTAGGAATAAACAGGAGTGTCAGCCCTTCCAGCTCACTTTGTTCACAGCAGTGCAGTATTTTATTTTCCTGTCCAGTCAATTTGTTAAAAGCAGAACAAAACTAACAAACCTTATTTTGAAGTAACCTAAATGAGATATATTTTTATCATCCCTGAAGTGACCCCATGAGCAATGAGATGTTTGGTTTGCTGCAGCTTTAATGACATTGTGTTCAGAATCTGGGTTATTTTTATGTTTTTAATTAATTTTCCATCTTTGAGCAGTTTGGACAGAAACCAAAAGACTTAAATGGGATTTTAACTGGGAAGAAAGAAGGGGAGTAATGATGTGATTATATTATTCTGTAAATTCAATAAGAATTAACTAACTTTCTGTACCCTAAATCCAGATCTTTTGGTAGAATTTAAATTTGATTTCTCCTATTTCTGCTGGGGGGTTTTGTGGCCACTGAATGTTGGTTTTCGTGTTGTCAGACTGCTCCTGAGGTTTTCCACAGTTCCAGGCTGAGTCTGGGTTGGGGGCCAGGTAAAAAGGCTGGGCTATAACAATTCTGGGGGTGTAGCCCTCCTGTGTGGGGCTCGTTTTCCATCTTTCTCCCCACAGTGTGGGGACCTGTCTCATCCAGGGAATTCCTCCACATCAGCTCCAGAAGCTTCTCCTGTCTTTGCCACTGTTCCTGTATCTGATCTTCACCTTAAAAAAACCATATGGGAGTTGCACCAGGGGAGGTTTAGGTTGGATATTAGGAAACATTTCTTCCCTGAAAGGGTTGACAAGCAGTGGCCCAGGCTGCCCAGGGCAGTGCTGGGATCAGCACCCCTGGAAGTGCTCAGAAAACATCTGGATGTGCTGAGGGGACATGGTGGGATGGACCTGGCAGTGTCAAGGGAACAGACTCATCCTGGAGGGCTTTCCCAGCCCTGAGGAGCCTGTGGTTTGTGACCCTAGGAGGGGTATTTTTGCTGAGAGCTGTGCTCTCAGGTGTATTTATATATATTAAAAAATAATCTATATATTAATATATAGATATATTTATATATATCTATATAAAATATATAGAGATATATATTTTTAATATAGATATATATTTTTATATATC
>JAYDZK010000032.1:19405352-19419520 GCA_034509185.1 Euphonia xanthogaster | reverse complement strand
ATATTATTTATAAATATTAAAATATTATTGATCTATATTAAAATAGGTGTGTTTACAGTTAGAAATATATGTGCCTCTCCTGACTGAGGGTTTGGGTGCTGGGGAGTACCTGGGATGCCTGACTTCAGGAAGGAGAGCCAGGATTGCTAATGAAGCTGTAATCCTGCATCCTGGGGTTTGTGCAAGGAGTGCCTAGGTCAGGAGTGCTCAGTGTCATCGGGGCTGTGCTGGGGCTGGGGCTAATCACTGCTAATTAGCATCTCCTCAATATGCACAGCACATCCCTGCTGCACAAAGACACTGTCTCAGAAATATTTATTCATAGCACCAAGGGCCAAAACTGCTCCCAGCAGATTTTTTTCTGCAAGTCTGGGTTAAAAGCAAGGCAAAGCCCCGCTGGGTGAGCAGGCTGGCACCTCCACAGCACACGGAGGGAAGCAGGAAACTGAATTATAAGTAGATGAAGTTCACCCTTTTCCATGGTTAAACCAACACCCAGCCACAAGGTTGGCATATGTGAGCCACCCCCTCATAATCAGCACCATTCACAGACCCTGAGCTGGGGAAACAAACAAATTACAGGGTGGCAGAAGCTCCCCAAATCTGTTTTCAAGCTTTAGTGCTTTAGTTAAAAGCTATTTGGGCAATATGGTTTGCTTCCATTCCTGTACTGCTAACTCTTGCTGCTTTTGTGGCCTCCTCCCTTTACACCACCCTGTTTATTTTTGTCAACAAATTAGGAATCTTAGGATTCAAAGTAAAGATTTGCCATTGATTTATGAATGGCCGCTGTAAATATAATTAATGCAATTCTAATGTGAATTTTATGAACCTCCACAGACTGTACATGTTTATGGCTCAGTGAGCAAAGGCTGATCTGTGGCCATTTGTGTAAGGGATAGAAATGGATGAGTGTAAGTAACCACTTAAAAATGATGGGGCTTGGGCTGATGTTTTATTACAGCCTGTGAAAAAAACTGGCTCCACCTTCAAAATATAACTCTATGTTATATATAAATAATGTTGTTATAATGAACCTGGAGTCGTGCTCAGAGAGAGCAAGGGTAATTACACCACACTGCATGTTAAATATTGCTGCTCAAAAGTCAGCATGCTTTGAGAACTTCTTCAGTTCCTGCAATTCCATGAAGCCTGTGCTGCAGTCATTCTGCAGGACACCTCCACAGGTGCCTCTTTGGGTAGAGAGCAGAAAGCCCCAGAGTGTAAAAGTCACTCAGATACAGAAGGATGGAGTGCTTTGAGAATATCGAAAATTGATCAGATTGTGGCTCATTCAGACAAATGTTTCTCTAATTCCTTCCTCTCTAATCTAGGAAAGAGTGATGGTTTTTTGGTTGGGTATTTTTATTTAGTCTCATGTTTAATGGCATGCTAAGTACTCTGAAATGTCAGTAAGAAGGAAGAGAATGTAAAGTCGTTGATATTTAAGGACATAGAATTTCTGAATAGTTCATGCTTTAATTTGGTTTCTACTTTAATGCTTCATAATTTTATTCTTTTGCTGTCACCTCAGGACTTCCCTGGAAACAGGAAGCAGCGTCTCAACTGACCCACTCAGGTACTGTAGCAATCACAGCTGGTAGCTGTAGGTTTGAGCTGACAGAAATGCCCTGCTCTGCAGCAGCTGCCCATCTCACAGCTTCACCTGGCCATGCCCAGCCAGCAAAGGCACTGACCTGATGGCTGGATATTCCCAAGAGTGGATAATTTGCTCTTTTCCAGGATTTCCACTTGAAATCCAGTTCTAGCTTCCAAGCCTGGGTTTGTTCTGGGAGGAGCACAAAGGGGAGGGACAGGAGGAGTGTCTGAGCACAAACCACCTCTCTCAGATTTTTGCAACCTTCATGCTGCCAGTATTTGACCTGTCCTGTTCTGGCATGTCTGTGCTGCCTTGGGGGCAGTGGTGTGGAGATGTCACTGGTGTTTCTGTTGCTCAGCATTCTGATAAAAGCACCCACCCTTCAGGGAGCTCTGTCCCAGGAGGCACTGCCAGAACTGGGGTTTCACTTTGATCACTCCATTTAGAAAGAAATGTTTGGCCCTGTTAACACTGCATATCAAATGGGTACCTTGCATCTTTTATTCTCATCCCTACACCCTGAAAAAGTGCATCAAAGGCACAGATTCCCTTTGATAAAGCTGGGGCAGGGTCCCTCCCTCTCAAACTGGCAGCTGCTTTGGTACAAGTCTTCCTTTGGAGATGCTCTGGGTTGAGGATGTGGCTTTTTCCCACACGGTGTCATTTGAACCTTGCTTGAACACAACGGTGGGAGCTGCTCTGTTTAACCTTATTCAAACTAAGGCCCCTCTGTAATTAATCTTCCATTCTTACCCAGTGTAAAGTCTTCTGGAAGTGAAGCATTTGCCTTGTTGCCATTTCCTAGCAGCCTCCCCCTCTGCTGTGATATTCCCTTTGTCCTCTCACAGCACTGGATCTTCAGACCCCACTGTACTTCTGTCCCATTGCCAGTGTGATGGGAACACTGGGCTTTTGTCTGGCAGGACAATGCAGCAAAAATCCCAACTTCCCCCTGCTCTGCTCCTCTGCAAATCTGTTTTAACAAGAGCATCATGTTGCTGGGGTGTGATTAACCAGAGCCAGGTATTGCTGCCACCTTTATTGCAGGCTGGAAGTAGATTTTATTACCATGTTTTTTCTTCCATGGAGTATTTTTTCCCATGGGAGGAGGGTATCAGTGAGGAATATGGAAGAATCAGATGTATGCAGTAAATCCTTCTGAATGTTGAGGACAGGGCTGAAACAATACCTGGGGGTGACCAGACAAGGATGTAAAAATGCCACTCTTTAACTACAAATTGAATAATTTTGGGAAGTGTAAAAAATCTGGAGCGAAACAATCACAGAGGAGAAACTGAAGAAAACTGGTGAGGTTTTATCAGACAAAATTGAGAATTTTTCTTAGTGTTAAGTAGTTACAGAGGGAAGAGCATGTCATACCTAGTCCACTTCAGCAGGTCTAATAAGCCTGCTCTGGAGCTGTAATTAGACAGAATTAAGGCCATTATGTATTAAGCACAATGAAAGATAATGGAAGACTTCTTGTTCCTGGATGTGTTCTCATGAACCTGTTGAGCAAATTGGCCTTTGAACAACCCAGAAAATGGGATGTACCAATTAACAAGGCCCCACTCAGTGTCCTGTCATGTATTTCCTTGTCAGGGTACTCTTTTTGCATTTTACCTGCTCACAAATGTCCTGTCCCCATCACAAGGGGATGATTTCCCCTCAGTGAACCACTCAGTGCTGGAAAGGGTAAAGGTTAATGTGAATATTTTGCTTCTGTCCATTATAAAGAAGAAAACATGTAAAAATTGGCATATCTGTGTATATGTTGGTTGGCACAATTTCTTTCATAGCCTGCACAGGATTTATTCTGGATATTTTGAGTTGGCCTTTGTCAGCTTTCAGCTGGCATCTCAAAATATTTCGTTTCCTAGTATCTAAATTTTAACATGGCCCTTCTGGAGGGTTGAATTGCCAAGCCTGTTCCAAATTAGCTGGAAATTTAAATGTTTGAGCTCTGCAGATATTTGGGGCTGTTTTGTTATCTTCTGTAGCAAATTGATCAGCCAGTGGTTGTGTGAGCCCAGGGAACAGATGTGCAGAAGGGACAGTCAGGATTAAGAGAACAGCAAAGCTCTTCCTACCCTTCTGCATGGATACTTTGGCAGCTGAGTGGTTTAATAACCAAAAATAAAGGGTGGGATCAAGTGGTGATTAGAATTCCTCTGCGGGGGAGTGCAGAACTCTGAAGCCAAAGAACTTTGTTTTGAGTTTCTGGGAGGTTTCTAGGCAGGAGAGCTGCCCTTCAAGTCAATATAGAAGGAAGAGACCTGGATTTATGTCCTGACTTTCCGAGCATCTCTGCAGAGCTTGTCACCAACACCTCGGGGTGTCCCCAGGTGTCCCCAAGCCCAAGGGCTCTGTGTGAGCTCTTCCACCTGCCCTGGTGGGGCAGGGATGCTCCAGGGCTGCTACCCAGGATTGCCTGCAAGGGGCAGGGAGGGACATCTGCTTTGCCAGAGCCTTGAACGCCAACATTTGCCTTATTCTTTGTGCAGCCCAGCTTTGGTGTGGAGGCCACTTAGTGCACTTTTTTTGTGTGCTGTGCTGTCCCGTGAGCAGCAAGGCCTTACGACTTCCAGGAGGAACTTCAGCATCTCTTTGCTAGCCCAAGCCCTTGGTTTGTAGCCCCCCATCATTAATGTGGTGTGTGCAGGGTGTCCTGGATGAATGTGGGATCCACACTGTCTGGGTCCCGTGACATTCCTGAACCCCACGATACACGAGTGGCTACCATGAATTTTTGTGTGTGGCCAGTCGAGTGTTTCACCCTGGAGTCTTGAAAGACTTGTGGAAAACAATTGAACTACTGCAATTTCTGGGCTCCACCTAAACAGGGGGATTCACTGTTTTTCTGGGGAAGTGAAATATCTTTCAGGATTGTTCCTGGCATATCACTCTAAAAGTTTAACTAAGTAAATAACAGCAGTTCAATATTAGTACTTTGTGCAAGACTGTCAGCAGACAAGTCAATTTTCTTGGTCTGCCCAACTTTTGAAAGCAGTACCCCAGGAACTCCAGCAGGCACTGGCTTCATGCTGGGGTTATTTTATCCCTCAGTGGATTGTTTTCCTTCAGCCTCAGAGCTTCAGGGGTTGGCAAGAAAACCACCCCTAAAAAAGGAGGCGGTGCAACGTTCGATTTCCACTTGGCCCTTTTTTAGGGGCTGTTTCTGAAAGCCTTGTCAGAGGCTGAACTCTGAGTGACTGCAGAAATTCTCAGCAAACTGCTTACAGCTCCAGTGCTGGAGCTGCAGCACATCCAAAAACCCCTGCTTGTGTTAGGCCTGGGAATTCCAAGTCAAAGGTTTCCGTAAATGCCTTTCTGAAAGAGCCAGTTCTACATCCCGGCTGAGCGTGAGGTGAAGCTTAATTTCCTTTGTTGTTTTCCTCTGGAAGACAAGTGAAAATGAAGAACGTGTTGAGAGCGTGGGGCTTTTCATTTGCAAAAGTCCTCATTAGCATTTTCTCTGCAGGGTGGGATAATCGGGGCTGGATGCTGTCAGGAAATCCATGGGTACATGGCTCCTGTGCTCGAGCCCACTGCTTAGAAATAGATAATTAGGGTGATAAATAGGATTTTTTTTTTTTTTCTGGAAAGGATATGATGCTGAGAAAGAAATTGCTTTGCAGTGTGAACAGACAAAGGGGAAGTTTCCTGAAAAGTCTCATTTCAGGATTGAGTCTTTGGCTGGCATCTCCTGAGCTTACTTGTCTTGGGCTGGCTTTCCCCTTTTTCCTTGATCCTGGGAATAGCTTGCCTTGATTATGGGATGTAGCAATTTTTTTCTTTCTTTTTTCCTTCTTTGTTTCTCAGAATGTAAAAAAATCCAGACACAAAAATGTTACAACTGGGAAAACTCAATTTCCTTTCTTCTTTCTTTTTTTTTTTCTTCTTTTTTTTCTTGTGCTGATTTTTTGTGGAAACAAAGGGAAAAGCATTTCCCATTGCCATCTTGGCAGTACCAAACCCAGGGCAGGAGGCAGTGCCAGGAGGTTGGGGCTCACCAGCAGCCACTGGGTCTCCAGGGCCTTCCCTCAGTTCCTCTTTAGATAAAACCACCCTGGAGAACAGGGGATGAAAAGCAGGGATGAAAGAGTTTTGATAAGAAAATCTAAATATCCTCACTGTGATGGCATCAGTGACTTGAAAATTGCCAAGCTAATGAAGCCCAAGGGAATATGAGTCCAGGAAGATAAATAGGCTTGGATTTGGGCAGTGTTTTGTGTTGTTGGGGGATGTTGCTTCTCGCAGATAACCAGTTGTGTTTGCTGAGGAGTCACCAGCTCTGGTGCTGCTCTGAAAGAAATCCCAGCAAATAAGTGCAGGCAGCACAAGGAAAGGACAGAAAGAGGTACTTGAAAGAGAATCTTCACAAGAATATATTTTTTTAAAGGCTCCAGTCAAACATATTTTTTCACTCCAAGTTGCTTTTCTCATGATCTGGTCATTCCCACCACCTGCCCTGTCCTGTATCAGGTGTTTTTAGGGAAATACCACACAAAGCATGGCCCTGTTTAAGCATAACCCCCTGATTTCTTTACTGCACTAAAGAAACTGCCAGTTCTTACTCACATGTATTTATAATTTCATTTAATTAAACTTACACAAGGCAATTTTCTAAGGAGATTCAAGGCACTTCTGTATCTGCACAGTGACAATGAGGAAAACCAGAACCCCTAAATATAGCTTATGTAGATCCCTAAATATAGCTTATTATCCAGGCACTTGGGGAACTAGATAGGTCCACGTGGAAAAGAGCCTCAGGTTGAGGCTTAGGGCTTTGGTTCTCTTTGCATATTTTTGAAACAGCGTTCAAATTCTTGTGGCATTTTGGGGATGGGATTGTGGGGGTGTTTTATGGTTTGGGGTTTTTTTTTTGTTTGGTTGGTTGTTTTTTGGTTTTGTTTTAAACACTTGTCCAAGTGCCAGAGTGGTTTTGAAGCATTTAGTCAGATTCTGCTTTTGGTTTTGTTGTTGTGACTGTTGAACCCTCAAGTCCCTCTATACCTGTTTGGCAGCAGTGCAAGCTGTAGCCTAGGTGTTTCCTGTGAGGGATTTTCAGAAATGAAACACAATCAGAAACAGCCAAATTGTAGTTGCTGGAAGAGTAAACTTACAGCAAACTGCACACAAGCATTGGTCTCCCGCAGGACAGTTCCTATTTAACAACAGCAACAATTTAATTTTTTTAAAAAAAGATGAATTGCTGCTGAAGTTCCTGTGTGCCAGTCCCGTGTGTTGCAATGGAGCAGTTCTGTGGTGTTGTTAGCTCAGAGTATCCTGTGAGCCTGGAGAAGGGGAGGGATGGGCACAGATCTCTGCTCTCTGACCAGGGACAGCGCCCAGGGAAGGGCTGGAGCTCTGTCAGGGGAGGGTTAGGGAGGAGATCAGGGAAAGGTTCTTCCCCCAGAGGGTGCCAGGCACTGCCCAGGCTCCCCAGGGAATGGGCACGGCCCGAGGCTGCCAGAGCTCCAGGAGCAACACTCCCAGGGGTGCCCAGGGTGGGATTGTTGGGGTGTCTGTGCAGGGCCAGGAGCTGGATCAATGATCCTTGTGGGTCTCTTCCATCCCAGGAGATTTACAGAATCCCAGACTGATGTGAGTTGGGAGGGACCTTAAAGCCCAGCCCTTAAAGCCACCTCCCACTATTCCAGGTGGCTCCAAGTCCTGTCCAGCCTGGCCTTGGACACTGTCACGGATCCAAAGGAAGCCCAAGCTGCTGTGGGCATCCTGTGCCAGGGCCTGCCCACCCTCCAGGGAGGAATTCCCACCTAATTTCCAGTCTAACCCTGCCCTGTGTGATTCCATTCCAGGATTCTCAGCCGTGGCAGTTCACGTTGGGTTAGAGAGGAAAGAAGGAGGAGGAGGGGAGGGGAGGGAGCCGGTAGAATTGGGCCATGGTAAAATATAGAAATTGTTAAAGATTTGTGCTCCTTTCTCCTCAGAACAAAAGCAGCCCGCGTTTATGGTGCCCGGCAGAGGTTTCGGTAGCAAACGCTGCTCTTCTGCCATCCCAGCCCCGCAGCTCCCAGCCCGCGGCTCGGGGGGGCTCCGGAGCGGCTGCGGCTGCCGGCATCCCCCGGGATGCTCCGCCGGGATTCCCCGGAGGGGCTGTCCGTCCCCGCCGGCAGGCTGCCTGTCTGTCCTGGCTCGCTGTCCGTTCGTCCTTCTGTCCGTCCGTCCGTGCCCGCGCCCCGGGGGCTGTCCCGCTGCCGCCCCGCGCTTCGGGGTTGGTTCATCCTCCCCCCTGCGCTCCCTGGCAAAGCGCGTTGGGAACCAGATAAGCACAATCTGCTGTGCGAGCGGGAGGGTCTGAGCTCCTGCCTGCCGCCTTTTTTTTCTTTCTTTTTTTTTTCTTTTTTTTTTCCTCTCTTCTGCTTTTTTTCCTTTTTTCCGCTCCTTTCCCCTCCCCTCACGAGAAGCCCCCAGCTCCCGAGGTGCCGCAGACAATGGAGCTGATGTGCTGGTACAGGAGGAGCTGATTAACGGGGGGGGAAGGGGAAAAACAGGGAAAAGGGCAAACGCCTGCAGCCCCGTGTGCTGAGATCACAGCTCCGCTCTGGCTACCGGGCACTGGTGTCACAGATAATTGCCTGCGTTTTCCGAAGTTCTGGGAGCTCTAAGGATGCTTCCCCAGGCTCCATCAAAGCCCGCAGCTGGGATTTCTGCACGTTGTTAGTCCGGGGGGCTCTCAGAACGGCCTAAAGCAGCCGAAAGCAGAAGTGGGATTTCTGTGTAACACCAGAGATCCCGGTAGGACTGGGGGCTGTGGGAGAGACAAGCGGCAAGCGGGACCAAAGAGCGCCCGTGCATTCGTGTCCCTTGTGCGCCCGCCTCTTGGTCGGAGCCGGGCCCGGGGGCTGCAGGTGCTGAGCGGGCGGCGGGGCTGCCCCGGCTGCGGGCGATGCCGCAGCCCCGGCACGGGCCACGGACACCCGGCTGCTCGCCGCGCCTGAGTCATTCAAACCCTAACAAAAAAGTCTCGTGTCGCTAAAAGCCCGCTGCAGACCGCGGCGGCGGCGGCGGGGGTGCTGGAAAATGCTGAAGTTAAAGGCCTTCTGCTTGGATTACTGGCAGTTTTTATGTCTCCAGCCTCTCCATGGTTTCTATAAAAGGTAAGAAAACGTTAACTCTGCAATGCTCTTCAGCACATGATGCCACCAGGGTTTTTCCTCGCTGTTGTGCTCCCTGGGAGAAGGGAGTGGTAAGGCAATTAATGAGAACTTGTGACAAAGATTGTAAAGCTGCTTCTTTCTTTTTTCTTTTTTATTGCCTTAATTATCAGCTGCTGTTGTCTCTGTGCATGCAGACGTGAAGGTGAGGGTGCTGTTTGGTTTTAACCTCTACTTTAGGTCACATCACCTAAGACTCAGGACTTTTTCTTCCCTGCTGTTTTATCCTTAGGCACAGTAGCTCATGCTGGAGTGTCCACACTGTACACGACACTGGCAGATTAATTGAAATATCCTGGGAATTTATGGAACGCAGAGAAGACCCTTTATTTCCCTGAGATACTTAGCAATATAATCGTTCATCTTTCCTCTCCCTCCCAGCACAAAGTGCACATCAGAGTCATTCAGAGCAGTGGGCACTTCACTTAGACAGGTCTGACACCCAGCTGAAATGATTGATGGTGAATGGTGATCCTAAAGAATAGGTCTGGGTGTCAGATGCATTGAGCTTGCCTATTTAATGGAACAGCAAAATAAGCAATTCCATTTAACATGTCCCTGAACTTACCCTGATGCTTTTTAATCTACACTTCGTTTTCCTTGCTCTTGATTGATGCTGCTGAGCAGAGGGAATTGGATGGGTTTGAACTTGCTGGGGGGAAGTGGGGATCCCTTCACTGTGAACCAAACCCGTGCGGTTCTCTAAACCAGGATTCCGTTCTCCTTACGTACACTTTCTGCCCTGGCTACCTATTGTCAGCCTACAGAAAGTGCTTTGTGCTAAATGCTAATTGCAGTTGAATTTTTCATGCAGCGACTGAAGGCTGGAAAAGGGAACTGTTCCAATCTTTTTCAAGGTTTCGGGGGTGCCCCGCACTTTCTGCACTGAGTAACACGGGACCCTCGTCTGTGACCACTGGCTTGTGAAGTTTCAAAAGATAGCTTTATTCTCCTCTCCTTGGAGTCTTTCACAGATTCCACTGCCAAGCCAAAAAATTCCCAACCTAGTCCCAGCCCATTGTGATGTTTTCCTTGCTGAGAAACCCTATAAAATAACAGAAATGGAGCCAGACTGTTTTGACACAAATAAATACTGAACTCGAGCTTTCTGTCTTGGGTTCCTGGCGAAATCCCAGCTTTGTGGCAAATGAATTTACTGGGGAGTTATTCTATATCTCCTAATGGAAATCCCTGCAATAGGGCTGCCCATTTATTTCCTTCCAGGGAATTAATTTATTTGCCATCACAGCCTGGATGTGCTTGAATCTTCTGTCTGCATGAGCAGCACTAAACCAGGCCTTAAGCACTTCAGCATCACATAGAGGCACTTTGTTCTCACCTTTTTGAGAAGAAAAGAAAATTGAAGGAAAGTTGTGACTTCCTCACATTTGAAACAAAATAATTTGTTGGTTAAAGCACAAACAAGTGTGAAAAGCAGAATAACAAACTTTAAATGCAAGGAAGTTCATCTGAAAAAAGAAAGAAAAAAACTTTCTGGAGACTTTCAATTACTTTTTATTAGTAAATTGTTTAAAATGCTCTTGGAAAAGAGCCCAGGGGCAGTGGGGAGGATCTGTGTGTGCCCCGTGTATATATATATTTCCTATTTTTGTGTATAAAATGAGGTAACAGCCAAAGCAGGACTTGGGTAACATTTCCATGGAGTGACCATGCTCTTTCCTTCTGTGCACTCTGCCTGAGTCTGATTTTCAGTTGCAGTCACTGCTCAGAGCTGTGGAAAATGTTCCTGGTTGCTTTGGAAGCGGTGACTTGCTGCTCTATGGGGGGATGTCCAGCTGTGTTTCCAGCTTTTATTATTCAGGGAATTCTTGTGGGTTCATGTCCAGAGAAGGGAACGGAGCTGTGGAAGGGTTTTGAGGCACCAGGAGTGGCTGAGGAAGCTGGGAAGGGGCTCAGCCTGGAGCAAAGGAGACTCAGGGGGGCCCTTGTGGCTCTGCACAGCTCCTGCCAGGAGGGGACAGCCGGGGGGGTCGGGCTCTGCTCCAGGGAACAGGGACAGGAGCAGAGGGAACAGCCTCAGGCTGGGCCAGGGCAGGCTCAGGGTGGATTTTGGGAAAATTCCTTCATGGAAAGGGTGGTCAGGTGCTGGAACCGGGCAGTGGTGGAGTCCCCATCACTGGAAATGTTCAGAATGCACATGGATGTGACACTTGGGGACGTGGGTCGGGGGTGGCCTTGGCAGTGCTGAGGGAATGCTTGGACTCTATGATCTTCGAGGGCTTTTCCAGCCAGAATTCAGTGATTCTGGGTCTGCTGCCTGGCCTGGGCAATTCTGCTTTTTGGAATAATCTTATCTTGCTCTGGGGTGCACTTCCATGGAAATTAGATCCCTGGGCTCGAGAAGAATTCCGTGCAGGATGTGGTGGGGTTTGTGGTGGTCCCACTGCCCAGAGCTGTGGGGCCAGGAGAGATGGGGGACAAGGAAAATGAGCCATTCCCCCTCCCTGGCTGTGGCTGCAGTGCCAGCTGGGGCACTGCAAGCAAACACTGAGCCTGGGTGGTGGGAGAAAGGAGAACTGGGACAGGTTTTCAGGTTTATTTATGAATACAGGGTAAAAAATCCAGCTCCAAAATAGCAGGCTGGGCATGTGGCACTCCTAAAGAAATGCCAGGTGAGGTAGACACCACTTGCACAGAGAGAGCCTCTCTGGAGTTTGTTCTCTCAGCACAGCCAGGGGAGGGGCAAATTGGGAGAAATTCAGCAACCACACTTGCAGTCTGTTCCTTGAATTTGGCAGCACCTGCAGTGACCAGGACTTTGCCCATCCCATGTATGTTCACAAAACAAAGTTACTGCAAGGTAACAGTGCTTGTGCCTCCAGTAATGTGTTTGTAAACCAGCAGATAACCTGATTTATCCAAGTGTCAGCAAATTGCACCAAGCAGACTCGGGGGACTGGGGTAGAAACCTGCTCCAGGAAATGTTTGGTAATTCAGTGATTCATGAAAATGAGATTTCAGTGCTCTGCAGTTGCCAGGAACAGTGAGTGCATTTTGGTCAGAGCCCCCAACTTGAGGGCTGCTTTTGGTTCTCTCTGAATACAAACACTGAGGATGCTGAGATGTGTTTCTGTGGCAGATTAAAGTGTAAGATGAGCAAATCACTGTCAGGTTCCTGTGGGCTTGGCAGGATGAACGTCTCATGCTTTACTTCCAGGATTATTGTAAACCCCTGTGAGTCCAGGTTTAGCATGTGAAAGTGAAGATTTTCCTTAGCCAGGGGGAAGCTCCAAACTCCGTGCTGTGCTGCTGCCAGCTGGTGGGTAATAGCCCAGGCTAGAAATTGTTACCATTAGCATTGCATTAAAGATCAAGCAGAAGGTGAGGAAATGTGTGACTGGCACCGAGGGCAGCTGTCATCTGCAGATTTTCCCTCCCAGAATGTCTTCTCTCTTCTGGCTAAAACAGGAGAATTTCAAAAGCCATAAAGCAAGTGCCAAGTTTGTAAAGGCTGTTTTATTGGAATGCCTTGTTTGGCAAACAAAACTGGTTTTAAATTATTTCTGGTCATTTTCAATTTTTCTTTCATGGGTTTGGTCTCTCTAAAGGAGGCACGAGTCCCTTCCAGAGCAATTGGGGCCATTTGTAATGAGCCACCCCAGTGGAATAAGCAAAGGGAGAGGTGGCTGCCTCTTTGAAGCCAGGGATTAGCTGGAATTGTTTCTGCCACCCTTCAGCTGGGACTCACAGTTCCAGCACCCTGCTCCAGGATAGGGTGATTCATGTGCTTGAGCCCACCTCTGGGCAGAATAGGTCTGTATTTTGGTGTATGATTCATTCCCATGAGGATGTTTCAGTGTTGATTAAAAATGAAAATGCTTTCATAAATTGGCTTGTTAGGAGCAGCTTGCTCCTGCCACCCTGGAATATCAGAGTACTGAGTGACAGAAGCTACTTGAAGCCACTCTGGTTTTGCACTCTGCAGGGCACCTGCAGCCCTGTGCTCATCCTCTCTCCCACTCTCTTATCCTAGAAAAATGTGTAGCATTTGAAGCCATGAAAGGAATTGCCAGCCTTAATTTAGATGCTGTTTCAGAGGCAGCACACGGCTTGAAGTGATCTGTGTCAGGGCTGTCCTTTGGGTTAACTCTTTGTGAAAAAAAATGTGCTTTGGGAGGCTTTGTTCCCCATTCCTGGTGTTGCCAGCGTGGACTCTGCTCTGGGGTTGGGTGAGGTGGCTTCAGATGTGTTGGGTACCTGGCACAGAGCATGCTGCTGCTCCCTTTAAGGGGAAGGCAGCAAAAAAAAAAGGCGTAAAGAACTCCCTGGCCATGGGTCACTAATTCAATTCATTATTTAAAAACAGATTTAATGAAGGGGGAAAAACTTGTATACAATCCTATAATCCCACATTTCTGGAGGTGATGGCTGCATCCTAATTACAGGCCTCGGGAACAGGAGTAAGGGGAAAAATCCTTGAAGTTCTGGTTCATGAGGGCAGGGAAGTGCTTTTGCACAGTTCTGGGCAGTGCTGTCAGTGGGTCTGTGCATCTCCTTGCTGTCACTTAAACTGAGCTCCTTTGCAGCATCTTAAACAAAACAAAAGCAAAGTGGGTGGGGAGAATTACTGGGGCTCTGCCTTGAACTTGCATTTGGAGCTCACCATATATGTTGGTAGAAACAAACGGAGTTTGCTTTCACTCGACAGTGACTTCATGCAGAGCAGGGCTGAGTCATGTGCCCCTGGAGCAGCTCCCTCCCCAGAGGATCCTTTGGCCAGGCTGCTGCAGCTGCAGAGCAGCTGAGAGCTTCCCCCACCTCTAAATCCGCTCCCTCTTGCAAGCACAGCCTGCGAGCAGCACACGTTGCAGTATTCCCACAGTCAGCAGAAAAAGTATCAGGAGCAAACCCTCCAAGAAATGCACAAAGTAGCAAAAATGCCTTAAAAGCCATCAGAGGATTTCTCTGTGCTCGGGGAAGTGATTCCAAGTTGAGGAATTTCCATGAAAAGCCACCAAATACCTGCTAACCTGGTGGAAGCCTTCCTTGCCCTGTCATTAATGGTTGTGTGTGTCTGAGAGAGTCTCTGTGCAGCTGTTCGTTGCTCACATGCCTGAACCCACCCTTCTGGCCGGCCTGGTGCCCCTCTGCTGGCACCGCGGTGAGCCGGGGGATTGGGCACGGCTGAGCCAAGCCCTGCACCAGCCAGCTGGGCTGGGATGCCTCCCCGGACCAGTGCAGGGACTGGGTTAGCTCTGAAACCCAGTTGGACGCTTCCCTGTGTGTGTGCCTGCCTTTCCCCTGCCTTTCCCCTGCCTTTCCCCTGCCTTTTCCCACCTTTCCCCTGCCTTTCCCCTGCCTTTCCCCTGCCTTTTCCCACCTTTCCCCTTCCTGCCATTCCCTGCCTTTTCCCTTCCTCTCTTTTC
>JAYDZK010000032.1:19375564-19396587 GCA_034509185.1 Euphonia xanthogaster | reverse complement strand
AGGCTGCTCCAAGCCCTGTCCAGCCTGGCCTTGGGCACTGCCAGGGATCCAGGGGCAGCCCCAGCTGCTCTGGGCAAGAGGGGCAGGATTTGGCTGAGCCCCACAGCAGAGAACAGGGAAATCCCCAAGCCCCAGACAGTGCCCAAGGGGAGAGTTGTCATTCCTGTCCTGGCCCTGGTGGGATGCAGGATGATTGATTGTCCTGGCCCTGGTGGGATGCAGGGTGACTGTCCTGGCCCTGGTGGGCTGCAGGGTGATTGTCCTGGCTCTGGTGGGATGCAGGGTGACTGTCCTGGCCCTGGTGGGATGCAGGGTGATTGTCCTGGCCCTGGTGGGCTGCAGGGTGATTGTCCTGGCCCTGGTGGGATGCAGGGTGATTGTCCTGGCCCTGGTGGGATGCAGGGTGATTGTTCCTTCCCTTGCCCAGCAGTGGCTCGTGCCATGCCAGGGGTTTGGGCTCTCCTTGGTGGCTGCAGTCCCTGCCTGCACCAAGCTGCTCAGTGTTCCTGCCCAGAGCTCTGTCTCCCACATTTCTGGGATGGGGTCCGGGGTGTGTGCCAGGCCCTGAGGAGGTGCAGGGGTGGCAGTGGCTGTGCTGTCACCACAGCCCTGCAGAGTCCCTCGCCCTCTGTGCTGCCCCATCACTGTCCCAGTCCTTGTGCCGAGGATGACCCTGCCCTTCCACTCCTCTGAAGCCTCTGAAGTGAGGAGCTGTGGCACTAAAAAGCCATGCTCTCCTCCTCTGGGGGTCCCCACTTGTGATACTTACAGGGGGAAAACTTCCCCAAAACCAGGGAGCTGGCAAAGCCTGGCAGCAGCACTGGGCAAGCCCCCTTCACCTTTGATTTCTGTTGCAGCTGCACTTCACTGACCCCACGGCCGGGGGACAGGCAAAGGCACAATCAGGGAATTGTTTGTCCATATGCTCAGGTTGGCCCTGTTGTTTGTAGGATCCTGGCAGTTTTGAGGCAGAGGAACAAGTGTTGGGAGAGGGGTTGGAGAGGGGTGGGAGCAGAGCAGACCCTGCGAGGGGAATGGCTCATCCCTGCTGAGGTGCCTGTGCCAGCCAGCTCTGAGCATGGGGTTAGTGGTTGGAGACTGGAGCCATCTGAATCAGCACATCCCAGCCCACAGAGAATAAATTGCAGGGTTTATAGCAGGGGAACACATAGTTTTCAGCTTGCATCTTCAAGTTCTAGTGCAAGTAATGGAGGAAAACAGTCAATAGTTACTTCTTAGTGCTCCACACATCTGGAAAAAAGTAAGAATTAGTCCTCAGTCTGAGCTGTCTGGGAGTTTCTTTCCTCATTTTCCTTCTGCTACAAACATTTTCCATTTTGGTTTGGTCATACTTTATTTTTAGTTGTCTGCTTGGGCTTTTTTTTTTTTTTTTCCTGAAGACTGATGGAACAATGCAGTGATTTCATCAAAGAAACCCAACACCCTGAGCAGGTCCCCTTTGGGCTTTGGTGGCCTTTGGGCAGCTACTGGAGCTGGGGTGGTCGGGATGGAGCTCATAACATTTGGAAGCTTGGAGCACATAAAATTTGGTGTAACTTGGGTAGGGGGTTGTTCATAAATGTTCTGAGCTTCCAGGCTGCTCTAAACTGCACTGGGACCAGTGCAAAAGTGTGGGTTGGGAGCCAGGGCTGGGCACAGTTTGCTCTGCAGTTCATGGGCAAACATCAGCAGCTGACATGTGACCAGAGATAATGGGGCAGATAATCAGATATTTCATTTGTGCTTGTCAGTTTTCCCCTGTAATGGCAGCTCCAGCACCTACCCCAGCTGTTCCTCCTGGCACCTCCAGGGTTAATGCTTGTGAAGCTCACCTGGACAAGGAGAATATCTGTTATGCACTGTTGCAGTGGGCAGCAGTGGAGTTGGCACCTTTCATCAAGCTCAGACGTTTCCAGTGTGATTTTCTCTAGCTACTTTATGGCTTAAACACTAATGGGAATTACTAAAAATTCATAAGAATAAAGAGAATAAAAAGAAAAGCCAGAACCCCAAACCCAGCTGTATCCACATTTATCTCCACAGCCTGTATATGGCTGTATTCAGCTTCTGAGTGGGTTTCTTTGTCAACTGCAGAATGCTGCTCTTGAGAAGCTACAGGACAAAGCCACATGCCAGCCATTGTTAGTGATGTCCGAGCTTTAATCCTCAGGCAGGGATGGTTTTCTGGAGGCTTTAGTGCCGTGTTTGGCTGTGCTGGGGCTGTGGCTGCCCCGGAGCCTTGCTCTGCCGGCAGATGGGCTCAGCCTGGCAGTTTGGGGAATGTTTGATGCACTCCCAGTGCCTGTGGAACAAGTCATGGCCAGGGTGGCAGCACCTTGGTGCCCTCAGAACGCTGTGTGGGGCTGTGTGAGTGTGTCCTGTGCATTTTGCATCCTAAAATGAATTATTTGGGTGAGTGTTTTCCCTGCTGTGCCTGGTCTGTGCACAGGCAGCTGCAGGGAATCACCATGGCATTAATTCCTCCACCTGGAGCAGCTCGTTCAAGGGCACTGCTGGCTTCTGCTTGGAATTGTTATTTGTAAAAAGTCATTTACATGTTGCTTGTGTTCAGCCGGGCCGGGTGAGTGCTTACACGGCTGGGTTGTTTCAATCTGATTGCTCGTGTAAATGAGAGCTTTGTGGTTTAGGCTCAGTGAGCTTCAGCTGGTTACGGGTTGCAGCCCTCTTAGAGCAGAGGGCCACAACCTCATCAGCTCCTCCTGCCCTTTTTTTTTGTTATGAGCACTCGTTAAAATGCTCCCACTTTTACTTCTGTGTTCTTTTTGTCTTGCACTCTGTGTTATGATTGATAAAAGCTCGGCAGGGGCTGGCAGCAGGCGATTGCACATTAATCCTTGCTCGAGGGTTGGTGTAAAGCACCCGAGTTTGCAGTATTTGCAGGTATTTAAGTGTTCCTTTGCACAGAGCCCTCGAGGTGATGGTGGCTGCCCTGAACAGGCACTGTCAGTGCAGCACTGCTGCTGCTGGGGCTCCTGGAACTCCCATCTGGGGGCTTTAGGGCAGCTCAGATAACTGCAGGAGATGTGCTGGGCCGGGGAGGTGGGACTGGGTGACCCCCAGTGGTCCCCACCCAATCCCTGACTCTGGAATGTGGAAGTGATGGGTGAGGGCTGGAGGCTGCCTCGCTCCCTGCCCACACCAGCTGCATCTCCAAGCTGCTGTTGTTCCATCGAAAGGAAAGGTATGAAAGGGCCAGAAGCCAGCTTAGCCAAGCAGCTAAACATTAAATCAACTTCCAGCACTCGTTTGAGTTGTAATGTCCTTGCATTAAAATTACTGCATCAAAGTTTTGCTCAAACTTTCAGCAGCCCTGGCTGGACTCTGCCAGGGCTCTGTGCTTGCAGGGTCCAATGACATGCACTGAAACTCTAGAAGTCAGAAACCTAATCCAGGGCAGTCCAGAGAAGTTAACAGCCTGTTTTATTATTTATTTACACAGACCTTTCCAAAGAGCCTGCTGGAGCAGAACCATGGGTTACTGAGCTGGCAGAATTGTTTGTCTAGTGGTGGAGGAGTTTCATTCTGTTCAAGGCAGCTTTTTGTACTTCAGGGCATGCTGGAGGTGAGGCATGTGGTGAAAATATACATGGCAGCTTTTGGGGCAGAATTAGCTTGAGTTTTTTGCTGCTTCCACTGCTGCTCCTGCTTCTCCTTGTCTCCTCAGACTGAGTTAGAAGTTGGCACTCAGGCTTTGCTCTGAAAGGGTGCTGCTGCTGCTGTCCTTCAATTACTCACTTGTTTGTATTTTTGATATTGTTCAACTCCTGAAGTAGCCTCTGAGCTTGGGTCTTTTTGTTCTGAATGTCCAAAGAAATAAATTAAATGGGAGCATTCCCTGCTCTTCAGCTTGGACAGAATTACCTTTACAGTGGACTGCAAAGCAAATTAGGTAGGGAGAACACAAAGCTCTGAGCTTATCTGCTTTTAACAAGATCATGCCTTTTCCAGAAGGAGTCAGATGACGTTTTAGGAATTGGTAAGTACTGATCAACGTAAAGCTTATGAATCATATCATTAACATCTGTGCTGGGGATTGATCATTGTATGAAAATGTGGAGTGGGAAATGATTTTAAGGAAACTGTCTTCTGCTTAAATGCCTGGTAAGAGTTTTATTCCTTTCCTAACGGGAATTAATTTTGCCATACAAGTATAGATTCTAATTCTTGCTGTGTTTTTGCTGTCCTTGATGCAATATCTGCCTATTAATCATTTTCTTTGACAGTAATCATAAAACCAGCAGGAATTCATGCAGTAAGCAAAGTGTCACACGTTCAGTCATCTTTAGCAGAGACAATAAGTCATGTTTATAATTAACTGCCTGACAGGTATCGAGTGTGTGAGGTGTTTGGAGTGGGCTCGGGTTGTTGAGGGGTTTCCTGTGCTCACCACTGCTGGGGGGGTGGCAGAGCTGCTTAATGAGGCTCTGGTGACAACTGCAGGAACAGACAAATAAATGAAAATAAAATCAAAGCTCATCACGTTCCTATTTACCGGCTGGTTAATGACACTTAAGCAGAGCTGGAGGTGAGGAGGCAGGGCAGCCTGAGCTGCTGCATTTCCATGCTGAGGCTGCTGGGGTGTGGAGCTGCAAGCTGATCAATTAACAATTAAATATGCTCCTGAGTTAGTCACACCTGCCTCGGCCTTCTGGAAAAGTCTCAGCAGCGTGCATGGCATTTTGCATTCAATGAATTCTGATTAGCTGGTGGTACCAGAGCAAGGAATGATATTCCTGCATGGCATCAGGGGGCCACTTTCATGGTCTGATGGGGCTGCTCTGCGCAGGGAGAACCCCGTGGCTGGGAATTACACAGGGGAATTACATCCTGACACAGAGCATTCTGGTTCAGCTCTCCTGAAAGCCATTGATTTTCACATAAATTGGTTTTCTAACACGGGAGTCCTCTTGGACGCTGCTTTCCCACATCATCCTGAAGGCTGAATCACAGCCACACTTGTGTCACCACTCACCTTCCCGAGAGCCACTTCACTGTGTTTGGATGGCAAGAGCAGCCATCTTTCCAAGGACATCTTGGAAATCAGGATTTAAGGTTTAAGAAATTAGCATTTGAGAAGTTGGAGCGCTTAGGCTGAAGTGAGGTGGCCCTGCAGGACCTGTGACACGCAGAGTGCTGGCAGCGGGGCCGGGCTCAGCTCGGCACTGCCAGCACGTTGTGCCCCCATCAGAGGGCACAGGCTGATCCTGCTCCTCTGCCTGCAGCCTGAATGCCTCCTTGGGCTACAGCAGGAGGCAATTCCAAAACTTTGGGCAGGCTCAGCCCACAGGGAGCCGGTGCGGAGGGAAGCGCGGCCTCTGTGCTGCTCGGGAGCCTTTGGAATGTGTCCCAGGCCTTGTGGGCAGCATGTGTCCCTGTGCAAAGGACAGGGTGGCTGCAGCCTCCTCTGGGAATGTGTCCCAGGCCTTGTGGGCAGCATGTGTCCCTGTGCAAAGGACAGGGTGGCTGCAGCCTCCTCTGCTGCCCACAGCGCTGGGTGAGGATCTCTCTGTCTCAGGTGTTCTGAAGGTTTGTCCCAGCTCTGACCCTGGAATGGTTCCTCAGCTCTTTCACCCCTCGGAGCCGCTGGGGCAGTGAGTGCCCAGGGTCAGTCCTGCCACGGCCAGAGGCACCAGCCTGGCCCAGCTCAAGGTGTCCCTGCCCATGGCAGGGGGTGGAACAAGGTGACATTTAAGGTCCCTTCCAACCCAAGCCGTTCTGAGGCTCTGTGATGCTGGGAAATGATTCCATGATTATCTCGAGGTCCAGCTGGGAAGCGCCCCCGCAGCCGAGGCATCCAGGCAGCTTCAGAGCAAGCTGTGGGAAGGAGATGCTGAGCTTCTGATGCCTCTGGGAAGATAAAAGGCACGTTTGTACTTGGCCTTGGGCGCTCTTATCTGAGAGCAAGCCCTGCTTGCCTTTGGGAAGAAGGACACAGAAGCAATAGCTATTGGCAGATCCAGTTACAAAAAAGCCTTTATGAAACCCATCAAGAAGCCCCCAGGCTGCTATTGTGGGGTTTCTTGTGTTCCTAAGAGATAGAAGCTGGTTTTACAGAAGTTTCACAATGAGATTAGGAGATACTATGTGTTAAATTGCATATTTTTAGTCTTGTGTGTTCAGCTTAGGGTTAAAGCTCAATTCCAATTTCCTTGGAACTGTTGGGTGTCCACAAAGGATCTGCAACAGCTGCACAGGGATTCTGCACAGGTGGGTGTGTTTGTATCAGCAGATGTTTGTATGGCTTAATCCTCTTCCGTGTTTAAACTGGCAAGAGTGGCTGTGATTCCACCAAATCAGTGGGATTGGGGCAGATCAATCTATTCAGTACCTTATTACCCATTTGAAATTATCTCCTGATGTTTCAAAATGAGTGAAAACCAGGCACACTGCTTAATCTGGCCATTTAGGAGAGCCTAAACCTGCTGCTGTGGTGGGCACACAGCCCTGAATTTAAGCACTTTTCCACAAGGAGCCTTGGAGTGCTCAGCTGTGGGGTTTTTCTGGCCATGGACACAAGGACCTGGTGGTAGAATTTCACTGACTGTATTTTCAAGGTAATGTAGCAAACACTTGTGGAGGAAAGGGGCCACTGAATGCAGATAAATACTTGACTGCTTTCCAAAGGTTAATTATTTAAAATTTCCAGCGTAAAATTCCTTAAAAACAAACACCTGCAGAAGAACACAGAGCATAAAGGCAGCCTCTTGAGAGACTTGTCCCGCGTTGTTTCTCCTCTTTGCAGGCTCTGGAACCTCTGCATTTTGCAGCTTATTCCTCCTGCACATTCTGAGTGCTGGAGCAGATCTGTTGCTCAGATGATTTGAGTCTTGCACAGCAGCTCAAATCCAGGTCTAAAGGGAGGCTGATCCCTTTCATGCCTGACTTGTTGGTTTTCCTCGGATAACAATGGGATGGAGAGTGAAAAATTACGCTGGGAAGGGTGTAAGTGACACTTTGTAAGTGCCTTTTGTGCCCCTGCTGTGCTGTCCTGTGTCCTCTGTCCCCACACACGTGGGTTTCGGGCTGTAACAATCCATGGTGAGAGATAAGGAAAAGAATCCACATAGAAACAGGCTGGCAGGGCCATTTCCTCCAAAACAGGGAAACACTGGGGCTTTCATGGAAATTGGGAGTGGACTCCACTGACTGCCTGAGCTGTGTGTGCCCTTTCAAACAAAGATGGGGCTGGGTGTTCACGCAGAGATACCCAGAATTAAAATTGTACATTTGCAGTGTCCCAGGCCAGGCTGGACAGGGCTGGGAGCGCCCTGGAGCAGTGGAAGGGGTCCCTGCCCATGGCAGGGGGTTGCAAGGAGATGGGCTTTGAGCTCCCTGCCCACCCAAAGCAGGCTGGGATTCTGTGATTCCTTGTTAATACCAGTCCCAGTGCTGTTCAGGGAGGACTCAGGCACCAAACAGCGTTATAGCAGGCATGTGGCTGTTCAGCTGCTTCTTTAAACCAAGTAAAAAACCCCAAAAACCCAGGAGAAGGAAAACCACACCCAAAAAGCCCTTTTGCAGTTATTTCTGTGTCTGATACTTTGTATTTCATAGCATGTATTCAGCTGTTCAACGAGCTTTGCAGGCTTCCAGAGTTTTGTATCAATATTTGAGCCTTTCCTCTGACTTTGAAGAAAAGAAAAGTGTATTTCAGGCACTCAAGAGCCTTAGGGAAAGCTCTGAGCACCCAAGGGCACCTACTGGTGTGAAGCTGTTTCGAGGAGGAGAAATCCCCTGGATTGTGTTTCCAGTACACTGAGGGTGGATGGTTTGGTGCTGGGGTTTGTTCATTGAGCAGTTTAGATATTGAATTAGGAAGCCCTGGAGATGAGCACTCAGGAGCCCTTAAAGACATGGAGTCTTCAAGCCTCAATCCAGTTATTTTCTAGCCATTTTCTCCTGGTGGCTGCCAGTGACCTGAATTTGGGCTCTGGAGGAGTTCCTGGGCTCTCTGATTCTCTGCAGGAATTCTGGGGCAGGGTAAAGATGAGCTTTCCAAAATGCAAACAAAGAAGATGAGCAGAGGAGAGGACAACCTTCCCTGACTTTGTTCCACTCTCAGGGAATGACAGAGCACTGCTGCCCCTCTGCCTCCCAGCTGGGTGAGGTGCTGACCTGCCCTGTGCTCAGGGCATTGACTCCCAGGGCTCTCATTCTGCTGACTGAGGGGTCAGTGCCTGCTCTGTGCCTCCTCCCTGCCCCTGCCTAATGATGCCATTAATAAGAGGAGCTGGGTCCCTGATTTCTCAGGGAAGGCAGAGAAAGGAGCCATCCGTGTCCTTGCTGATGTCCAGATGTGTCTGGAACAGATGGACTGCTAAGAAAACAAGAGACCTGGAGGAAGTCTCAGCCTTTTCCATCTCTCTCCCTAATTTTTCCTGTCTATCAAAGCACAGAAGATGAATTTCACTGTGTCTGACTCTGCTGAGAGGGAAGAGAGGGAAACATTTTGTCCCAACAGTCGGTGTTCATTACAAAGGGGAGATGAACTTTGCTCAGTGCTTTAAAAAATGGCCTTAAAATGTGGCCCAAATCTGTGCTAGTCATACATTCTTCATAACTCCCCTTTCAAAAAGCTTTTAAAACTCCTCAGCACGGGGCTAGGAGCACTCTGGGTTGTGAAATTATCTTTGCAGACCTTGGGATTTTTTTCCAATGGTAATTTCAGAGCTCATATGTCAACAAAGCAGTGTACAGAATTATCATTTCCCTCTGGACTTTTCAAATCTGTATCTCCAGGGGAAATCTAGAGACCACATGACATCAGCTTGGAATATATTAATAAAAATGAAATGTGGCATTTGTTAAAATCCCTTTGTTGGAGAAACAGCCTATTTTTCTGATTTAGTGCTGTGTCAATGTTACATCACCCTGACTAAAGATGTTTCTGGGTATCAGCTGGGCTGACAAGCTTTAAAAGTACCTGGAATCCTCCTCTTGGCATTAAAATCCACCAACATTTGCTAAAGTAATTACTTCTGTTGAGTGAATCTGTGGTGTGTCTGGGGAATTTGCTGCTGCTGGAGCTTTTTTTACCCCCTCCAGCCTATGTGTCACGAAGTAATTCCTTGCAGAGGCTGCAAAAGCCTTAATATAATCCATTCACATGCAAATAAACATAACTCTGTTAGTTCTTGAATGGAAGACAGGCTCTGGAAGAGTCTCAAACTGAGTCTTGTGGGTCTCTGGCAAATATTTTTCAAGTGTTTCCTCCTCTTCAAGCTGGAGATCCTTCTAATTAACCAGCTCAGGCAACAAATGCTGTCCAGCCGAGGGGCAGCTCCAGGGTTCCCGTCCCACATGGTTGATATCAGGACATGACTTATCCACCAGAGAGCTTCACCTGTGCCCTGGGTTTTTTAATTCTTTCCCCTCACCCTTCCAGTACTGAGGCAGTTTGTTATGTTGCTATCACATATTTATGTGCTTTGTCCATTGACTCTTCCTGAGGATTGCTGGCTGGGAAGGAGCTTTCCCCAGAGCACAGGTTTTGCTGCTTGGGAGCTGCTTTGTTCAGCATCCCCTTCCCATCCATTTCTACAGCTGGAGTTTCCAAGGGTGCCCTAAAGAAGGGCAGGAATAAAAGGCACCCAAGAGGATAATGTTCATGTTTACTTTTACTGTTCCTGTGGACAGTTAAAGCCTGTGTGATTTCATAGGATGATCAATACAAATTTCAAACCATTTTGATGTTCAGCACTGCTGAAGCACAGCCTGGCTGTAAAGTTTATCATCACTGGTTGCTAAACAAAAATGCAGCAATGCAGCTTCTGGTTTTGGGGTTATTTTTTATTATATTCTACAGTTAAACAGCCTGTGAATGTTCCAGGCCAGGTTGGACAGGGCTTGCAGAAACCTGGGGCAGTGGAAGGTGTCCCTGCCCATGGCAGGAGGAGAACAAGATGATTTTTAAGGCTCCTTCATCCCAAACCAGTCTGGGATCCTGTGACTGTGGTAATGGATGCAGTGATGTGTTGATTTGTCTGTTTTTAAAATAATCTTCAATATTGTAGAGTGAGTTCTTTCATGGAGATGAGGACTTAGATTTCTAATTCCTGCTGTTTAGAGCCTCTCTGAGTTTTGGCAGACAGCATGGTGGGAGTTTCTCTTGCTTGAAATTCCCCAGACATTGTGGTTCAGTGTTTGCATATAAGCAGAAAGCAAGACAGAAAGAGATTCTGAACTCTGGGAAGCCTGGCAAGGAGGGCTGAGCAGAAGCTGGGTATTGCATCAGTGCTCTTCTGTCATCTATTTCACATTGCACAGAGTGCAGAGGTCAAACTGATGCCATTCCCAAACAGTGCAGGGTCTTCAAAATACCTTCAAAACTTCAGCTCAAACTCCAGGTTAAGTTAGAACCTGAGTTAAATGTTTTGGAGAAGTGCTGGTTTAGTTGTTTCATGGGTTTGTGTTGGAAAGGTGCAGTATTCTGCTTTGGCACTGAGAGAAAAAGCCAAACACAAAAAAAGGGGGAAAAAACCAACCAAAATCAACCAATCCCCACTGTTAAAGCTGAAACTTGCACAAGCCTGCATGAATTTCCTTGGCTTGCACATTGATGCCAAGGCTGGAGGGTTCTGCCAGGACATCTGTGGTGCCCTGTGAAGTCTGTCCATGCAATTTGTGTCTGCACAGGGAATGAGGAGCAGGGAGGAATTTTCCTCCTGACAGCTGCTGTGATCACTCTTCTGTTAGGTCCATCTCTGAATGAACCTGTTATTTACATGTGCTTCAAGTGAATGAAAATGCAGTTTAAGGGACTGCTTTGATGCCATTGAGAGGCAGAGGGGAAACTCCCACTAACTCAACCAGGATTTCACATTTGCCCTCAGGAGACAACCAGTGAACCTGGAAAATGGTACAGAGTGTACCCTCAAGCTGATGGCTTTGGAATCATTCTGCTTCTTATGGTTTTCAGTTAGCTTTATTTTCAAAATAAATCAAACATTTCAAAATAAATCAAACATCTTGCTCCAGTAGCAATGAAATATTTCTTACATGAGGTAGTTTGTGGTCTGGTCTGTGCAGAGCTGGGCAGGCACCGCCAGAAATAAACTGGGCTGCCCAAAGCTGCAGGAATTGGTTTAACAGGATGAGCAGAAAATCCTCTTTCTTGTCTGCAGGTAACAATTTCTACTCACTTAGCCAATTTTGTGCTGTCTCTCTTCTGCTGATTTTTTCTCTTTCAGCTTTCAGACATTCCAGGTGTGGATTCAATTCAAGGTGTGCAGCAGCAGGGTGCTGTCCCAGAGGAACATTCCCTGGGTGGCTGTTCCAAGGGAAAAGCTTTTCCAGCTTTTCCTCTGCTCCCTCTGACTGTGCCTGTGTGGCTCAGGGCCGGAGCACAGGGAGTGCAGCAGACAAGATCCCAGGAAAGCTGCTTAAGCAATTGGATTTGGGAAGTGCTGAATGCCTCAGCAAACCTCCCAGCTGGGTGCTCTAATGGAGAGAAAACCTCATTTTGTGCCCTGGTGCTTAGCTCCTCTAAGCAGGTTTAGGAGCAGATCCTCAGTCCCTGAAACCACCAAAGCTGGCTGGGAGGGGAGAGGTGGCTCTGAGGAAACACCTTGGCTTGTCACAAAAACCAGGGTGTTCAAGGACACAATAACTGCAAAGTTGGGGTAAAAAGAATGTATACACTTCTATAAAATACATATAAATATATAATAGATGGATTAGATATTGAATGTAATGCACAAGTTTGCATATCTATGGATATAGGTGTGTGTATATGTATATATACACATATAGATAGATAGATATAGATATAGATAGATAGACACTTCTATGACATTAGCCACAAAAAGAGGTGGGTTTTGGTGTGTTTAGGGAGTTCTTTGCCTGTGAAGAGCTGCTCAGCAGTGGGCCTGAGGCTGATGAGCTGTGTCTGGTGAGAAGTGCTGTTCTCCCTCCCAGGTACACTCAGACCTGGATAAAATCAGCACCTTATGCAATTCCAGGAGCTGCCAGCTGAGCTCCCTCTCTCCCCTCTCCGTGCCCAGCTCCCTGGTCATGTGGGCTCACTCCTCTGCCTGCTCTCATGGAGTGGTGCCCTTGCTAAAGCCCTCAGCCCAGGTGGCTGATAATCTGTTTTAATGATAGTTAATGTGCTTAATTTCAGAAGTGATGTTTAAAGCTGGCAGAAGGTTCCAAAGAGCTTCCCAGCTCTGCCTTCCCAGCCTGGCTGCAGTCATACAGCCTCCAGCTCACAGGCTTTTAAATTATTTACCCAAAATTGGCTTTGAAGGGAGAATTAAAAATTAAAAAAAAAAAAAAAAAGAAATAAATTGAATTTGAATCTATTAAAAACTTGATAGAGGAATGGAATGGAAATAAGAGCTCTCCTAGGAGCACTTTGGCTTCTGCTGATCTGCAGGGAATAATGGGTGAGTTTTGGAAATCTCATTGCTTTTTATTCCCCCCTCAGTTTCTCCCTGTCCCCCATCCCTGTTTCCCCTTTCAGACAGCAAGCAGCTCCCCTTATTTTAGATTTCCAGTGCTCAGCCCCGTTAGCAGGTGAGCAGGGTGATGAGAATTGGTAATTCCCTTCCCCAGAGGGGTCCTGGCTGCTCTGCACGTGATGCCTCCTGCTCCGGGGCTTGGTTTGTTGATTGTTTTCTTTAATTTGGCTGTAGAAATGAAAGCTGTGCGTGTGTTTGACTCCCTGGCTGCTGGCACTAGCAGGGGGGCTGACAGGCTGCCTGGGCAGCTGCTGAATTTCCCTCCCCCAGGTCAATGGAAGCTCAGCCCTGCTCCCCCAGCGCCCCACGCACAGCAATGTGTCTTCCAGGCAAAATGGAAGCCAGTTCCAGCATCTGCTTGGCTGGGTAATGCAGCAGGCTGGGGCTGTGGGGAGCAGAGGCAGTGGGCAGGCAGGAGGATGTGTGTCCCCTCATTTTGTGTTCTGCAGCTCGGGACACTCGTTTGCTGAAGGTGACCCCTGTTCAGTGTGAAGTGTGCTCAGCCAGGATCAATACTGAGCAACCCCGGGTGCTGGGCAGAGTTTCAGCTCCCCCCGAGGCTCCCAGGGCTGCTCTCACTGTGAGGGGCTGGAGGGAACCCTGCAGGAGACATTTCTTTCTTGCCTTTGCTGTAATTTTCCTGCTATTTAATCGTCCTCCCTTTAACCCACGCAGTGCCTGAATAGTTTTTTCCCCCTGAAAAAAAGATTCTGGCACTTTGCAGCTGAGACATTGAGATAATTGCTTTTCCCAGCCCTTGCCCTGTACTTGTATAGGTTTTATATCTGTTCCCCTCTTCAAAGTATCCCTCCTTCCTGCTGCAGTATTCCCAAGCCCAGCTGGAGAGTCCAAAGAGCAGCCTGGAAATTCTATCAAGGCAGCATTGAAATGTCAGCTGCTGTAACCACGTGGGCTCCCAGTCCTTAGTGCCACAGCTCCAGATGTGGTGTGAGAACAATCATCCCCATGCACAAACTGCAGCCAGAGATGGCAGGATTGCAGGATTGTTTATGTTAACAATAAAGCAGTGATTTTCTATCTTCTGTGATTTCTAGGCAATTAAATTCTTTATGTTCTGGTGAGCAAGCTTGCAAAACCTGCATGTGACAAAGCTGCAGATGTGTGGCAGCAATGGAAATTTGGGATTCTGCTTCTGCCTCATCAGCTACTGCTCCCTGTGGGGTTTGGGGTGAGTTTTAGCAGCTTTGGGGCTGCAGTGAAACAAGAAGAGCATTGGATAGAGCAGCAAACAGGGGAGTTCTGGGAATTCAGGCTGGGCTTCTCCAGACTGCAGGAAGAGCTGCAGGTGCTGGCTGTGCCTGGCAGTAACTCAGGGCTGCTGTCCTGCCAGGGCTCGTCTGAGAGGGTCCTGGCAGTCTGTGTGCTGCCAGAGGCCATACAAGGTGTGGGATTTGGGATTCTGCCCAAACCTGCCCCCCATCCAGGCCTGTTCCTGAGGGAGCTGGACCTGGCACATGTTGGGGAGCACAAGGAAATTCACTTTGTTCTTTACTCCACACCTCCTCTTTCCTCTCACCCCTTCTCTAAAATGTTGCCTACAAGGCTCCCCACAGCATTTCCAGGTGGAACAGAGGCAGACCAAGGGGCTGGCTGGGAATTTGATGGTCAGATTGTTTTCAGCCACGGGGTTCAGGCCATTATTCCTCCACTGGGGGTTAGCAGAGAACGGAAAAGATGAAGAGGAAAAGAGCACCAAGTGCTGGAAGAGGCAATGCCAGCTTGGAACAAGGCTCTGGAAGAAATGGGGAGCTGGAGCAGGGAGGAAAGAGATGTCTGGGGAGAGCTCAAATCTCCTGAGGGATTGAAGGGAATCATTTAAGCCCTGAGTCTTTATTATTGAGCCAAGCTGCCCTCCTTTGCCATCAGCTGCTTTGCAAAAGGTCATCCTTCCCCTGGGCCTCACTGCAGGGACACATCGTGGGGATATTTGGGTGGTTTGGAGCTCAGGAGTGTGTGCTCAGATGGCAGAAGCTGCAGCAGCAGCCACAGGCAATGACACTGCTCCACAGAGGTAACAATTATAGTTACACCCAGGCAAGTGCACATCTGGCTAGTGGAATTGTTGCTGGAACTACCAAAAACAAAAAAAAAAGTATGGAGATCTGAAAGATATTTACACTTTAAATATTTCATCCATCCTGTAGTGATGATGAAACTCTGCCTGCCCAGGTAGGGGAGAGCTGCATTATGTGTGTGTATCAGTGGGAATTTACAGATAAAACAATATATACAAGACTGCAAAGGAAGTTTTACTGTTCCAAAGTGGGATCACATTCATTCCCTTCAGTGCTGGAGGCTCCAGCAAAGCCTGTCTGTCCTGCCTGCTCTCGGGGCTGGGTGTTTCATGTTTATCCTCATGTATGAGTTAGGCTGAAATCCCTGAGATGGAGAAAAATCCTCCAGAACTTTCAAGGCCAAAATGGAGACCCAGGTGTGAACTTTGATAGGTTTGGGGAGGGCTGAGTGTTGGTTCTGGGCTGGTTTTGGTTAAAAATGCAGAGAGTGCATCAGCTGTGCCATTAAAGGGAGATGCTGTGGCATCTGAAGGGAAATTCTTTCTTTAGCAGGAATATGAAGTGTGAAATGCCACAGCTGAACAGATAATTGAAGGAGACAGTCAGCCCTGCTCAGAACCCCCAGTGTCCCTGGCTGGGGGAATTCTTCAGCCTTTTACAGTCCCACTAAAGTGCTGTGCTGGCCTCATGGAAAATCCTCTGTTCTGCACTCACTCCCACTCAGGAGACCTTGAGAACCTGAAAATTTAGCACTACAAAACAGGCTGAATTCTTGCAGAAGGTTCCATTTAGTGTTGGTGCACGTGGACAATTAGAAAAGCTAAAAATGCTCTGCTTTATCATGCATTCAGGAGGTTCTGTGCAAGCAAAGGCAACTTTCTGGAACATACATGCAAAAATTAGATGATAATGTGGGCAGGACAATGTGTGTCCTGTGCAAGCAGTGCACGTGTGCCTTGCTTTCTAGTGAGAAAAGGAGTCTGTGTTCCAGTGGGAACAGAAGGGATACAATAATAAAGATTTCAGGAGGGATGTGTGTGGGAGCAGAGGTGGCTCAGTCCCAGCTGCCTGGGCATCACCCAGGAATCCCCCCCAGCTTCCAGGGAGCTGCTCTCAGCCAGGGATGGAGCTTCTGGTGCCCTTAAACCACAACAGACTCAGTTATTGCTTCAAGTCCCTTAAAATTTCACCCACCATGCATTTTGTCATCTGATCGAAACAATAATGAAACAAATCCTGATTTATCAGTGCCAGGAAGGTTTCATTTCCTCTGCCACAAGCCAGCCCTGCAGCCTTGATGCATCTGAGTGGTCCCAGGTTCAGGTTTTTGAGGGAGAATCCCAGGACAGTCGGAGCTGGAAGGAACCCCCATGGATCAGGTGGTTTGTGACCTGCAGTGCTTGCTTAGGGGTTAACCTGGGCTGGGGAATGGCAATTGTTCATTTCTGAGCAGCAGTAGCTCTGCTGTGATCAAATAAAAGCTGCTGTGTTATCTGAGTGGCCCAGGGTGATGTGAGCACCCATAAAAATCCAAGTGCAGGCACGTGGAGGAGAGGCAGGTGACCCTGGGATGCATCATCCAGGAGCTGCTCCCAGGGATAAGCAGAGCATTGCAAATCCATGCAGTCACAGGGCAATCTTTTCATTATTAATGCAAAAAGAATTTGAATGGCATTAATTGCAGCTGGGAAATTAGTGACTAAAAGCAGAAAAGGGGGATTCAGCTCATTTCTTGGGCTTTGGAAGGCAGGTGAGGAAATGCTGTCACTTCTTGCAGAGTAATATTTTCTGTTCTGCCTTCCACAAGACAAAGAGCACCTGTCCAAGCAGCACATCTGGAAAAACTGAGTCCAAATGCTTTCAGAAGAGTGGCCAAGGAATCCTCTCCAAGATGTAATTAATTGTTTTGTGGGGATGGGGAAAACAGAAGCCAGAGCAGTGCAAGCTAATGTAATTTTGATCTCAGAGGGGAGAGGAATGATTTAGACAATTGCTCATGTGTGGGAGCCTGCTACTGACTTCTGCCAGAACTGTGCAACAGCCAGAATGCAACTTAATTCTGCTGGCCTGGCTCTGTAGTTGATGGGGCATTTATGGGCTTGAATGGAAACAGGCTTGACTTGTGTCTCAGAGCTTGCTGTGGGCTTGTGCAGGGTGCCAGGTGTCCAAGGCAGTGCCCTCCAAACCCTTGCATGGAATTCTGATCATTCCCCAGCCATGGCTGGAAATCAGAGCTGCTGCAGAGCAGCTGAGTTCAGGTGGGGTCACGAGGATCTGCACTACAGAAATGGTAATTTTCTGTTCCACAATCAGGGTTCAGTCTGAGGGGACACAGAGGTGACAGCTCTGGGGCACTTTGGGCAGGAGAGTCCCAGCAAACAATGTGCAAATTTTAACAGCTAGTAGGTGACAGCTAATGGGTGATTTTGATAGGTAATGTTAATTTTGATAGGTAATAGGTGAATGTAGAGCAGAGAGTCTGTAACTGGGGCTGGAGCCCACACTGAGTGGGAGTCCTGTCCCAGGGAATTGGTTCTGTGAAGCTCAGGAGGCTGCTGAGAGGCAGATGGAGCTCTGGTGGAGACAAAGTGGACAGGATAAGGTTATCTCAGAGCTGCTCTGAGTGCCTCCAGAGTTTGGGAAGGCTTGGAAGGATTTTGGTGGCTTCTCCCTGTGGAAACTCAGTGTGTGGGATGTGTTTGCAGGTATCAGGACAAATTGCTGCTGAGACTGCAGTTTTGTGTTCTGCCTGGCAGTGTCATTAATAACTCCAGCACACAGGCTGGGATGCTCCAGAGGCAGCTGCAGCTTGGACAGGCTGGGCACAGGCATGGGGAGCACCCATCATCAGCTGCTGCTGCAGACAGAGGACTCAGGGCTTGGGACTGACACCTTCAGCTGCACTCTCAGCCCTGGCTGGGGGTTTGAGGATGCTTTTTCTGTTTTCCAATCATTTCCTCCCATGGCAAACTAAACTCTCCCTTAATATTGCCTGAGGCCAGGCTGTACCAGCTGTCAGACTGCAATAAATCTATTTAAATAAATAAAATTTTAAGAAATCTACATAAATAGGTAAAGCATTGCCAGCTGTAATGAAGATGTGTCAATGCCTTCGGAGTTCCAGCTCTTGGGGAAGGACCTCCTGCCACCTCTGGGCAGTGGGAGTTTGTACATTTAGAGTAAATGTAAATTACAACTGTGCAGTTTGTACATCCCTGGGCTGCTGTAGGGCACAGACCTGCACATCCCACTGGGCTGGGAAGGACGAGGTGCTGGGCACACCCTGCAAGGCTCTGGCCCCTGCATGTTCTGGGTGTTTGTGGAAATGGCTGCTGTGCCCCACTGTGACACCACCTCGCTGGGATTGGGGCAGGGTGTGCACCTGCATTGCAGAGTACAGACTAATCCCATTTTGGGCTAAAAAAAGCCCAGTTTGTGGGCAGAGTGCTGGTTCAGAGCCTCCCATTCCATTGCCCTGCTCCCCAGGGGATTTCCTCCAGCATTCCCAGCTTTTGGTGCCACAGGGCTCCCTCACTGAACACGGGCAGGTGCTTCTCATACCTCATAATTAATTCTGAATATCTTAACTGTAAAAAAATAATTGTTTTACTTCAACACTGGGCTTAAGCACTGCTGGCTGTTACTGTCAGACCAGGAATTCTGTATAAAGAGAGGCACAGCCCCTCCCCTGGGGAGTTTGGTACCTCTTGGAGCCCCCCTGGTGGCACCAGACCCCCCCACTGCCCAGGGTGTGCTGTGTCCTTGGTCCTGACTCCAGCAAATTGCTCCTCCCGCAGCAGATGAAAGCTGATTCCCTCTCTCAGTGTCCAGCAGAACAGCTCCTTCCTGGGAAAACCTTCCCAGGGTGCTGGTTTTGCCAATTCATCCCCCAGAGGAAAAGCTTGCAGAAGAGCAGGGGGGCAGATGGGTGCTGCTCAGGAGAGGGGGACAGGCTGCAGCCCAGCACAGAGCCCTGCCCAGCACAGAGCCCTGCCCAGCCCAGAGCCCTGCCCAGCACAGAGCCCTGCCCAGAGCCCTGCCCAGCACAGAGCCCTGCCCAGCACAGAGCCCTGCTCAGCCCAGAGCCCTGCCCAGCACAGAGCCCAGCCCAGCCCAGAGCCCTGCTCAGCCCAGAGCCCTGCCCAGCACAGAGCCCTGCCCAGCCCAGAGCCCTGCTCAGCACAGAGCCCTGCCCAGCCCAGAGCCCTGCTCAGCCCAGAGCCCTGCTCAGCACAGAGCCCTGCTCAGCAGCACCTGTGAATGCAGCCAGCTCCCTTCTCCCCCCTCGTGCAGTGGGGCTGGCTCTGGTTTCTGCTGCCAGGCTTCACATCCCCTGTAGGAAATGGAGGTGCAGCTCATGGGGTTACTTGGGAGCTCAGCCCTTCCCCCAGGCAGGGAAAGAGCAGCTGGAAACAGAAACAGGAAAGCTGCCCTGGTGTTCCTCCAGGGCAGGCCTTGGGAAGAGCTTTGCCTGGTGGCCTTCAGGGCTGGGGATGGGGCTGGAGGGTCCCCCCAGGGCTTTGGGTGGCAAGGCTGACACAGGGAGAGGACACCAGGCCAGCCCTACCTTGATCTCCCCATGAGCACCCTTTTTAAAGTGCAGCCATTTTCAGGAGCTGTGAGTTAGCACCACTCCCTCTGTGTTTCCATCCTCCAGCTGAGCACTTGGCTTTTAGCAGGAGGGGTTTTTACAGCTGGCCTGGTTCCAAACTAAAGGATAAATTCCTGTTTGCTGGGCATCATTCTTCATGATCCAACTCTCTGCTTGATTCACCAAAGCTCTGAGCAGTCATACAAGCAAATACACACCCACTAGTACAGGCAAAGGAAAGTTATTCCAAATATTGATATTTCCTGTGGATTTCTTTAGCTCTGTTTCCCAGCTTTTCCTGTTTGCAAAGGTGGAAAGAGATCAGCTCTTCTTTACTTAGGAGGGGGAGAAAAATGGCCATTTAAAGTTATTTAAAGTGAAGAAAAACTAATTATCATATCCAGCACTGAAAGTCAAGAGTCCTATTTCCAGCTCTCCTCAGTAGCTTCCTGAGTCTGTGTGTAGCACCAGGTTTCTTTCATTTTGGGGAGAAAGGGCTGGTAAAACAACAAAGCAGTTTTTCTAGCAGATCAATTTAAGGAATTGATCTTTTGAGTCAGTATTACACCTGGGAAGAGCTGTGCATATGCTGGATTGATGGACTGGAAAGCACACTCATCAAGAGGGAAATGGAAAAATGTTATTCTTCCTGTCCCACTTGTCACTCTGGTATTTATTTCCAAAGAGCAGCTACTCCTTGGGAAAATTGTAGCAGCTTGGAAGTCAGCTGTGCCTATGCTTTCTTTTCAAAATATATTGATTTTTACATTTTTTTTGGTGGCAGCTCTATCCGTGCCCTCTGTCAGAGCTGGTGCTGGGTGGTTCCTGGGGCAGGGATCCCCTGGGGAAGGGGTGGCAGCATTTATGGCCAAAGGGCACATCAGGAGTGCCAGAGTGGGAGATGGAAATCCCCCGAGCCCCTGGCCAGCCCTGCACACCCTGGCAGGAGGAGAGGGAAGGGTGGTGCCAGCCCTGGCACTGGTGAGAGGGGCAGGGGCTCCGGGTGATGGCAAAGCAGGAAAAGCAGCAATTCCAGGCAGCTGAGGCTGAAATGAGAATTTCTGGGCTTTCAGCACTAATCCCTTGCACTTCAAGCAAGGCTGTTGTATTGGGGTTTTTTTCCCAATTCAGTCATGTTTGACATTTTGCTGCTCACAGAACTCGAAATCTTTTCATTTCTGCCTTAATTCGCTTCCAGCTCATGCCCTCTTGTGCCAATGCCAATTTTGGATTTCCAGCCCATATTCTCAGCCCAGGTTGCACTGGAAAGGCCATTCTGACCCTTCCTCTGGCTCTGTGGGGCTCAGGGATCCTTGGGCTCCCTGGCTGCCCACGGAGAAGCTCCCGCTCCTCCAGGCAGCCAGGTGGGATTGGCCAGAGGCCTCAGCCCTGTCCCACAGCAGGGCAGGCAGGGTGGTGAGCTCCAGCCAGGAGCAGGCAGCATTCCCAGAGGGAAGTCCTGGTGCAGGGGCCTTGCTGAGACCTTGGGGCAGCTGGCAGGTCCTGGAGTTTTATCTTCTTTTCTGCCAGGGTCAGGGTTAAATGGCCAGATGGAATTTCTGGTTGGGACTCAGGTGTTTATCAGTTCTGATCTGTGTCACAGTCCCACAAACCCTGAGCTCTGCAGCACTTCACTCCAACAAACTGAAAATGGAGCCCCATCTCCCTCTCTGCAGGGCCTTTGAAGGATCAACTGCCCAATTAAGAAATGACACCTCAATTATTGTGACTTTTAACCCAACACCCAACCAGCCGTGCCTGCAATGGGGACTTTTTATCCAATGCCACAAAACCACCCAAACCCATGGAGGAGGAGGAGGAGGGGAAGGAGAAGGAGAAAGAAGGAGAAGGAGAAGGAGAAGGAGAAGGAGAAGGAGAAGGAGAAGGAGAAGGAGAAGGAGAAGGAGAAGGAGA
>JAYDZK010000032.1:19354439-19375047 GCA_034509185.1 Euphonia xanthogaster | reverse complement strand
AGAAAAGAAAAGAAAAGAAAAGAAAAGAAAAGAAAAGAAAAGAAAAGAAAAGAAAAGAAAAGAGAAAAGAGAAAAGAGAAAAGAGAAAAGAAAAGCTTTGGAAATAAATTTCATCTTTTGCTCCAAAAGACCTCATCTTATCTGTGGAGATGGGGCAGAGCAGTAGCACAGGAGATCCACAGTTGTGTTGCACCTGCTACAAGACCTCTGATTTTATAGATCAAGTCCTTTAACACATTATCTGAAAAATTAATCAGGTTCTCGTCTTCATCTTGTGGGAGGGAGTGGGAGGAGGAGCCTGCAGGTGAAAGGCCATGGGACAGAAAGCACAGAGGGGCAGGTGAAGTGAGGAGCACTCTGCCTGTTAAATCCCTCCTTTAGGCAATGTTGACATTGATGGGAATATTCTTTTTTTGGTGATTTTCCTGATAGTTTGTGACTGTAAGGCACTGAAGGTCACAGGTTTCTAAAAATGACTTACAGACCATAACTTGTGCATTTATTGGGCATGTGCAGCTCTGTGCTGGGAGGGGGAAGGCAGCTCAGTGGGAAGGTTTGGGCAAGTCTGGCAGACAGGGAGTAGAACTGTAAATATTTTTCCAATAGAATAAATTGTAAATATTCTATTCTATTGTAAATAGAATTTACAATAGAATAGAATATTTACAATTTATTCTATTGGAAAAATATAATAGAAAAATAGAATATTTACAATTTATTCTATAGAATTCTATTCTATTGTAAATAGAGTTTCCAATATTTTTCCAGTCTTTTAAATATTTTTCCAATACCTTCCTACAGCCTCCTTTAGCCCTATTTCCCTGGCTCTTCCTTTCTGGAACGATGGAAAGAGACCCTCTCTTCTTTACTGAGGAGGAGGAGAAAAGGGTTTTTAAAGTGAATAAAAATTAATTGTTACACCCAGACTGAAGGTCAAGGGCTTTCTTTCCAGCTCTGTGGCTGCTCCTGAGTGCTCCATGGCCTGGGGACACGTCCCAAAGGGCTCTGAAAGGAGAGCTCCTGGTCCTGGATCAGCTGCAGGACCCGTGAGAGGGGCAAAGCCAGGGACCAGTGGGGAACTGAACCCCCCCTCCCAAAAAAACCCAACCAAAACCCTAAAAAACACCCCTGAAAGCCAGGAGGGTTTGGGGATGGATGAGGGGGTTGGGTTTTCCAGCCACAATCTGCCTGGTCCTTGTCACTGTGCAACAGCTGAGAGTAGTGTCAAAATCTTAACCTTGCCCCATCTTGTGTCTCATCTGCAGAAAGGGGAAGAAAAGATTTAAAATTATTTTCTTCAAAATATTTCTCTTTTAATGTGGATTCCTTGAACTATACAAGACTCTGCTCCAGTCAAACAATCCACAGAGTTGTCCTGCAAAGCAAAAGCTGCCCACAACATTTTACTCTTGGGTCTGCATAAGGTCTGCACTTGTCAGTGATCTCTGGGTGGGGTTAAAAGCACCTGAGCTCACCTGAGTGAGAGGCTCTCACCTGAGCCCAGCCCAGCCCCCAGAACCTCTGCTCCAGCTGTTGCTCCTTGCAAGAATGTAAAGGAATTTCTGTTAAACTCCACTTTCCTTTTTATTCTAGGCCACTATTTTTCTTGTGCATTTTTTTCCTTTGGGCTGCTCTGCATCCGAGTCTCCTTTTTTCTGAAAAATTAGTTAGAAACAAAAAAAAAAAAAAAAAAAAAAGGCTGAAAATCTCAATAACAAAGCAAGCAAATCCCAATGATTCAGATTCAAAACCCTTTTTTCAAGTCCAAGTGCCGTTCCCTGTGAGAAAGAGATGAGCTGCTTTTTGCAAAATGGACCTTGGAAAATGAATTTTATTATGAACCTCTCTCTTTGTAATATGCTTATCTCATTTAGTCACAGTCAAGTATTAACATTTTATATCAGTCACCACTGTATATTCATGGGCTACAGGTCCTGGGGATGATTTTCTGTGACTTGCATTTTGGACCAGTTCTGAGGAGATCCAAATGAGCAGGCTGTGCTGGGAAGCCTTAACAAGCTGGAGTTAAATATGGAGAAGTCTTCAAAATTAAATGGAGATTTTGCTCTTTTGTGGCTGTAAGTGTAGAAGAGAGAAAAGGCAAACATGAAATAACTGGAGACTGGGAAAAAGGACCAAATTCATCTTGTTTTCCTGAGGAATGGTCATGTGCAAGTGGGCTCTTTATCCAAGCAAGACATGGGAGGGTTTGCCTGACTCACCTGGTGCTGGAAGCCCCTCAGGGTGCAGCTGAATCACAGCCCCTGCTTCAGAAAGCAATTAAACAGGATATTCCCAGTGCAGCTGCCAAGGCTGCCTGGCAGGAGTGCAAGGGAATTCAGGAACAGCAGGAGTAACCTGAGTTCTGGGAAGCACTTGAGGTGCAGCAGGTGAGGGGAAGGTTGCTGAGAACCTTCCCAAAGCCCTGGGGAGAGGAGATGAGGAGCCAGGAGCAAATGCAGTGGGACAGGGAAGGGTCCTGGGAGAGCCCAGGGTGGGAAAGGCTCCGTGGGAAGTGACAGAGCAGAATGCCCCGGGGGTTTGGTGGAAATGAGCTCTGCAGGGGAGCTGGGAGCTGCCAGCATCAGGCCAGGGCTGTGAGACACAAAGCTGGCAGGGTGGGAAGGGTGCTCCTGGACCTGCCCAAATTCCTGGACCTGCCCATCTTTGGGGGATGTGGAGCATGGATGGGGAGGGAGGAGGGAGGGTTTGCTGAGGGCGATCAGTCTCAATAAGGAAGATCAAAGTGGAATCAACCAAATAACAGAGGTCAAATCCCGGCAAAACTTGGATATTTGGAAACAATTTCTGCTTGCACTAAACCCAATGTGAGTATTAATTCACAGAATCCCAGAATGGGTTGGGTTGGAAGGACCCCAAAGCCCATCCAGTGCCACCCCTGCCATGGCAGGGACACCTTCCAGGGACACCTTCCCCTGTCCCAGGGGCTCCCAGCCCTGCCCAGCCTGGCCTTGGGCACTGCCAGGGATCCAGGGCAGCCCCAGCTGCTCTGGGCACCCCGTTCCCATGTTTTACCACCCTCATTGTAAAAAAGCTTCTTTCTTCTATTCCATCCCAGTTTATGCTGCTCCCAGAGTGTCATCAGCCAACTCTCTGCTGCATTTCCTCAAATATATTTGTGCCAGCATTTGAATCTGCTTCAGCCTTCCAAAGCTGTGAGTTCCCCAGCTGTGCAGTGCCATGCTGCTCCTGGCTGGGCTGGTTTGCTTGGGATCACTCTGAGTTTGGAGTGCAGTGACTGCATCAGCCTCATCCTCATGGTCCCCATGCCCCCCTCAATGTGTGCCCTGCCAGCAGTTCAACTTCCAGCTGGGAAATAAGGAGAACATGGCTGAGGCTGCCCCACTAAAGGAATGAACAAATATCAGGGGAGCTGCAGCAAAGTGACAAAAAGAGTCCCTGCAAGGCCAGTGGTGTGATGTTACAGGAGCCTGTGGCAGCCTCTGACTGAGGGGGCCTTTACCCACACACAGACAAATGGATCTCTCCTCTGGGAAGGGAGCAGCACTCCCAACAAAGGGGGCAGGGATTGTTCTCACCCCTGGGAAGTGCCCCACAGGTGCTGCAGTCTGTAAAGTGCAGGTACAACCTGCAGCAGCCTCAAGGTGATTCACTGTCACTGGTAAGGCTGCTCAGCATTTGAATGGACACCGCTTGTTTGGGGTTTGTTTTTAATGAATTTATGGGGTGTGCAGTGATTCTTCATTTTTAACCAAAATTCTTGTCTCTGACTTTTTTTTTGTTGTTTTTTTGCCCGTGCTTCCCCATCTGGGCAGCACAGCCAGTGCTAAGGGCTGCTGCCCTCCCTCAGCCAGGGCTCTGAGGGCTGGCAGCTCCTTCCTGCAGTGGGGAAGGTTGGATCCCATCTCAGGGGCTGCAGCAGCACCAGAGCCCCTGTCTGCAGAGCCAGTTTCACTGAGCTGAGCCTCCAGCAGCACAGCTCCAGCCTAGCTGCCCACAGCCACAGCCACTCACTCACTGTCAGTCTGCCTCTAAAACAGCCAGGATGAAAAGTGAAATGTATACAGGAAACACATTTCCCTATTTCCCAGATTTCCACAGGGCCCAGCACTGGCTGAGCTTTGTTTCAGTCCCCAGCAGTTTCCCCTCTTTGCAGATGAGCTGGAAGCTTCAGCTCCAGGATTCATCATCACTGCTTCCACAGACAGCAGCAAGGAAATCATCTGGCTTGATGTGCTTATGTCTCCATTGCTGTGCTAAGTTATTGCCAGCAATACAGCTAAAGCTGCTCTCTGTCCTCTAATCCCCAGCCCTCCGTGCTGTCATTTCTTACCTCTTGCCTGGGCATTATTCTAAAGGTGACTAAAATGGCACTGTGGGTGGCAGCACAAAGGTGCTGCCTTCAGCTCTGTTTTGGCAGTCAGTAGTCCAGAATGAAAAAAATTGATTTGAATTTATTTTAAATAATTAAATCCTGTGAGATTATGGTGAACAAAATCATAGTGAAAATGAATTGCTCAGGAGTGATTTTGTTTCGACCCCTGTAACTCTCAGAGGCCACAGCTGCTGCACCCAGCAGGTAACATTGGCTTGAGTTGATCTGCTTGTATGAATATGCTATGGAGGGAAGAATTCTGAATTCAGGAAGGTTCCAAGACCTTTTGCAGTTGCATTTATGGGCTAGAGAACCATCCTGGGCAGGCACTGGAGCCAGGACACCTCACACTTCAGCTCCAGGGTATTAAATCCCTCCCAGCTGGGGTGACCCCAGTCCAGCCCTGCAGAGCTGGTTCCACAGGCCAGGCTGGGGTGGGTTTGCTCTGGGCTGCAGAGCCAAGGCAGTGTCTGACCAAGATGCCGGGTCCTGCACTGAGGTTCCCCAAGGAAACAGGGGAAACAAAGGAATGGCTTGGTCAGCCATGGCCAGTGGTGGCCCAGCAGGTGCCTTGGCTCTCAGCAGTGCTGGCACAGGACGGGCTCTGGCTGGGAGGAGCTGGGAATTGTCTCCTCAGGCTGTGCTAAAATGGGAAATGCACAGGCTGTGTGCTCTGCCTGTGCCCGGGGCTGGGGCGGGTAGGGAGGGCTGGGATGGGGATTTTGTTCTCTGGCCCATCCCAAAGCTGGCCTGTCCCACAGCCCTGGAGGGGCAGGCACACAGGATGGCAGCTCTGAGCAGGAGCTGGGGCAGCCCAGGGCAGGAAGGGAGCACAGTGCAGACTGAAGCCCTTTCAGCTGCCATGTGCAATCTGCAGCCAGTCAAGGCAAAGCTTCCTGACACTTTGATCTTGTCTGAGGGCCTGCTCTAGGACAAGGGTAATTCTGATAAATGCTTGTTAGGATTTCCCTGACTTTCCAGGAGTGAAGGGAAGTGAGGTCAGAATTGTGTGGTGTTGAGCTTTGTCTGCTTTGACTCTGAGGGAGCACTCCCCTGAGAAGGTGCTGGACTTGTAGCTGATGTAAAAGGTGCAAATGATGCTGTTAAAAAGCAAACCAGCCACTCCAGTGCCATTGCACAACTTTTATCAGGATTTCTGCCAACACTGCCTGTCCTGGGAGCTGAGCCCTTTTGGACCCCTCAACTCTGACTGGTTTTCCCGTGCCCCTGTGCCTCATCCCAGGTGTCTGAGCTCCACACTGGGAGCTTTTCTGCCTCTGAAGGTCAAAATCCTCCTGGTGACATCACAACTGATGTGCTTCCACAGGGGCTGAGCCCATGGAGTCACTGCGAGGCCCCGGGATGAAAACAGGAGGAGAAGTGAATCAGCTCTTATGAAACAATGACCTCCTCCATCTCCCCAAACAGCTCCAGCAGTGCAGCAAAAATCACACCAAGGAGCCAAGCTGCTCCCAGAGTGGAAAAGGGATCAGGTTTGCAGCAGCTCGGGGCTCTGAGGAGCAGCAGGATGGATGCCCTCCTCCAGCCAGCCCCAGCCAGCTCCTTGCTCACCCTCACTGCAGCTCCAGCTGCTCTGGAAGCATGCAGCCTTGATACTCTTGGGGTTTATTCTAATTATTGCTGCAGTGATAGAAATTGTTCTTACCAATATGGATTTCAATAACATTTTGCACTTATTCTGCATCTTTGCATTGAAAACCTCAGAAGTGCTGAACAGAAGGCAGAGGAAATCGTCTCCAGTTCTTCCTCAGGGGGAGCTGAAGCAGGCTGGTAGGGACCTCTGGTGTGGATTGATCGTTCTCTGATTGTGGAGAGGCAGCACATTCAGATTGTTCAGGGTTTCTTTTGCTGCTCTTTTTCCCCCTCTTTACTGGAAAGGTGCTCCAGGAGGAGGCAGGAGGTGCCTCAGTCACTGGGAAGATGTCTGAGATGTTGAGCTGGCTGCGTTTTGACCTTGAGCCCTGCAGAGAGCTGAGTGCTGCTCGGTGACAGAGTCACCCTGCATGGGCAGGGTGAGGAAGGGAGCCTGTCCCAGGTCACCTCTCTGCAGAAGGGGCTCTCACCCAGCAGGGGCTCGCACAGGACACAGGTTCTGACTGCACTGGAGGGCTTGGGCTCGTGCCAGAGCAGCACCTGAGGAGGATGAGGAGACAGGAGCCCGGCACACAGGGCTGCTCCTGTAGCCTTTGTGCTCCTGGACTTCCCTTCCCAGCTGAATTCCCTTCCTCCTGGTTCTGTGTGGCCACATTCCCGTGGCCGTGGCCCTGCAGGAAGCCCACCTGGTGGCCAAGGCTTTGTCCCAAACATAGCTCAGCTCCCAGGCCCTTGGAACATCACATTTCTCCTAAAATGCCATGACATTTCTCCTTAAAGGGATGAAAAATCTCCTGTATCTCCTAAAAGCTTCCACTCCATGTGGCCCTGCAGAGGAGAGCCGAGAGCTGGGGGTGTGGGAAGGAGGAGTCCCTGGGACAGCAAACTGGAGAGATTTCCTGTGCCTGAGGAGGGACCAGGACAAAAATTAGGGAAGGAGAGGGAACAGCCAGCAGATGACCCAGCGGGGTTTGGGACTGGGGTTTGGGACGGGCAGCCTGGTGCAGCCCCTGTTCACCAGGGACAGGGGAGGGTCTGTCACGAGGGGAACACCTCGTCTGTCAGTCCTGAGTCACATTTCTGCCGTGCTTCCCAGCCCTTGGAAGAGCATCCAGTACCTTGCAGTGACTTTGAAAGTCACCATCAGTGATGCCAGCCCAGAAAACCAACAGAGCTGAGTGAAATGCAGTGATTTTATCATCAGAGAAGTAAGAACTGAAGCCGTTCACAGAAACCCTTTATCAGATTTGAGAAAAGGGCTGTAAAAGCCTCGGGCTCTGAGTGCAGCCCAGCTGAACTCGTGGTATTTCTGTCCCAGACAGGGACAGGGGCACCTCTGGCTAAAGATAGTCAGTGGGATGCTGCAGTCAGGTACCATCATCACACAGATGCTGTGTGGATGTCTGACAGGTAGCAGAGGCTGCATGAAGTCCTTCAGATGCTGTTTCTGTGGATTTTACTCCTAACATCAAGCTTCTGACCTGCCACCCCATCTGCAAAACTCCAGAAAAGTAGTAGAGAAATTCTTGTTCAAAAAATTGCCTTTCCAAGGGATTTCTCTGCGAAAGTGGAAAAGATCTGGCAGTTGGTTAGACAGACCTTGGGTTACTGTTTTCTTTACACGTGTGTAATTTGCTGCTGTTTGAACCAGGACAACTGGTGAGCATCACTGGAAGAGCCTGAGCTGAGACTGTGCTAAAGAGCACACGTGAAAACTTCACTCAAGTCTGACCAGAAACAGCAAAAACAGAGTTACTTTTTAAATGTAATCCATGATTTTAAACCCTAAATTTCTTTGGGCTGTGCTGCACCCAGAAACATCAGTGATCTGACCTGTGCTCTGGGGATGAGTTCAGGCTGCACCGGAATGCCCCGGTAACACAAGCACAGAGCAGGCGTTTCAGTGGTGAAGGAGATGGCTCTGCAGAAGAGAAGAGGTGGGGCAAAGATGTTTTCTCTGGGCGGAGGAGAAGCCTGACCCACACATTTTTGCGAGGTTCTCAGAGCGTAAAACAGACCAGCCTTGGAGCCTGGGGGGTGTAACAGGGAGGAGGGTGGCTGCCTTCCTCCAGGGAGCCCCAGCCGGGTCCTGAGCCCAGCTCGGCCCTCCCAGCGCCCTGCACAAAGCTGTCCAAGGCCAGGGCTCGGAGGGGCTGCTACATTTCTGCCTGCTCCAGTGGTGTTTGAGAGCACAATCCAGGGGAAAAATAATCGTGAATAAAATTGCAGTCAGAAGACAAAACACTTTCTGCTGGGCGTGAAAGTTACGCTACGGCATTCCGCCGCTTCTGCATCGCCGGGATTGCTGCAAACCCGCGAGCTGCTCCCAACGATAACAGCGCTCCATGTTGGGCTGAGCATTAGCGGGGAAGGGGCCGGGGAGCAGGGGCGGCTGCGCTGCGGGCGGCTCGGGCGGCAGCGGCGCCGGTGCCTCGGCAGCGCTGCGGGGCGCTGACCTTGAGTGCGGCTGTGCCCGCACAGCTGCACGGGCTGTGCCCGCAGCCGCGGTGCCGCCGGGCCCGGCCCATCGCACCATGCTCGGCAAATGTGCTGAGCCGCACAGGAGCCCGGCCAGCCCCCAGCCCTGCCCGGCCCCGGCAGCGCCCGGCGGAGCTCCCGCTGCGCATCCGCCGCCCTCGGGAGCCGGGGCAGCTCCACCTGCACGGGGGGTTCCCTCATTCGCGGCCCGCCGAGCGATGAAGTCAGAGGTGGGTGAGTGATGCAGTGCAGAAGTTGCTGCAGCGGGAGCTTCGCTACGGGGATGATTCAATGGGTCGGGCTGGCGGTGGGGGGGAGATGTTAATAAATTCTGTTTCTGCATGTCTTGGGCTGGGGGAGGCAAGCCCGGGCGTTCTGGGTGCAGCAGATGACATTTTCTAATTATACAGCTTTCTGTTATGCCTGAAGTAGTCATGTACGAAGGTTTTGCTTCCCCGGTAATGACAGAAAGCCAGGCTTTGCAAGGCAGAGCTACTCATTTAACTTGCTGGAATTAACGGAATGTCGTGTTTCATCCTTATAAATGCATATCAAGTTCTCAGCAGAAAAATAAGGGTGTTAATCATCGCAGCTGATGTGCTGTGTTATGTAGATTGCCGGCATTGATTCCAGGCTGGAGGTTCGGGTTTCTTATTTGCATTTAGTCAATCAAGCCCGTGCCCACCCTGAATCCCTTCGGGTGAATTTCTGTTGATTTTGTTGCTGGATGTATTTATTCTTCTTTGTGTATCTGCCTCTAAATGAATCATCAGGCCAATAAACAATCCTACAGCAGAGGGAGCCGAATGTTTCGGTTCCATCGCTGCAATCCGTGCAGGTGGGGAAGGAGGGGTTCGTGCGAACCATGAGTGTGGTCCAGGTGGGTGAAATCGATCTCCTGGCCCTGCTGCCCATGGGAAGGTGCGGGTCCATGGGACAGACGGGAGAACGGATTCTCAGCAGAGCTCCCCGAGCACAGCCTGTGTCCATAGGTGCTCTGTCCTTATGTAAGGGCTGCCTGGAGGGAAAGGGCTGGGATTTAGGGGGCTTCGTTTATTTTTTATAGCTCTTAGTGTATGTGATACATTTCTTGGGCATAATACATTTTTACAACAATTTTTCTAATTCCTGTCAGAGCCATTGGGTTTAAGAGATATTAGATCAGGGATAATAGATTATTATATCTTTATTTTAATGAGGTGTTAATCGCTGCTGGGTTTGCCAAGCACCCCTTAGGTGGGACTGCTTTGGGCTGGGTCTGACCGCGTTCCCTGAAAGCTGCGGAGTGGCCGGAACGAGGGAAGCAGGAGCCGGGGCAGGGAGTTACAAATTCCCATTTGGAAACCCAAGGTCTGGAGGAGCTGCTGGTCAGAAAGCCGTGGGATCGCAGCTGGCGCTGTCAGGCTTTGCTCAGCAGGTTCACTGGGAGATGGTGATCTTGAGGAGCTTTTAATTTCCGCATGCAGCTGGAAGCAAAGGGATGAAACCCCCCTGAAGTCATAAGCTGGGTTAAAATTCATAGCCAGAGTGCTGTTTTATGGGATCTGCAGGGGCAGAATGAGAAATGCCCTGGCCTGACACAGGCTGACACGAGTGGCAGCGGAGTTTCCGTGCTCTGGGGCAGGGCTGGCTGCGAGCCCCGGGAATCTGCACCTGGGTGCTGTGCACGGCCAGGGCTCACGGGCAGCAGCTCTGGGGTGGGATGGGAGTGCCAGGGAATCCTGGGCTGCCTGGGAGCAGACTGGGAGGCAGCAGGTGGCTCAAGGGCTGTTTGGGCTGGGGCACTGGCACTGGAGAAGGTCACAGGGACACTCGGGTCTGAGCTCTCCCCTTCTCCTGTGTTTTCCCAGGCCTTGGGCAGCCCAGGAATGTGGGCACTGCTCTTCTCCTCAGCCAGGGCAGGACTTTGGCAAGTGCCTGCCAGGGTCTGGCCTGGGTTCCTCAGGGATGGGTCACTCACCTCATCCATGGGCAGCATCCAGGGGTCCACCCAGCAAGAGAGAAACTCTGCTTTGTGCTTTTTTAAGTGCTTGAGGAAGAGAAAAATACTGCTTAATACCACTAAAAATGACCTTTTTTCCCCACTAAATTATCATTTGGTTTAAAACACAGTACCATTTGAAAGGAATAATGTAGGGGGAATTTTCTAAATTTTTTAAATAAATTAGTTAAAACAGGGGTTTTGTCAGTTAAATGGTACTAAAAGATACTGGTCTGCAGCCTAAGAAAAAGTCGAGGTCTTGACTTTATAACTGCCTATCATTGGAATTGCAGTATTTATGCTTGTAGTTCTATTTGAAGTTCAGGTATTTGAAGATCCAGAGCATGTGTTTGGCTTTTCTGTGACCTGGTCAGTAAAGGCTGTGCACGTTGGGTGTGAAAGTTTGGTATTCCGTACACATATTGAGGGGGAAACTGGGGGCTCTCAGGTCCTTGCTGAAATGGTGAATTTCTGGAGGGCAGGGACACGAGGCAGGTCTCCCTCCCAGCCAAGCCATGCCCTGCAGGAGCTCCAGGGAGAGGGAACAGCCCCAGCCCTGCCTGCAGACCCTGCCCAGGCTGGGCAAGGGCACAGGGGCAGTGCCAGCAGCCAGGGCACCCTGCAGGGCTCTGAGCAGCCTGGCTGTGCCTGGAGTGAGCGTGTGTGACACCAGAGCTGAGCAGCCTGGGCAGGCTGGGCGTCCCTGGGCTCCTGCGGGCACCGAGGAGGCTCTGCTGGGCACTGCAGGGAGGGGAAGGGTGCTCCTGGCACCCAGGCCTTTGCTGGGGGGCATTCCACGGGCAGGCAGGGTTGTTTTGGATCTCCTGCCTGTGAGTGGCAGTGCTGTAGGGCAGAAGTGCATCCTCTGCAGGGCAGCCTGGAGTTCGGTGCTCGGGTTTAAGCTGTCAGCTGTGCAGGTGAGCTGTTCAAAACCCCCTGGGGCTGACATCACTCCCTCCCCAGCCTGCAGGAAACTGAAAACCTTCGGGGGGAAAGTCACATTTTCCAGGAGGGAATTTTTATTCGGGAAGGAAAGAATGGCAGGGAAGTTGGGTCTTGCCTCTGCCTTTGTTAGAAGGGACTCCTTCAGAAACAGGAACTTGAGACTTGGCAAAGCACAGAAGGTTGCCAGGCTGCTGTGCTGTGCCCATTGGAAAATTCACCTCCTGAAGGTGAAAAAAAAGTCACCTCCTGAAGCATGAAAAGGGAGATGACAGGAAAAGAAACAACTTGGTGGAAAAAAAAATTGCTTTTCAGCAAGGCAAAACTGTACATCTCTGCCTCTTGCAAGAAACAGCTTAGCTGGCTGCTTCCTCCAACAGCTGCATTCACCAAAGTGAAAAATCCTGCTGAAATTCAGTTTAATCCAGACTCCTCGTTCCTTTAGGTCTCTGAAAAAAAAATTCACAGACTTGTACTTGTGAGGACTGAGCAGCCTGGCGTTTGGGAAGTGGTTTGGGCACTTAGAAGTTCTCTGATCTGGGCAGTGGGAACATGTACCAAGGAGGTGCTGTCCAGGGGGGAAGTGCCTTTTCCAGTAGGGATTGCTAATGTGGGAGCTGCCAGTCCCTGCTCAGTGTGGAGGCACTCAGAGGTCCAGCACTGGGATGAGGTTTGGAGGAGGGGGAGGAGAGTTAAATCTGCTGCCTGCTACCATTTTGTCTGTTGTGATAGCTGGTAGGTCTGGAGTGGCAATAAGAACTCCTTCATATTTAATATCAGGCCTGAGGTGCCTGTGCCATAACCTGAAGGAAAATGAATTCCATGGACAATGAATCGGATCCCTGGTGAACGATCCTGGGTTTGTGGGCTTTGCTGGGTTTTGTTTTGCTCCACAAAAACGTAAATAAAGGTATTAAATCAGAGCTATGTAGATTTTCCTCCTGAAATGGTTTTTATAAACATTTGCTGATTGAAATGCACAGCACAGGCACCCACAGCACAGATGCAAATGTCTTCATTTTCCAGATGGAAATACTGAGGGAGAGGAAAAGAGAGAATGGTTTGTTCAGCTGCAGGGGAAAGTTGATATTAGAGGCAGAGTTGGATTTTAGAAACCTTCATTTCAGTTCTGTGCTCTCCCAGCAGCCTGGGAGCACTAGGCAGGATCACTTCCATGGGCTTGATCAGTGAGATGGAGAAATGCATTTTTACAGGTGTGATTTTGTGCGTGTGCACGTGAGATGTGCAGAACACAGTGCCTGGCAAACACTTTTGGCTCTTTTGGGTACAAGCAGCTCTCAAGGTGAGTTCCCCTCAGTGCCTTGCAGAGCTGACAGGGTAACTGGAGTGGGTGCAATCACGTGTTCCACATGACAGCATTGACTGCATCCTGCTCCTCCTGCTGTAGTTAAAATCCAGGGGAGCACAGCTGCCCTGCCCTGAACTCCCACAATGAGCACAGCAGTTGAAATAGCACCAACAGCATTGGAAACCACCCATATCTGCAGGCACACGGGGAGAGGACACTCAGGAGAAGGATTTTTCCCAGTCCTCCCAGTTTCCTCAAGCATTGGTGCAGTGCTGAGGTGCACAGTGCAGGGGCAGAAAGCTTCAGCATCCCAGCTGTGGTGGGATCACACTGAGGGACACAACCCCAGCTGCCTCAGGGGCGTGGGTTGGGAAGACCTCCTTGGGCTCCAGGCAGAGCCTTTCATGCTCCTGCTGTCCACCCCGACAGTATTTTCCTAAGATTTCAGCCAAGATTTGGATCAGTTGAGATTCTTCAAGGCAGCAGCAATCAGCAGAGGAGAAGGCAGGGATCAAAGAGTGTGGCTGCAGAAAATGGCCTGGTGTGTGTTTGTTGTGTTACTCAGTGTGCAGTAAAGGCTGTTGGTTCAGCTGTGTGCCCCTTCCACGGGGCTTCATCCAGAGAATATTCTTGGATTCGGTGCCAAAAGGGGGGAAAAAATTGTGTTTCCCTTTAGACACTGCTCTTTTTTCCCTTGTTTGATAGCTGCTGCCAAAGAGGGGTGGCCTCAGATGGGTTTCTTTCCAGCAAAGGGCCACAGGAAAATATTTCCTGGTAACCAGAGCTTACTAGGTGGATACTGTTTGTGGGACATGTTAGTATAACCGTGATGCTTTGTATCTCTTGATTAATGTGATGGATAGCCCAATGGAAAAATAAAACACCGTTCTGTTATCAGGAACAGAAGTGATGAGGTGGGAAAAGGGGAAGGGCAGAGCAACACCCTGGTTTAGGTGTCAGAGCATAAGGCATTTGTGTCCCAGAGAGGAGCTTATCTGGGCCCTTGTGCTCCTAAATCAGTGGCCCACGTGGATTCCTGAAGCATTGCTGGGGGATCAGTAACATTAACCTGCCGATCCAGGGGCGGAAGGCTGGCTGGAAAGGAAACGAGCCAGAGAAAATAACTGTGGGGTTAAATTTCCCTCTGGCCTCCCTCCTTCCCTTCCTGTTGCTGTGAGCCCCGTTGCCATGGGACTCCTCTGCAGTGCCACTCGTTGGTCTCTGTGTCCCACCTGGACTTTGCCTCTCCCCAGGTCTCCTGCTGCTCCGTGCATCTCCTCTCCCCGTGGCTCAGGAGCCGTGGCTGTGTCGGCTCAGCACCATCCAGGGCTCCTGCTCACCCTGCACAGCCCCTGAGGGCCCAGCAATGTGCCCTGTGGGGTGGCCCAGCTTGCCAGGGAGGACCAGGAGCCTTTGGAGCCGGTGGTGCTGCAGGTGCCCAGCCTGGATTCCAGAGGGAGCTGCTGCTGTGGAGCTCCCGGGGTGGCTGTGCAGCCCCGAGCTGGCCGTGCCCAGCCCCTCAGCAGCCCCTGGCAGCACAGAGCTCCCAGAGCTCCCAATGCTCCAGACGTGGCTGCAGTCACAGGGTGGGCAGGGCACAGAAAAGCAGAGGACTCTGTTCCCTCCCAGCTGCTGGCTCAGGTGCTCCTCAGCCGGACGAGGGCTGGAATTCTGTATTCCCCCAGGAGCCCCAGTCCCGTTCTGAGCAGCAGCAGTCCCTGGCTGGATGCCTGCACCCCTCTGCCTCCAGCCTGCACAGGTCTCCAGGAGCTTTGATTTTGCTCTTGTCCCCATTCCTGTAGGGTACTGAGCAAAAGCCCAGCCCCAGCTTTCCAGTTCAGCCTTCACAGCCACTGTTTTTGTGAAGAGATAAGGAAAACCAGAGAGGAGATTTATGTGCAACTTCTGTTTGGCTCCAAGCTCAGCCATCAGTGGCAGTGAAGGAGGGAGCTGTCAGCTTTAGAATACAGTGTTAGTATGCAAAAGGAGCAAAACTGGAGCAATTCACATTGCTGAGCTTCCTGCACCAGTACAAGCTGTTTGTTAGGCAGTGTCAGGCCTGGGAAGGCTGAAATAAAGCAAATGCCTGGTGTGCATGTTTGCATATCAATAGCAGGAGGCTCGCCGGCTTGCTTTGAGGCAGAACAGAACGGACCTGGTGCAGGAGGTCGGGAGCAGCAGCGGGGCTGAGAGCCCTGAGCCTGCAGCTGCTGGTGTGTGCACTGTGCTTTCTCCTCTGGTGAGCTCCAGATATTTGTGTGAAGGCTCCAGCCTCCTCACAGCACTCTGGGTAGGGTTACATCATCCTCCTGCTCCCAGCACCTCATCTGATCGCTGTGCCTGCTGAGAAAGGATTCCAGCACTCAGCAAAGCAGATCCCAGCTGCTGCTGCCTGGGTGAGCTGGCTCCTTATGCAGCTACACAGGACTTCTTCAGGGGAATCCAGCTTGTGCCCCAGACCAGCACATGAGAATTGTTTTCTTCACGATTAGATTTTAATTGGATTGTGAACAGCCAGGTTTGTCCCTTTCCCCGCTGTCTTGGCACACTGGGTGTTCCTGAACCTGTCATTATGAGCTGTTCTGGAAGCTTGGGCAGGGAGCCTCTCATTGCTCAGAGCATGAACTGCAGCTCACAGTGCAAGTGTGGCTGCAGAGATATGTAAGGAGTCGAGTTCTATTGATTTGTTTCAGTTTGAAAACTATTTATCTGTAAATGGGAAAGCAGCATTCAAACCCAAGGTTAACACAATCTTGAGATATATATGTACATATATAAATATATTTCTAAAGGATATCCTTTGGTAGGATCCTTCAGGTCTCCAGTTTGGTACTGGAGTAGGGCAGTCCCTGATGAGATCAGTCACTCATTTATTCTCTGAAGGAAAACTGGAGAACTGTGTACCTTGGTTTATCATCATGGTGCTGCTCTGTCTCCCTTATCAGCTGCTCAGAGCTCAATAGATAAAGCTGTATATAATGGTTACTGCCTGGATTGACTTATTTCTTGGCTGCACCAGAGAAGATTGGCTCTCTGTTAAATCCCAATTTCAGCTGGCTGATATTTTGGAGAGCACAGAGCAGCCTGTGGATGCCACACAGGTCAGGGTAGGACCAGAAATCTGGCTCTGGGGAAAAGAAACTGTGTCTGCTGGGAGCCAAGTGGGATCCTGGGCACAGGCTGCATTCCTTTGTTTGCTTGTGATCACAGTGGAATTGTGCCATGGAAGAGATTTCATTTCCAGTTGATATTTTTGTATGAAAAACGTGTGGGTGTTTGAACATTCTAGGAAAAGTGAGCCACCCTCGCAGGGTGTGTTTACCCAATCTTCTAAAACGCTCACTTCCTCTGACATTCTTATTTATCTTGGCACATGAAGACTAAGTCAAGCTGCTTCCCCTTTCCTGAGCTCAGTGCTTTTGAAGGAGGCTGATGCTCAGCCTTGCTGAGGAATTCCGGAACCCTTGAGAGGAGGACCTGGACAAGGAGAACGAGGCCATCTCGTGAGAATGTCCTCCCAGATTTTCTGCTTCTCGTAGCAACCGGAACAGAATCTCAGCTCAGAAGGACCACGTGGTGCCAGTGCTGCAGGTCTGATCCCATTCTGGATAATGTGATTATAGCAAGTTTAAAGGTTAACCTGTGTGCTGTAAATATATCATCTTATTCTGTGAATTTTCTTATCCTAAACCCGTCTGGAAAGGATGAAACAGCATTTCTTAAGCACTTCACAAGGCCTGTCATTATAGTGGAGGTTTCTTAGCAGTCTTGAAAGCATTTGAATTACTGTATAATGATAGTCTGTCATCTCTTAGCAAGGCTCACACTCTAAACACTTTTGCACACAATAGAAATTAAAATGGAATTGAGTAAATTCTGTCTCAGATTCACAGGCTGTGTAGTGATTGTCTGGGTGCTCTGGATTAAATTTAGGTTTGTATCTAATAGAGCTGGGTTACTTGGAGTAACAAATTGTAAAATGTGAAATAGTAGGTCACATGTGGAAAACCAAATGTTAATGCTTTCTGTACACTTTATAAAAGAATGTGCATTATAGGCATAGGTCTGGCTTTATGCTTTTTCTGTGCTTTAGAATTTTGAAAAAGAAAGGGTTTTTTTTTGCTGTAAATACATAGTTTATTGGGTGAAAAAATATATGCCATGTAACAATTTTTTTCTAAAAATGTACAAATCTAGTAGATGTGGTGGTGTGGGTCTCCTGCACACCTGCCATTTTCATGATCTCAGTTGACCTCAGTTCTCCAGCTGCCCAGGAGGTTGCCCAGGAGCTGTTGGTCTGCTCTCTCCAGCGTTGCACGTGAGGAAAATTCATTGGGATCATCCCAGGAAATGCAGGCAAAAGCAGCTCCTTTGCAGGGGCAGTGATGAGGTCACTGAGGCACATCAGAGAAAATCCATATTTTGCTATGCAGGTCCTCTGCAGGACCAGTTCTCTCTGCAGCTGCCCCCATGGAGATCTCAGGGAGATGCTCTCAGATTGATTTCTCTCAATTCCTGGCTTGGAAGATGTTTTCTCCTCCCCAGGTTTGTGCTGTTACTTCTCCCCCTCCATAACTTGTCTGACTTTAGACTTTCAGGATTGAGTTCAACGTGGCTGATCCTTCCCTGTGGGGGTTTCTTGGCTGGTTTTGGCACCAAGGGTGGTCTCAAGCATCCCCGGAGGGCAGCGTGAGGGGCACGAGTGGGTGCTGCTGCAGCTGCAGCACCTCCTGGGTGGGTCAGTGCTCCTGCTGAGCCCTGTTTAAACATCACCTCAGTGCCCACCCGTGCCTCACCCACCTGTGTTGAATTTGAGGGGTGGCAGATGCAGTTTGAGGCAGCTGAAAGCAAAGCAGAAGACAAGGTCCTGTATCTGAGGGGAGAAACCTTCACACTTTCCAAGCACAGGAAGGTACAACCCTGATTTGTGGCTTTGTACCAAGAGCAGCAGAGGGCAAACCTCAGGCTGGTGGGTGCTGAAAGGTGCAGCCCAAAGGTTTCTGCCTGCTCGGGGTGTGCAGAGACCCTCCCCTGCTGGGACACACCTCTGTACCCCAGTGGGAGAAGCTGGGGAGGGGAAGAGGGACTCTGGGGGGGTTGATCTGGAGCCGTGGGCATCAGACACAGTCTGCCAGGACATGCAGCAGCTGCCTTTCCTGAAGAAGGGGAATTGGCCCTGGCTGTGTGATACTTTGTGTTTGTACCTCCCAATCTCCTTTGTGAGCAGCCTGGATACCAACAAAGCCAGTGACATTCTCAGGAGGTGTGGTGGGCATCTCCCACACTGCTCTGGAGCTCTTAAACGAGCATGTGTGATCTTTCACAGCTTCACATTGGTGTGTCTCAACTCCTGCAGATCCTGGAGGAAAAAATGCCTGGCTGTTTTCGTGCATCTGAACATTTAATGAGAGAGCTTGCCTTGCCTGATTGTGCTTGTCACTGCACTGTTCCACCAGCCTCAGAGACACTGATTTGTGACTGTCCTGACAGACAGAGCAGAGACTGCCTTGTTCTGTAATGTAAAAGCAAGAAAAGCTTGTGGAAGTGAAGTGAAAAGAAAATACTTGAGACTTCATACCAAACTATTCAGCCCTTCCTGAGCATTCTGCTGGCTGTGGTCTGGTTCTGGCAGGTACTCTGTCTGCAAGTGTTCTAGAGATTCAGAGCTAATGGGAATGAATATTTTAATTGATGCCTTCAGTTGAGCAGAAATAACTAGATGGTCTCGGTTCCCTAAATAAGAATAGAAAAATGTGTGACCAAAGCTGGTCACACAGCAGTCGTGTTCCAAATGATTGGATCACTGCAAAGAGCCTTCCTTCTTTAAATAGCCACCCTATTAGCTGAAGAACGGTAGGATAGCTCTGGAAGGCATTTCTGTGACACTAAATCATGCCTGTGCAGGATCCAGCTCCCTTCTCTGAGGCTGACCTTCATCTGCTGAATTCTGGGACAGCCTTGCTGAGGCTGGCTGAGCTCAGGCCTGGCCAGCTGGGATGCTCTGCTGTAAGGGCTGGGTGGCAGAGCCTGCTGCCGCAGGAGCAGCAGCCTCCTGGCCCTGCACGCTGCTGTGGGGGCTCCTGACGTGGGGCAGCTCAGCCCAGCACTGCAGCTCTGAAATAAGGGCACAGTTTTACAGCCCTGTGGCCCCAGCTGTGTGAAGAAACCCCAAAAGCTGCTCTTGGGCAGGGGCTTTAACTGGACAAGCATTTTTGTGTTCCAAGCTGAAATGGCTCCGTGGTGCTCCTGCAAAGCCCAGCAGCCCCCGTGGGAGGCAGCCCTGGGCTGCCCCTGGTCAGCAGGAGCTCCAGGGGATGCTCTGCACCAGGGCACAGCAGCTCACTCCATCTGCAGGCCTGGCTCCCACGCTAAACAATCCATTTGAAGCCAGCCTTTACCTCCCACCCCCGTGGCACAGCTGCCTTGTCAGCATGGAGGAGCCACCAGGCAGTTTCCCTTCAGTGCAGGACCTGTTTTAGCTCTGCTACAGATTCATGCCCAGGCTCTCTCTATAACACAACCAGAAAGGGTTTCTTTGTGTGAAAATACCTGTTTTGTTTGGCTGCCAAAGCCCTGCACATTTATGGACCTCTAAATTTAGAGGGAGGTATTTTTGGTTAGAATAACATCTGTTTATTGCTCAATATAGAGATCTGAAGCAGGACTTTACAAATGCAGGTTTGATCCCTCTCAGTAAAGTTCCAGAAATGTCCTTAGAGGACTTGAAATGCATTTTTCTAATAACTGAGGCTCTCTCTCTCTTCATTTTTATCACAAAAAAAACAAAAAAAAAAAACAAAAAAAAAAACCAAAAACTTTTAGCCAAAGTATGAGGAAATACATTTTCAATATTCATAAAATGCTCCAAACAACTGCCAAAACAGGGTGGAGTAGTGAGTTTTGTGGTTGAGATCACCATCACCAAGAGGGATGAGGTATTGGCTCGGTGGTGATGTAATCCTCATTTAATGTTCATAATATTTTTTTTTTAATTCTATAAATTTAGTTTAAATTGGAAGAGAATCCTCAGAGTATTTTTTCCTTGCAGCCTCACACACAGGTCCCTCGTTACCTTGTGCAAAACATCTGCAATTAAAATTCCCTCCTGAGCACAAACATTTTTCTCCTGGCCTGGTTGCATCTGCAAGCTCTGAACCTCTCCCAGCCATCCTGATGAGGAATACAAATCATTTCATGCTTTTATTTGTCAGCACATTAAAGGGCAGGAACGAGAGAGGGAGTTTAATTTGGAACATAATTGGTTCTTTTGTGGATCTGTGATAATTAAATGTGCCTACATGGACAGGCAGCCAAGACAACACCGTCCTCGCTCACTGAGAGCAGAGCTGTTGCTTTGCTTCAGAGCAAAATCTGAGGCAGAGCCTTTTTTGGTGCCAGCACTGTGAGATTCTCCTCTCCCAGCTGCCCCCAGCTGTGGCCTGCTGCTGACCCTGAGCTGACATTTGCAGCAGGACTGAATTGCCACCCTCCGTGCTTTTCCTGGAGCGAGCTGGGCTCCTGACAGTTCCTGATGTGATTCCTGGGAGGGGCACAGAGAATGGACACTCGGAGTGTCTGAGGAAATGCTGCTTTCTGAAAGGTTACATGTTTGCTTGGCTTCTGGCCGCAGAGTCTTCCCGTCAGCAAATCCCAGGAATGCCTTTGCCACACTCTCTTGCTTGGCCAGGATTAAGCTGCGGGTGTCCAGCTGAACCAGACTAATCCTCAGGCTGTGCTGAATGATCTGTTTGTAGGCCTGTTGTGTAACAAGTTCAGGGAGACTGCCTGGCTGGAGGAGTCCTTTCCAGGGGCAAAACGATGCCTCAGGTTTTGCTTTTCTATTTTTCAGGTTCTGTGCTGCTTTAGTGGGTGGGTCTGGGCTTCATATCAGGGGATGGGGAGCTCTGTGCACAGAGCAGGGAGACAA
>JAYDZK010000032.1:19336824-19354239 GCA_034509185.1 Euphonia xanthogaster | reverse complement strand
GGGCCATTTTGGTTCATCTTGGGTGCAGCCCTGGCTGGGCTCTTGTGCTGCCCAAGGTGCATCCATGGAGGCCTTTTGATAAATCCCTGCTTTGTTCTCTAGCTCTGCCCAGCCTCTGCTCTGTCAGCCTGCACAAGGCATCACCAACACCCTGGAAAGCTGCTCCCAGCCTGTGTCACGGGCAGCCCCCTGGGACAGGTCAGACCCAGGAGCCCCAGCCACCCACGTGTCCCCTGGGAGTGCCCCACAGCGGGCTCAGCGTGGCTGAGGCTTGCTTTGGACACCCAGAGCATCTTCCAGGCTGTGAGCCTGTCTTTGGGTCATGACAGCAAGGCAGAAAGGGATCAAATTGTTGTTCCTGATTCCTGAAATTGCTGCAGGCTCTGAGGGGTGGAGATAAAGTTGTGCTTTCCCTGTGGAGGAGCCTGGATCCCCTGGAGCTGTCCCCCCTGCCTGGGCATTGTCCTGCTGAGCTGCTGCAGCATTGGCGAGGAAGTGGCCACTGTCCCTCCCAGAAAGCTGGCTCAGGATTCACAGATTCACACAGAATCACAGAATATTCTGAGCTGGAAGGGACCCACAGGACCACCAAGTCCTGAAGAGGATGGCCCATCCAGGGGTTGACCCCCCAGCTGGTGTTACCAGCACCCTGCTCTGGCCAGCTGAGCTCTCCCCTTGCCCCTCCGAGGCAGAGTAAAATGCCAACATGTGTAGAGAAGAGAGGAGGTCCAGGAAAGGCTTTCAAAACAGAGATGTGACCTTTTCTTCCCCTACATCATGAATTGCCTCCCACAGAATTTATTTCATGCAGGTGGGAGGGAGGGTCAGGGCAAAGAAAAGGAGATATTTCAGTTTTACTGAAATTGGCTCTTCTGTGGATGGGTTGACATGTGGTAATGCCCATATCCAAAATCATCTCATCCTCACTGTGCTGGGCTGTAAAAACAGGAGTACCTCCTGGACAGAGGATCATAAAGAAAACCTAATCTCACACTGGGGACTGGGCAGTTTTAGTGCTCCTTGCAGAAAGCCAGATGAGACCTTGCTCAGTTTCCCTTCCAGTGTATATCCACGCTGTGTAAATAAATTTGAGGTGAGGACTTTTAAATGCACTTCTACAGCTTGTTTGGAAGATAATGGAAGCAGATTAACAATATGAAACTGCTGCAGAAAGTGCTCCTTATTATCATGGGCTTGGCCTGAAGATAAACACAACCTGGAGGTAAGGACAGGCCCAGGGGCTGTGGGGAATTGATGCAGGTGAAGAGCTGGGAGAGCTGGGAGATGTTTGTGTCTGTACACATGGGCTAAAGGAGAATATGTGAGCATGAGAACATTTCCTAAAATAGCCAAGCAGTCCCTTCAGTGTGTGATGTGCAGCACATATTGTGGAACATGGTTATCTTTAAATGATTTCTCTTTATTATCATTCACAGGACAGAACTGTTCACAGTGTGCACTGCACCATTTTGGGCACCTGCTAAAGTGAAAATTCAAACGTGAATGTTCTTGCTTTGGAATTCATTAAAGATCTTTGGGCTGTTGTAAGGACATTGCTTCACATGCTGCTCTCCAGTCAATTGCAGCATAATTTAAAACTGCTGTTGCATCCTGGCCTGCACTGCTGTCTCACTGCCCTCCCCCTTGGGGTTTGGGAGCAAGTGCATTCTGTAGAGATAAAAAAACCCAAGCATATTGTGTCTGTCTGCAAAATTACATGTACACACCTAAAACCAAGGGACTAAAGCACGCGTTTAAAAGCAATTTCATCAATAAAGGGTTATTTACTCTTGAAAGATTTAAGAATAATACCGTGGGTAATTCAGGGCCAAGAGGACTCTGTAATTCCAGCAGTTTCCAGACCCCACTACAGCATTTTGTGTTGTGGTGAAATGACTGGAGCCAAAGAGCCAACTGGATCTGGGCATCCATCACCTCATCAATGCAGTCCCAATAGCTGCAATGTTTGTTGGAGCACCATATTTCAGTGCTTCTGTTTGGGAGCTAAAATGTCAAAGCTGCCTTTTGGGCCTGGAAAAAGACTGCAGGGCCTCTCGGGTGGTGGTGTGTAATTGCCATGGTGCACCAGTATTTAATGAGGGGGAGAAGACACCAGGCTTTCCCTCCCTGGAACTCTTGGCCTGCAGCAAAGCACTAAAAGTGCCCATTTCTGCTGAGCTGCCCCTGTCGATGGCGCTGCTGGAGCCTCCCATCCCAGTCTGAGCAGGCAATTAAAGCCTGGGGAAGCTGGATAAAAAATCCAGCCTGGAGCTGGCTGGGGAGGGATGGGTTCCCCCCACTGCGAAAGGCAATTAGCTGTAAATTGTACTTAAAGAGTTTAATAGCACGATATGCAGCTCATCTTCCCTTTGCCTGCGTGTTTATAGCTGAGAAGTAGGTTGTGATGTTGTTGTTGTTTATTTACCGGTCTGGAAAACACCTTCATCAACAAATTCTCTTCAGAGCCGATGTGCCAGTTGGGTGATGTGTCAAATCAGCAGCTATTTACTGCTGATGGTGCAGGAGGTGGCCCAGGCAGAATGGCAGGTTGATTACAGGGAAGAATTCTCTTTTTCCTTCCCATTTCATGTTGAATGCTTTGCTTTTTGTGGTGCTCGCTCTGTGTCACAGCCTGGGGGGACTCTTCTTCTCCTACGCTGCATTCTTCTTTCTGTGCTGTCATTTCTTTGCTTCTGTGTTAAGCGACAGATGCAAGGGAATAGAACCATCTCCACACCTCGTGCAGTGAGAGTGAAGAAATAAATAAAATAAATTAAATAAATAGTCCTCTTTGCCGTGATTCCAAAGGCCTTCCATTATCCCTTTGCCATGCTGGAAGTATTCTTCATAAGGAGTTTATATTTTAGTAGTTTATGGCATAACTGCCCATTCAGCCATCTAAAATGTTGACTTTGAGTGACCACTGACCTGGAGGAAGGGGATACTGAATTAATAAAACTAATATTATCATCTGGGCTTCCACTTTCCAGATTGGTGCCAGTACCAAGCAGCTTTTTTGGACCTAAAAGTCATACACTGAACTGAGGCTGGAAGGTGCAGCAGAAAAGACTTTGAATCACCTCTGATGCCTTCTGGCTTGTCCTGCTATTTTAACACTTTGTGCATCAGAATTCTTCTGAAATAGCTCATGAGTTGCGTGAAGATGAAAATGTTATTCCTGTTCCCGCAGAATTAAACATTTACAGCTGCAAATGGTGTCTTTTGCATTTGTAAATTTTATCTTGTTAATATTTATAAATCCTTCAACAAAATAGGCTCACACATAAGGCATTAATGTAGGTTTTATATTTCCTTACAGAGTGCCTTAATCTAGCAAATACAAAATCTGAGTTAGAACATGTAGTAAAAAAAAAAAACATTAGCTTTTACTACATGTAGAAGGAACAAAATAATTACAACGTGATGTGCTTATTAATCTTCTGAAATTCACTCTTTTCCGTCTGTTGTTTGGAAAATATGAACAAAATAGCACAGTGGTTGTGACTCTCATCGGTTGGGATTCCCAGCTGGTGGCTGATGACAGCCACTGCGGTTTCAGAGGAACTATCAAGGTTTTTAACAGTGTTGGACATTGCTGAATGCATTTACTTTGGGTTTTGTCTCATTTTCCAGTGTTTCTGCCTTCATTTCATTTACTTTTGCTTCAGCAGGATCACACCTATTTCATTATTCATCTGTTTATCAAGAGCAACTCTGAAACAAACCATATTGGAAAAAACCAGCTGAATAATGCTGCTGATAATGATCTTCTTGGGGTCTCATGCCCTAAAAATCCCGTTTATCCATATGTATATTCGTACTACCAGAATACTCTCTGCATCTCAGGGCAAGACAAAGCCCCTAAAGATGTTTAAACCTTTTGTTCAGGGAAGGCTCTGTGAAAGCTGCTGTGTATTTTGTCCCACTGCAGCAGATGATTGCAACACGCATTTGTCTGTGAACACGAAGGGACCTCACTTCATCACTGTGGCAGTGACTGTACAGTGCTCTCTTGCCAGCAGGAGGAAGTTCCAGCAAGCTGCATCTGAAAGATTTGGGGAGAAACGTTTCCCAAAGCAAATATTGATAGACTCTTAATTTCCTAAACCAGCACAACGTCAGCAAAATGCGTGGTGTGTCACCTGATCGTCAGTTCTCCCAGGTGGGAAAATGACAGCTTCTTTACAAAACCCTTCAACGCCCAACAGTGCTGAAAACTGGCGTCAGGAAAGGTCTGGCTCTTTGTGCAGACTGACCTAAATGCTCTTTAGCAGTGTCAGGTGAAATAATAACCAGTGTGCTTGGCTGCAGGATGTTAATGCCAAGTGCCAGGTCTACATGAACAGAAAGCAGCAGAGATAGACATGCCTCTCAGAGTGAAATTGTTTCCTCTTTCGTCGAGCAAAGGTGGTTGAGTTTTATCTCTTATGTTCTTCTAGGAGCTGGGTATAAATACAGAGCTCTTTCAGTAGAGTCTTTGTTCCAGCAGCTGTCTCAAAGCTCTCAGGTTATTCTGCTTACTGTCAGCTCTGTGGTGCTTTTATCCTGCATGAGGAATTATGGCACCGTGTTGCTTGGTTCAACCTGAAAGGTCACTTGGATTATTTATACTGCAGCCTTTCCATGCTGCAAACCAAAACTGTACATCCATGTTGAGCCTTTTATTGGAAATAATAATCTTTATCTATTTTAGTATAATCAATTGGAAAACCCATATTATTTTGTACCATTTAAATAGAATCAGATGAAGAGGTTGTTTCTCTCAGCAAACTTCCACTCATTTTTGAGATTGCTTTCTACTTACAGAGCTTTAGATCCACAGCTTTTTAGGAACAGTTCCCAAGAGCTACACACAGATTTGGGGTTTATATCTGATGTATGTTATGCTTTAGCCATGAATAGAACAATAATGGTTAAGATCAGCATCCTCCCCCCTTCCCAGGCCAGGCAGTGGGAGCTGTGGCAGCTGCTGAGCAGGCTGCTCCCTTGGAGCTGCTGGTGCCTGTTGTTTGAGCCCATGGAATATCAGCATTGTTTCCAAACTGGCTGCGGTAGCTGGGCTTTGTGCACAACAAATTAAATGGATCAGGTTTATGTAACTGCTGTGTTGACAGCATGGCAGAGAGAGTCTGGGTAGCTTGGTTCTAATAAACCCTCTGGGGTCCAAAAAGAGACAATGATGCAGAAAAGAAAAACTTTCAAAACACGGCTAACGCACCAACTAACACCATGTACTTAAAATAAAAATGACATCCTAAATTCTTTTACCAGAGCAGCCAGGAAAACTTAATTTCAGCCTCATGCTCCTTTTTGTTTGGCCTCTTCATGGAAGTATGTCTGACCACACTTCATAGAAACGAGCCAAGAGGAGATGCTTTTTGTGCCTTTGTCTTTTACCCAGAGGGGAACGTTCTAATGGCTTTGGTAAATGGATTAAATTGTGTTTTGAGTGGTGCAGACTCGGAACATTCGGTGTGTTTCCGGGTGCTTCCCTCGCAGAGCCTGACTTGCTCCAGGCGTTTGTTCCCCATCTGGGATTTTGCCAAACTCCTCTCCTCCAGCAGAGCTGTTCAGAGCTCTGCCCGTGGTGACCAGACATCCAGACAGCCTGGTTAGCTGCTTTGAGCTCCGAACTCTGCTGCTTTTCCTCTCATGCAAAGTCACATCTTCTCTGCTTCCTTCACAAACACAGAGGGAATTGTCACCTCCGAGGGAGATGCTGTTCTGCCAGCTCCAGCTGTACATGTGAGTCAGCATGTTCTGGGAGCATAAATGCAGGGATATCTTCTCCAAAATTAAACCCCCTGAATTTTTTGGAACGTTTATTGCCTGCCTTTAGCTGTTCATATCTCACAGTTGTAGATGAGCTCATGTAATGCTTTCTGTGGAGTTTGTGTGAGGACATGGGCATGTGGAGCCCTCTCAGTACAGAGCTGAGTTTTCTAAGGAAAACTCTATTCTAGATGGAGAAAATCTGGCATGCAGTTGGAATTAGTCTGAGTAAAGAATGAGTCCCTGAGATTTTGCTGTGGTGATTTTCTTAGTGTGATAAAATTCATCACAGACAAGAAATTTGTTTTATTTGAAAACTCTGCAGAGGTGTCTGGGCATCATCAAGTTTAAAATAATTAATCCTTCATTTTTAGAAGGGAAATAATTGAAGGGTGTATGTGCCATCACCCCTGTAGCATTATGCCTTGGACAGCACATGCAGGGATTTTCAGAAGGTTGCTGCTCTAAAGTCTGTCTTTGATTCTGCATGGAATATTGTTGCAGAGAGTGCCTGTGGGGCTTGAAATCAGCGTGCTTCGTTTTGAATGTCTGGGGTTCTTTTTTGCTCTACTCCCATTTGTTTGCATTGTAGGGAGGGTAAATCCAGGTGTGTGGACTGGCAGGTTTTTGTCAGAGCTCTCAAGGTTGTGTTTTAGAGGAGGTGTAGCTGAAGGCCAGCCTTGAATATTCTGTCACACCGTGGAAGGGTCACCTTTCCTCGGTGTTAATGGTGCCTCTTCCTTTCAGCAATCCTAAGGTGGAACTTGCTCTCAACAGCCCTAGCACAGAGACCTGTGCTGCTGCTCTGGTGTGTGGCAGTGTGAGTGCTTTCTTCAGACCTAACCAAAGCCCAGATCCCAGCTCTCAGCTCTGTGTCATTGAATGCTGATGGCAGGAACTTTAAACTCCTCCTCTCTTGGCAACAGCTCCATTGGTGCTGCTGGCAGTATCCATTCCAGGAAAAAAAAATCAGAATTTTGGATTGTCTATCAGGTGATCTTTCCACACTGTTCAGAATGTGCATTTTGCTGGGGATTTTAAAAAGAATCCACTGGAAATAATTCCAGTTGGACTGTTTGGCTGTTTCATTCCTTCTGGGTTATGGGGGAGGTTTTGGGACAGTAGAAGAAGGGATGCTTTGAGTAGTTCTTCTTTGGTGAAAGCTAATTTGATGACTAAAAAAACCCAAACCACAACAAATACCTTCCTGCTATCAATACCCTCATCCTCAATTGCTAGAATAGGCTGTAAGTAGATATTTAATATAAAATAAGTGTAAGAAAACATCACTAAACAACTTCAGGACAGGCTCTGCTGGCTTTATAAGCAACCTGAAAGCAAAATGGACAATCTCATTTCTGCTGAGCACATGAAGGTGCTGTGTCTACACAGTGTGGAAAGAGAGCCCTGCAAATAAAGGTGCATCTTTGCTGCCAGTTTTAAGTTACTTGTTGAAACTCATTGTGGTGGGTAACAAAAGCCTGTGGAGTGATGTGGGAGAGAACCTCCTGGAACAGCAGTAGAGCAAGCACCTGATACAATTTGGACACACTCCACTGCTTGGGCAATTATTTCAGTAAATTTTGTGCTCATCTCCCTGTAAAAACTGAAGGATTTTGTGTTGTCAGTTGAGAGTATCAGATACAGAGCTGTAAGATTAAAAGTTCTTAATTTTTCAGATTTTGCTGGTATTTTTGGTAGGAAGAAAAATAATTGTAAATCAAGTATGCCTGAATTTCTTGAGATTAAATTTTAAACTGACTGAGCAATACTTCACATTTCAATTACTTTGCAATTCATAATTTAAACGAAAGATGGCATAATATCCAAGCTGGTGATCCAATCAAGGAAATGGAACAGGTTTCCAACACTTCTTGTTGAGCTGCAGTTATCTTCATTTTTCTTCTGTCTCTAGCAAGTCAGAATTCTCTTCCTAGAATTAAATACCGGAGTTTTTAGTTGATAACTAAACTTGGAAGTGCTTGTCCTCCACTGCTTCCTTCGTTGCAGTGTGGTTGCAAACCTCAGTGTGCTGGTTTTGTGTTACAATGCTCATGGTGAATGTGATGGGAGGTTTGATACTCTAAATATGCTCTATGTCCCTCTGGGCCTGTGAATGGATTACAGGGGCCTGCTCCCTGAACATCACATTTGGGTGATGTTCTCTGACACTGCTGGAGAATTCGTAGGGGAGAATTAGAAGACTAAAATTTATCCTCGTGGTTGTTCAGGAACTGAATACCTGCAGCACCTGAGAAGGGGTTTGGTGACCAGGTGTTAGGTTGTGTCACCTCTTTGGTTTCCCCTGCTGGGGTCTCTTATCCATAGCCAAGTTTGCACCTTAAGCCTAGCTTAATTTGGGTTTGGGATAGGAGCTCAGATGCACAGGCCATGAAATGTTGTTCATACTAGAAACCCCCTGAGGATTCTCGATGGCTCCCCCTCTCTGAAACAGCCTGCTCCATCTTCAGCTCTGCTGTCAGCCCCTGTCAGGCTCAGGAGGATGGAAGGCTTTCCACTGTGGTTTCCATAGAACAGCTCTGACTGGAACTGCATCCCTCCTCTCTATCATCCTCTGCCATGGTGGCTGGTACCAGGAACCCGCTGTGCTCTGCCCTCTGCAATCCCATCAACAAAAGAAAGTGTTTCTTGTAATTCAGTTTTCTGGCTTCTCGGCAAACAGAGCTTTGAGTGCAGCAGGGTAAATCCTGCCCTAGAGGAGGAGGAAATCTCTCTGGTCAGATAACACAAAATACAAATTGATTAAATTGCCAGTGCTCTTGCAGTCTTGTGTGTGCTGAAGAGTAGGAGGAGGAGGAGGAGCAGAGATTGGAGTCCCTTTGAGTCCAGAGTATATTTCCTGCAGGTTGGTGAAGATAACATTAATATAAACTGATTCACTGAGTAATCTTTGGTGAATGCCAAAGATCATCCCTTTACAATGCATTCTTTGTCTCTTTTATTGCCTCAGGGTAGTTTTATTTGCCAAGATACAAACTGTAGGTTTGTAGCATGGGCACCTAGACTGGGGGGTGTGGGGAGGAAAGAACATGTGATGGTAAAGCAAATGAATTCACATTTCAAATTACTTCCCCTTCGTTCCTAATCTCCAGATTGGTTAGCAGCTTCTCCTAGGGCACCTGGGGTGGTTCCAGTTGTAAATTAACTGTTTGCGTTTGAAAGGATACCTACCCTGAATTGTGCCCAGTAATTAATTAACATAATGGATTTTAATTTTCTTTTTGTCTAAGATTTAGATGAGAATTCATTAAACGTTTTCTGTGACAGGACAAAAGGTCAATCAAAAGTTAAAAGTGAATTTTCACTTCAGTGAATTTTCACTTCAGTGCTATAGTTTATTGCAAAATAACCTTTCTGGTTTTGGTGTGAGAAATGTGATTTCTTTTGCCATTTTTGCCTCTTTATCCAGGGGTCAGGCTGCCCTGTCTGTGTGGCACTCAGTGAAACCATTCTGTTCTCCCCTTAAGGCAAGAGGGATCCTTTGCCTTTTTATCCAGTTCCAAAACAAGGACTGCAATAAGTAACAATTTTAAAAGATGAAAATTCAGCGCCCTGATGTCTTCAGTGTCAGTATGCAGTTGTGCCAAAGTAGAACTGTTGTTATAAAATTCAGGAGTTATGCATTTCCAAAAGGAAACCAAATATATCTTGCTCATCTGTGAACAAAGATCTACTGTGCATACTCATGTGCAAATTGTTCTCTCTGTTGGTATTTTGCTAATGGTGCCTAGGAGAGATTTAAGGCAAATCTGGGTGTTCCCCACAGACCTAACACTGGGGACACACATTTCTTCTTCCATTTAACATATTGGCAAATGTAATCAGTTATCTGCACCAAAGAGTTGGAAAGAGGGGTTTTCCTGGTCCTTTTTTCCCTTACCACGCTGTGTAGGTCAGTGTGATGGAGAAGACAGTGGGAAAGTGTCACGTGTGCTCTGTGCTCTGGCCTAGCACACTCAGCAGGACTGGTGCCAAACAGCAAACACCTGTCTCCTTAGCTTGGACTGATCCCTCTGTAAACGCCCTGCCTCAGTCCCTGGTGCATGGCCTGTAAAATGCAGCAGTGCCAATTAGATTTGGTATTTTCTGATTGCTTCTTCCTTCTGGTTTAACAGTGGATGGAAAGATAAGGCAATGTTGTCCTACCCTTTTGCACCTCACCTCTTTTTCCAAGTTTAGAGGGATGGACAGTAGGTGTATTTTCAGGTTGTGATTGGGATGGGAGCTGGCTGGAGCAGCCAGTGGGACAGGGCTGGCCTTGGCTTAGCCCTGCTGTTTTGGGTGTGAGAAATGTGTTTTCTTTTGCCATTTTTTGCCTTTTGAAGGCAGTGGTTTAAAGTGTGCTTTGGTTTAAGTACAGGTACCTTACCCCACACCTTGTGGGGCAGGTGGTGGTTGGTGGTGTGTGGAAATACCCCTTCAGAAGAGGTAAAAGGAGAGGGGGTCAGGCTGCCCTGTCTGTGTGGCACTCAGTGAAACCCTTCTGTTTTCCCCTTAAGGCAAGAGGGATCCTTTGCTTTTTTATCCAGATTGCTTTTTTATTCCAGATTTCATCCAGAGCTCGGGCAGGATGGGCAGAGGTGCCCTGTCTCCCTGTGAAAGCAGTCTGAGCTGCCCAGCCTTTTTTCTGAGAGTTCAGCAGGTTCCATAGGGAGGGCACTGGAACTTGCTGTGCTACCCCCCAGGCTCCAGTCAGGAAGCAGGAACAAAAATACTCCTTTTTTTATGCTCTTCATTCCGCATTGGTGTGGAGTGTTTCTCCAAGGTGTGTTGTTTCCAGTTGTTTCCACTCCTGTTTTAGTTTACATCACTGAAGCCTCCATTCCCTATAAAGATTACCATGGAAAAGGTCAATGTTTGTTGTTGCTTCCAGCTAGGGTTGCATGTTGATAGTTCTTGAGTGTGGTTCATGGCCTGAAGCCGGAGAGTGGAGGCTGAGCTCCGTTGGCACAGTGGTGTCACACAGGCAGCTGCTCCCTGACCTGTGTCTGTAGAGGTAACCCTAGCCCAGAACTCATTTTGCTGCATGAGCACTGCTGGGGAGCGTGGGTTTGTTGGTTTGGTTGGCCGTGGTCACACCCTTTGCACTCTGCAGAAAGCCCCAGCAGAAGGCCTCTGCTGCTTTGTGTGCAAAGGGACCCTGTGGTGGCACAGTCACCTGCAGGGTCGGCTCAGGGATGTGCAATGCCAAAAAGAAGTGTCTGTAAATATTCCTGCATTTTAATCAAGTTTTCTATCTGAGTACTGCAGTGCATCTCAATGCTGATGGGTTTGACAAAATGGGAGTGTAGATAAATATTTTTCTGGGTTTAAAAGTTGTTGCACTGCACAGCCATGCACTAATACAGAAACCATGAAGCTATTTGTGTGAAATGCCTTTAAATCTAACTTTATTGGGTAAATAGTAAGACCTTCCTTGTAATTTTCTTCTTACCCATGTGTTTAAATATGCAGTTTGTGAAAAAGCGATTTCTTTACCTTAAAAATGGATTTGGGGAATTAAAAAAAAAATTATTATTTATATATGGGAATTGCAGTGATGCTTGTCATTTTACTGACAGTTTAAACTTGGTGGTTGCTATTAAAATAAACAACTGCAACACAGTCTGAGCTTCAAGTAGAAAAATTCCTTGGTTTCGAATGGTGCTTGTAGAATGGCACTCATGGAAAATATGTCCTTCTGCATGGCACACACTGCACACGTGATCTCTGAGAGCAGCACATTATCCTGAGCCAGATGTCACAAATGCTGCTGGAGAGACAGTTCTGTCCAGGATCTGAAGTAGCAACATTCCAGTATTTACTTTAATGCTAAATAGGAATTATGTTCCCAAGCTTTCAGCCACTGTATGTGGGGTTTGTAATTATTTTCACATATGTGTTCAAAGTAACACAATTCTGTATTTTTTAGAAGTGGAAAATATTTGTAAAAACATGTTAAAATCAGTCATGAGTCTGTGTGCTTGATTTTAGTGTGCGCACTGAAGCTCACTCATCTCAGTAAATGTATGAATTGTTCAAACTGGAAAAAACCCCCAAACATTAAATATCAAATAAAGATAATTGTGCTTTTCTTGGGGATGGAAAGCTTTTGAGATGTTGATGACATGAAGCATAACTAGGAAATGTTTAATCTCGACTGCCATTAATCCCAAAGAAATGCTTCTTGCAGAAAATACATTATTACTGCCATGAAATGAAAGCAGGAAAAAAAGAGGAAGCTCTGAGGAACCTTCTGGTCTGGAATATTTTTAAAGGTTGATTTGGGTTCAGTTAGTTTACACAGGGTGCTCAAGAGCATTAACCCAAAGTGTATTGGCCACCTGCATTATTTGTATCATCTCAATGTGTGTTTTCCGTCCAAATTCATCGCAAGGTATTTTATTCAGTAACAATTAGTTTTTCAGACTTTTATTAAGGCTAAATAACATTCTGGAATGGGGAGCCCATGGTTTCAGCTTTCCCTCTGTGAGGTCTGCTGGTTTAGAGCAGCAGGATATGTTCCTTACTTCCTGAGTTTCTCCATCCTGACCCCCAAGGGCTCAGTGCCCACCACTCTTGCTCAGCAGTGGCACCAAACACACAGCCACAGGAACCCAGTGACCTGGTGCTGCAAATGTCTCCGTGTGTCCTGGGCTGTGGGAACTCTGGATTCCACAGAGAAGGTGCCACTCCACGTGAGGAGAATGAAGGGGCCACCCCTGCACCTATTTCATTGGAAGGAATAAAGGAGTTTTATACACATAATGGTATCAGCAGAGCTGTAATTGCAGTCACCTTCCATTCCTGGTACAGAGTCCTGCCTTTATTGCCCCACAGATTCAGAACAGAGATTTCCCTTTCCCTTTCCCTTTCCCTTTTACTCCATCTACTATTCCTGGTGAACAGAGTGGCTTTCTTGGCTTCCAGATGAACTTCTTTCTAAGGGGGCTCTCTGGCTCTTCATCAGCCTCTCTACTGCCTTTGGGGGATTTCCAAGCATCCACTATCCTTCTATCCATGGATTTATGAAAAAGAAATGTTTCCTCTTGAAGAACCACCCCTCAGTGCTGACTGACCTTTCTGGCAGCTTCTGCTTCTCAGGTATCGTTTCACTGCTGGGGTGAGTGGCAGCAACAGTGGCAGCTGCAGAAAGGCCTCTGCTAAATTATTTTCAAAGGGAGGTATTTGGTTTTTGTACCAAAAAAAAAAAAAGTTTCATGTGCCTGTGGATCTGTTAAGAAAAATTTTACATCTCTTGATAGTGTTATAATGAAATGCAGTTATCTCGTAATGGATTGATTTTGTGCAAAACCAAAACCGTGTCTTGCTGTGAGCTGCACTATGGGGAGCAGAGGCAGGGCCAGAGGATGAACACATCAGCTCAGAAGCAGCGTGAGCAGCATTTCAGAGCTGCCTGAGAGACAAACCTAAATCATGTTCAAAAAGCTCTGCCTAATGTTACTTTTCCCAGTGTTGTTGCCGTGGATGTGAACAGTCAGGCAGTGTTATAGTGCACCACTAATACAGTTTACAATAGCTTCTAGCACAAATGAGGGTTTGTAGGATCAGCTACCGACTCTGAGAGACAAAACCAGGTCAGAGTAGTGACAGCAGGGAATTTTCAGTCAGGAATCCTGGCTCTGGTCTAATGGTTTGTCTGCAGTCTAAGCCTCTTTGGGCATTGTTTTTCTCAGTGCTGAGATTTTGTATATGTGCTTCATAACTTGCTGTAGTTTGCAGGGTTGCCTGGTTTGCAGCTCCAGCCTTGGTAAATCAGTGTATCCTAGCATTTTGAAACCTTGCTATCACGTGGAATTTCCTTCTTTGTCCCAAAATTGCTGCTCTTATCCAGATCCTCTAGCCAGGGTATGGAGACACTTTGCTGAGAGCACAGCCTTTCTCTGGCAAGGTTTCTTTTGAGGGCCAACAACACAGACTGATCTCTCCTCCCTCTGCAGAGTGCAGCATCTTGTTTTGTGGGAGGGGATAAAGAAGCAGAACATGTAGATATATGCGTTTCACTTTAGTTCTCCCACTGATCTGCAAGACAACTGAGAGAAGTTACTCTAATTTTCCTCTGCTATGGTTTATAATCATTATGCTTCAGCACTCCCATCATTCACACAGCAATAAAGTTGTTTAGGTTTTGTAAAGGTGAGGGGCTTTGAGATACATGGAAGAAAAGCACCACTTTGGGGTCTCCAAACCCTTGAAACCAGTGAAGATTTCCTTTGCCTTAAATAGACTTAGGATTTGTTCTTTGGAGAGCAAAAAAGACTACAAAGATTCATTGTTTTGCCTTCTCCGTAGCAACTGACAGCATAAAGCCTTTTCCCAGATGTGTTTGTTTAAAGGCTTTATAAGTTCAGTTTAAGAAATGAACTGAAGTTGTAGTTATTGTTTTTATGCTGATTTTTGTGTGTTGGCATTAAAAAATGAAATAATCTAGTACAGAGCCATGGAAAATGCAGAAATGTGTATGAGAAAAGATAAATCCACTTAGGAGGGACACAAAACTGGGATGAGTACAGGAGCATGTTAGCTTTTGAAGAATTCCCTGGCATACTTGAGAATTCCCATGTCATTCCAGGGGTCATGTGGGAACATGATGATGTTTTATACGTTAGAGGATTGATTACTGTTCACTGATAATTCTCACTGTGCAACAGAAGAGAATAATGTGAAAGAGGATTGTGCTGTACATCCTTGGAACTGATCTATCCCAATCTTTTTTACTGAATACTTAGTATATTTAGGTTTACATTAGGTGTACAGGTAAAGCATGGGTGGAGGCAGAGCATGAGAAACAGAGAATTCACCATGGGAGGCAGGACGTGGAGGATCCACATGAGTTAGCATATTTTTTTCATTAATATCCCCTCAAATCCCACTGTGAGAGGAATAACAGGTATTTTGACCTGTATATGCAGTTTATTGTACAATGCTGCATGGCTGTATTTATACTCTGCAGGAAGGAAACTACTCCCTAGTAGTTTCTTCTGGGGTATTTTTTTGGCCTGTGTAACCCTTTGCTTTTATTCAAGCAAAATACAAAACAAATGCTTATTTTTCAGCCTTCTCAGATCTTGGAGGTAATGGTGTATTAACTGTGATTAAAGTGGGAATTACCCTTTAAGCAGGGTCATAATTACTGTAGATTTAGATGGCATATTGTACAAATTGCTGTGTGCTCATGATTACAAATTGAGTTTGTTGCACTCTGGGGGCTTACAAACTTTGTTTTAGCCATTAACACATTAAATAGCAGTGATTTATGTAAATTACTGGATAAACCAAAATTTCAGTGTTGCATTTAATCTAAGGTTTAATTCTATTTCTGTATTAGAAATGAAATAGGTTTAGCTTTAGCAGGGAGGGTTGAATGGTCTGAGGAAGTCATTCACTGCTGAGATATTGTAGTTTGAGAGTGCTGTTTGTTGGGCAACTGGCTGGAAACTGCAGTGGTCCAAAGTGAATGAAGCAGCAGCTGCAATGAGTGAGCTGCTTGTCATTCTTCCCGAGGTCAGCCAGCCCACTTGCTTCACAATTATTTCCCTCAAACTTCTGGGCTGGTCTGGAGAGTGTAAAATCACACTTTAAATCTTTGTTTACTTCCTCTTCAGAGAGATTTCCCAGCTCCTTCATTTGTGCTTAAGTCAAGCTTATCTAATGGAGCGAAGATCACTTTGTGTTGTGCTGTTAGTTGTGCTCCAACAAATTGCCAGGAATAAGGGTAGTAGGACATGAAAAGTCACTTTTTGATCTCCTTACACTGCACTACTAATTTCCACAATATCTAACGCTAGTTTGGTGTCAGAACAGCAGCAGGAGGACAACGGAGAATATACATCCTACTGGTTCTGCCAAAGCTTCCTACGCGAAGTGCAGATCAATGAAGTGCTGTGGAAGCCCAGGTTTGCCTCTGTGTTGGTAGAAAAGCCTCTCCTGCCCCTGTTTTCTGAAGCCTGAGACATCAGCTCTGTGTGTTCAGCACCTCTGCCATCAGGATGGCAAAGATACTTAGCTAAGTGCCACCAAAAATTGTCTTAAGAAGTCATAGGCTTAGAGATCTCTGCTAAATTACCACCTGAGACAGGGTGGATTGTGCCGTGTGGATTACAGTTATTGTTACCCGAGGGAAAATTGAATGTATGCTATTGATTATGATTGAACTAAAATGGTTTTGGAATGTTGAAACATTCACAAAAAAATCCCTCCAAAAATAACTGCAACAGGCTTCCTCGACTCAGAAACCACAATGTTGTCTGCGTAGTGCAGCAAGAATTTGTTTTTCTGTGTTTAATTCCCCCCGTTGGAATACATGCGAGATCTTAAATATGGAGATTATTTGGGCATTTAATCTCCACATTAAATTTTAACAACATATTCAAGTAAAAAGTGATCTAACAAAAACTTAGTACCTGAATGGTCAGAACTAAATTGGGAATTCTGGATGCTTGACATTGATGGGGGGGAAGCCATCTGTAACAACTATCCAGGCAGTGTTTGGAATGGGATGTGTTTGTATTGCTTGGTTATTCGCTGATCTAGCGTGATCCTATCTGTGGAAGGAAGATTGTGTTTGAAGTGGCTTCAGGAAAGCACATTCTTCAGAAAATTCTGTGACTGCTTTGGAGGTCAGAGCTTTCCAGCCGCACTTTCCAGTGTGTCTCCTTCCTTCACAGCCCACGCTAAAACTGTCTGCACTTGGTTCCTAAATGGAAACTGGTTTCCGAAGGAGAGGTTGACTTTTAGGAACTGCCTGTGTCTGCTTTGGATTTGTCTCTGTTTACAAGTAGAGATGAAGCTTGATGCAGGAGGCGTTGAGTCAGGACCAGAACAACGTAGGGTTGTTGTGGATCCCAGACGTGCTGCGGGGAAGAGGCTGTCTGGATAATCATTAGATGTTGAAAGCAGGCATTGCAGGGTAAACAGTCTCTCCTTAGAGTCTTGCAGTGACATTCCTATGAAAACAGCCGGTGTAGGTGTGTCCTTCCTTAACGTGTTTGAGTTTCACTGAAAGCTAGTTAAACCCAGGCTTATTGGAATCTGTGCTAACGCTTCCTTAGGAAACGATGCAAAACTCACGCCCCATCCAACTGTTTAAGGGGGTTTAACTAAAAATTGCCTCGATTCTTTTCACCACTCTGAAAGAGGCGACCAGCGCTCCTGGGATGGAGCAATACGAGATATGCCGTGTGCTCATCTCCGCACCTTGCTCCTCCTCGCACCCGCTTCGCCCGAGCGATACTTTCAGTTCCTGACTAAAGTTTCCCCAAAATACAGAGCTTGGCCAGAGGAGCTTTGCTGTGTTATTACAGGGTATGAAGCTGTGGGAAAGGGGTTGCGATTTTGTTGTCGGGGGGCCGGGGGTCCCTCGGGCCACGGTGAGGGGTGTGAGGGCAGCTGGAGTGAGGGTAGCTCTTGGAGAACCGAGAGACCCCCGGGCAGGGTGAGGGGTGTGAGGGCAGCTGGTAGAACGGAGTTTTGGAGAACCGAGAGACCCCCGGGCAGGGTGAGGGGTGTGAGGGCGGCTGGTGTGAGGGTAGCTCTTGGAGAACCGAGAGACCCCCGGGCAGGGTGAGGGGTGTGAGGGCATCTGGAGTGAGGGTAGCTCTTGGAGAATCGAGGGAACCAAGG
>JAYDZK010000032.1:19292340-19336724 GCA_034509185.1 Euphonia xanthogaster | reverse complement strand
CCGGGTAGGGTGAGGGGTGTGAGGGCAGCTGGAGTGAGGTTAGCTCTTGGAGAACCGAGAGACCCCCGGGCAGGGTGAGGGGTGTGAGGGCGGCTGGAGTGAGGGTAGCTCTTGGAGAATCGAGGGACCCCCGGGCAGGGTGAGGGGTGTGAGGGCAGCTGGAGTGAGGGTAGCTCTTGGAGAACCGTGCCCGCTGGAGCCGCACCGAGAAGTCCCCGGGCAGGCTGAGGGGTGTGAGGGCTGCTGGAGTGACGGGACCCCCGCCGCCGCGCTTTCCCCGGGAATCCCGCCCCCACGCGTGCGCTCTGCCCGCTTCCCTGCCCCGCCACCGGCGGCTGAGGGGAGCGGGAGCGGGCGCGGGGCGGGGCGGCCCGGCCCGAGGGGCGGCTATGGTGGCGCGGAGCTCCCCGCCCGACACTCCGGCCCGGCCATGTGGTGCCTGCACTGCAGCTCGGAGCGGACCCAGTCGCTGCTGGAGCTGGAGCTGGACAGCTGGTGAGCGCTGCCGAGGGCTGCGGGGGTGAGCCCCGCGCCGCCGCTGCCGCACAAAGGGCTCCGCGCCGCCAACGCCGCCGCTGCCCGGGCTCGCTATGGGGCGGCGCGGGAGGATGGGACTGGGGGGGTCCTGCTGGCACTGGGGGCACCCCTTTGTCCCTCGGGATTGTCCCGGGGGTCACCCCTTTGTCCCTGGGGATTGTCCCGGGGGTCACCCCCTTTGTCCCTGGGGTTTGTCCCGGGGGTCACCCCCGCTGTCCGCGGGGTGTCTCCGGCTCGCGGCGATCGGGAGCTCGTTCCCCGTGTCCCGGCTCGGGAGCGGGGACAGGCGGAGGCTCTGTCTGCCCTGCAGGAGCCGGGGGTTAAATCGTCTCCGTGGTTCAGCCGCGTTGTCCCAGGCGGCCCCGCTGCGCTGTGCTGGCTGTGGGTGACAGGCAGAGCCATAAATCGGCAGCTGTGGCAGCAGGCTGCGAGCTGACCTGGCGTGTGCCGCTCCAGACACCGATGTGTAAACACTGCTTTTCGGGAGAGAGCAAGGAATCACATGATTTGTGTCAGACCGGTGTGAGTTTGGCTGCAGAGCTCTGGTACAGGCTGTTCCCCGTGTCCGGGACCGGCCGGAGACCTGGCCTTGTCCTGGCTGCGTGGGAAGGTGTGTCACCCTCAGAGGGGTAAATCAACATTTGCCACTCGTGCCCTCAGCCGGAAAATAAGATAAAAGAAAAAAAAAGTTCAGTTCAAAGGCCTTTAAAGTACAGATACTTGAATAACTGACACAGGAGAAACCGAGAGTGGGAATTTGTCATGTTAACACATACAGTCCCTGTTGTAAGGATGTTCTTAACTACCAAAATAATGTGTGTCAAAAGTACAGCAACACAGAGCTCTGTTCATGAGCTGCCTGAAAACTCCAAGCACAAACGAGTTTTTTTTCTGGTGTGATGCTGTGTGTGGATTTATGATAAACTAAAAAAGTTATCCTGCACTTGCAGTGCACTTGCAAAGTGAATTTATCTCCGATGCATTGTGGAAGTTCATTCCATGAAGTAATTCAGCCAAATGCTGAACTGTTTGACTGTTAAAGAATATTTAACTTAGCTAAAGATAGAAAACATCTTAAATTGGGTGTGGGCATGTGTGGAAAAATATAAAAGGAGGAAATGACTGGATTCTGTGTAACTATGTATGAATGCAGCAGTTGCTTTTCTAGGAAAAAAAAAGGCAAAATATTTTTTGATAAAGAGAAGTGTTTCATAGTACAGTTTAGTCATATGTTTAATGATCCTTCAGCCCATTTTTTACCCTTAAGGAAAAGAATAATGTAAGTTTCCTGTGTGGAGTTGGCAATGTTTGCATAAGTGATGTTACCTTTGCATGGCTTGCTAAAAACATAATTCATAACAGTTACTTCAGTGACAGATTTGCCTATTACACAGTAACGTTCTGTTATTCATCATTGTTTCAGACTTTTTTCCTCCATTTGTACATTGCTATGCACTTCCTTTCAGTTAAACTTGATTATTCTGCCTGATGTGCTAAAAGAGGAATTGCTGAGTACTTAGTTTGGATGGTTGTATTTAACTGTGTCTATTCTTGTGGCAGATATCCTTCATATAAACACAGAACTGCTTTGGGAGAACTACAGCCATGCTGGATAAAATGACCCATTTTCCATTTTGCTTCTACTTTTGTACCGATTTGGTTTTGCTGTTGAGATGTCCTGTTCTAGTTCCTGAAAGATATTGAGAGTACTGTTACAAAGTAGTCAGCTGGGCTTTTTTTCTCCTGGTTAAATAGAAGCTCAATGTTTGGGTTTCCCATGAGAAGTCATCTATCATCCTTTTTTTTTTTTTTTTCTATTTCTACCAATCTGAAATAATTCATTATCATCCAAGATACTGTAATCCAAGATCTGGAGCTGACCAGTGAAAACAGCATCAACAGCATTCAGTATCAACAGCACTCAGCTTCTTTGCCCCTTTAGAAGCCCTCTGGGAATCCTGGTACAGTTAATAAACAACCTGCAGCTCAGTTTCATGGAATAATTGGCAGCTTTCAGGCAAGGAAGCCCAAGGATTCGGTTTTTGCACTGAAAAGTGCAAATACCAAGTTGAACAGTAACTCTGATTTGTTGCTCCTGTTAGAGTCTTGTATTGGAAGGTTGCAGGGACTGGATCCAGGGAGTGCCTGCTGGGCAAGGAGGCATTCTCTGCTGGAGAAGGTGCCTTCACCAGTGGTTTGCTGGGTGTTCCTCTGGAGAAATGGGAAGTGGTATATTAGGATTTCATGGCCTTACATGGGTTTTCTCACCCTGTGACCATTTCATGTTTGCAAAATGAAAAATCTTTCAAGAGCATGTGTTCATATGGCTGTAGAAAGTGTTTCTCCCAATACTGGGTCTTCATGAGGAGAAAACTTCTCCATTGCTTGGAGGCTGCTGCTGTTGATGCCTTTGAGGCCTCAAGAGCAGTGCAAGGACTTTGGGTGGAACACCTCCTTTGAAACAACACTTTACCTTCATACTGATGATGTTTTCCCTGGAGTCTAAAGATGTCAATTCAGGGCTCCAGCCCTGCAAAGAGGCAAATCCCATACTGGTGTAGCTGATCAGCACACTTGGGTGATTGCTCTAAGGGTGCCTGCAAACTGTGCCTGCCCTGAGCACCAGTGAGAAGGAGATGAATAATAAAAGCTGGCTTAGAGGTAATCAGTGCTCTGGTGGTGGATGCCATTACCTGTAGGTATTAAACAGCTGCTCACACACTTCAGTTGTGTTCCTTGGTGCTTAACACCACTGCTTTTCAAAGTCCAGGAAAAACACCCTTGGGACGCAAGTGCTGGAAGTGAGGAGCTGCTTTCTGAGCCATGAGGCTTCCAGCTCCAGCAGGATTCTGAGAGGTGCAAAGGAGGGTTTAAGGTACTGTATTTTTGAATATTGGATTTTTAAAAAAATTGTGAAGCACCACAGCCCAAGGCTGGGTTGTTGTGGCTTTTCATTGCAAGGATTGACCATCATTCATAAAAGCCTTTCAGGATGCAATTTTTTTGCTCCTTCAGCATTTACATGGTTCTTCCTCTGTTAGACCCAATGGTAATTTTATCATTAATTTCCGAGTCAGGCATATTTGAATCACAGCAGCTGTCAATCAGTTATTTCTTTTAATGTTTATTTAATAACAGAACTGCAGGAGACCTCAGAAACTGTAACCAAGGTGGAGCCCTGATTGCTCTGTTTGTTAAATTAAATTTGTGAGGATGTGCCCCTAACCCAGACACTGCCTGATCCACAGAGCAACTGGAATTATGAGGAGGTGGCTCATGAGTTAGGGGGGACAGTGTGTTGATGCATTGCCTTTGTGAACTGTGCTTTGTTTAGATGTCATTTGTATTTAAACAGGGTACAGGCCACAAGCCAAATTTATATTCCTGAGTTTGCTGCTTTATTTCTGTTGCCTTGGAAGGCTGTGTGGTTACAAGAGCAGAATCAGCCCTGTGTTTGGGGCTAGAAGTTCACTTTTAGTATCTTGTATATTGCCATTTTATGTCAAAAATTATGTAAATACAGGTTTTGTTTAATTCATGCATCTTTGTTATGCAAAACCAGTTACTGATCATGGACTTTTTTAGCAAGACTTATTAATCAAAAATATTTCACTTACATAGCCCTTCTCGTGTCTTCTGGGAATCCATTTGAATTTTATTTAGGTTCCATTTAGGGTACAGACAGAGATGGCAACTTCACTGCACTGCTGTGATTTGACTCCAGGTTTCCAGAGAAGAACAGATGCTGCTTTAATCCACTGTAGCACAAAGCCCCAGTATTACATTAGAGGGGAATGCAAATTTAGCTAAATAAATCCTCTTGCTTCCTTACAATAGACAAAAGACTAGAATCGTTCTCATGAAATAATTGTAGAGATGTCTTTAATAAAAATAAAGTAAAAAAGACAAGCTTTGGTATGATAAAAAAAATAAACCATTTAGTCCCTGTGAGAGAAGCAGAAAATTAGAATGATGGCTTTGATAGCCTTTAGTACAGGACATTGATGTATTATATCTGTTAATGAGATTCTTTCAGTGTCATCCCAGTTAAACTTGTGCTTATAAACAAAGGACACAATTCCCAGTTGCCTTCTGCTGTGCAAGCACAAACAAAATGCCACAGCTATGATCTGACTTGCATTTCCATCAGTGGCTACATACAGGGCATGGCCACAGAAAAAGAATCCTAAGCTTGTTTTGAGGGTGCTTGCATTATTTAGTCCAAAAAATTGCAGTGGCCCTTAAAACTCACCAGGTCAATAAGAACATGAACACAGAAAACGAACTTCCTTCTGTTTGTTAATATATCCATGACCTTTCCAGTCATCCTCACACAAGGCTAAGGCAGCAAGGAGGCAAAGCTGAAGGGTTTTCTGTCACAGGGCATGTTTGCAGCCAGCCCTGACTCTGCACTACAGGAGCATTCACAGTTTGTTTCTAATTGAATTTTCACTCCCCAGCTTTACAGCAGAATGGGCCCAGCTCCATCTCAGATCACACAGAGCTGGAAGCGGCAGCAGGACCCTGAGCTGGGTTTAAGGGGAGTGCAGTGATGCTTTTTGGTAGCCTGGAGTGGGAGTGGTTACAGGAGAGATGATTCCATTGCCATGGTCAGGCTGGGACAGGCCGTGTCAGTGCCTGCACAGAATTCCTAGGGTACACCCATGGGAAGGAATGGATGATTGAGTTGGAAGCTGGCCTGCCTTTGCAGACAGTACCCAGTCTCTGCTGGGTTTCTCTCCTAGTTTGGGGGCTGTGCTCAGGAAGTCATCCTTCAAACGAGAGGGACAGCAGTGTTCCTGATCCAGCTGCAGCTCCCAGGGATCTGAGTACAGAGAACAGGCCTGCACAAATCCCTGGTCATGTTGCAGCCTAAGAATAGGTTTTCTCTCAATCTAACTTTACTCTATATTCTCAAGCAGAAATAAAATTCCTTTTCTTTCTGTGTGGTTCTTCATTATAGTAATGTGCTGTGAATTGGCTGCTAATTTCCATTCTAGAGGTGTCTGGGGTGATTCTCGGGCTTCAAAGTTACCTTTTCACAAGGTGTTAAATGTTAGATAATGTCAGCTGCTCTTGGATTTCTCAAAGGAAGTTAATAAATCCACGAACAATATTATTGTTTATATTTTCTTTTTTTGTATTTTACTCTGTGGGTCATGTTTAGAAGATACCAGTGATGTCGAGCATTAGTGGAAACTAAAGAAGGAGCTGATTTTAATTCTCTTAGATTTGAGAAAATGGGACTTTACAGCTGATAGTTTTCTCTTAATACTAGTCATTAATACCTTGTGAAGTGAGAGAGAACAGAGGATTACCTGGACTTAATGGAACTTGTCCCGAATGATGACTCTGTGATGCAAACTTGGATTCTTTATTTGTTATTAAGAAGTCATTAAGATGTTTTTGATTAGCCTAGAAGAAAAGTATTCCAGGTTTTCCTACCACAGTGCAGCATGTTACACAAAACCATTTCTCACTGTCTTTGGTTGCAGTTTCCAAAATCTGTCTCTGCACGATATCACATCTTCACAAAGTAGTGACCCTTGTTTTCAGGAACTCCTCCCCCTGTCCTAAAAGACACTTCTCCATTGTGGAAGGATCTGTGAACTTTGCTGTGATGAAGAGCCTACAGATGACCAAGAGTTACCCAAGTTGTGTATTTTAGGCTCCTGTTGTGGTTGAGCAGCCTCATGTGCAGCCCCATCACAGACACTGTCACAAAATATTCCTGACCTGGGAGGACCCACAGGGATCCTCAGTCCAACTCTAAGCTAAAGGCAGTGCAGGGTGTTGGTGGTTCTGGGAGCCAGCAGTGCTGGGCAGCTGTGCTGCACCCAGAGGAAGCTGCAACACGGCCTGCACAGCCCAGAAACTGCTCCTGTTCTCTGTGTGTGCACTAAAAGATTTGCAAGGCAGGAACTGCTACCTGTGTTACTCTGTCATCAGTGAGGTGAGTCAGAAGTTCTATTGAAAGCCTACACTTAATTCCTCTCTGACAGAGAAAGGGCTGTAAAATGTATGGACTCAGCATAATGGGGAGGAAATGTAAAAGGAAGGAAGTTTGTGAATGAGAAAAAGCATCTGTCAGCTCTTTAGCTGATTTAGAGGTTATGAGCAATCTTCTGAGGTCTCATTTTTACAAGAGTGAAGATTTATGTCTGGTATCTTTGAGTATGTCTGCAAATACCTTCTGTGTTTGAACACATTGCCTTGAACCTAAGGATCACCTACAACACTGTCTTTTCCACCAAGCCCCCCCATACTTCCAACAAAAAATCTCCTATTATTTGGTTTCCTTCAACACTATGTTCTGTACACTGTGATATAAACCTTGGGTGTGCAGCAGAGGATAAAATCTCCCTTTTATGAGGATGCTTGTGATTACAGAGAGGTGAGCAGTGCTCTGTTCCAGTGAGTTACAACACCTCTCTCCTGGTGTGGGCAGAGTGCTCAGGGCCGCTTCCTGCTCTCACTGGCTGGGTAACAACACCCTGAGCTTCCCTGGGAGCAGGAGCAAGTGCTGTGTTCTCATCCTTCCCTTTCCTACCTGAGAGTTTCCCATGGCCCTTTGCACTTAAACATTTCAAAATTACATTGTTTTCCCTTAGAGAAAACTGGTAGGGTTTCATTCTCTTTTTGGGTTGGTTTTTAGTTTTTGAGACTTGGCACAGCAAAGTTGGCAAAGTGGAGGGGGTGTGCAGTGATTAAAGGGGAGTGGGACTTGTATATTATATATACTTTCAGATTCAGTTAGATCAGTGAGAGGTTTCACAGCCCATCCTCCTTTTGGGTTGTTTTTTTAAAGTACGTTACTCTGTAATTTTTTGAGTTTTATCTGTAACTACAGTGGTCAACCAACCACTAGAAGTTGAAGTGTCCCTTTCTGATTTTAAAAGCAGATAATTTTGACCAACTATTTCTTAAATCCTAGAGAGACAGCAAAGTATCTCATGTTCATCAATGCCATTGTTTGAGAGCACAACTCATTAGATAATAACAATATATAATAAGTCTTTGAAAGGAAATCCTTTGGTTGTTCTGAATAGGTCTTTTTGTACAACATTCATTTGCTACAGAAGTTAAAATATGGTCTAAATGAACACAGTTGTTAGTGCTCTGAGACTTTACTCAATGCAGTGTCCAGTAGAGAAAGATGGTTTTGTTGTCATTTCTGCTGCAGGGACCCTCTGGATGCTCTTTGTTTATGCTGATTTTTAATTTCCCTCACAGACTGGGAAAGACTGGTCTGCTCAAAAGCTGTTCCTAGTGCCCTGTACTGTGCTGTACTTGTAAGCATTTCAAGTAGTGCAGGGACAAACCTTTAAAATTAGTCAAGGGTTAGACTTTATTTGATCTATATTTGATCTAATTTGATTTATATTTATTTTTGTTATATTGATTTGATTCATATTAATTTGATTTATATTTTATCTAAGATGAGATAGTTCTAACTGTCTATTTAACTAGAATGCTCTAGGTATGACATTTCCGGGCCTGAAACATTGGCTCATTAAACAGGATTTTGTTAAGCATCTTCAAAGCAGTTCGTGTTTCTATCATACATGGAACAGAAAAGGGGAAAGAAGAGTTTTGTCCACCAGGACCTGAGTGGGAAGAAGACATCAGTGCTCATCTCTGACAGAGCCTGACTGCCAGCAAGCTGACTGCCCAGCAGCAGTGCTGTTCTCTCAGCCCTTCCTGGGCCAGGCTTGACACAACAGCTGAAGAGGTGAAAGAGGAGGATGGCTGGCACAGGACACCAAGGATTCTTGCATTGTATCAAATGCTGCTTCAGCTGTGTGTGCAAATCAGGGTATTTCAGCTGCAGACACTAAATCTTCCTTTTTAAACTTAGCAGTGTCTGAAGGGCATGTCATGTAGACAGTGGAATGTGTGCTAATATCTTGCTATCTTCAGTACTTGTCATATATAGTGTGGGTTTGCTAAATTAAGAGGATTTCTGCTGCTGAATGGTGTATCTAAATAAATTGTAAATAGCTGAGGTCAAATTCTACTACAGATGCATTGAGAAACTCCACAAATTTTTCAAGCTTATCGTGTTGTGTGAAAGCTTGCATAGCAGGGACAGGACAAAGTCTGCAGTGGGAGGCAGACCTTCACAGATTTTGTTAAGTGATCCATCCCACAGCACCATAGTTGCATTAAAATTGTTAGCTTTAGTCCATGTAAGAAACAAAGCATCCTTTTGAAGCATATGGGACATTTTCGTATGTTAATGTGTTTTATGCTGACACATCAAAAAGAAGAACTGGCGATAAAAAAAACTTCTGAAATTCTAAAACTTGGGCTGGTTTGAGCCACAAGCCTCAAATTATCACCCCATAGTCATCTTTTCATAATACCCATTTTTTAAAGAGTTGTTGCTGAATAAACAAAATCTGGGTGATGATTAACACAGATTGGCAGCGAGTGATGCTGGCTGACTTCACCTGAGATAGAAGTGAACATCTGTAAGCTGTACCCAGGTTCTCTTGGTGCTGCCAGTCCACTTGTTACTCTTGTTAAATAATGACAATAAAATACAGCTTTGCCTTCAGCAGGAGGTTCAGGAGGCATTGAATGGTACTGGGAAGGGTTGGTTGGGTGGATCCTTCTGTAGGTTCTTGTCTGATGGCCAGTATGCTGCCTCTGTTTGACAGAGGTGATCTGAGAGCTGGTTAACCTTCCTTGTGCTCCTTGGAAGCTGAAGATAGTCTCAGTAAGCTTTTCCCAAAGGGATATTCTTAGTTCTTAACGCTGTTGTGTTGTTGCCTAAAATGGGTGGCTCGTTTGGCTCTATTTCCGTCTCGCTGCTGTCCATCTCCGTGTCAGAAGATACAGTGGATTCATTCCTGCATTCTGCTTCAGTGGGGAGAAAATAAACTCTCATCTTTCACTCTGCTCTCTGCTGCTACTGATGGCATCTAAGAGTGTGGGTCAAAATGCCCTTTCTCAAAAAATGTTCTTGTCACTGCCTTTTATGGGGTTACTTGGTGAGAATTACAGCTTGGCAGTGGCCAGGGCATGGGCACTGGGGTTGTTGTGTGCTTTGGGAATCGGGGCTTGGAGCAGGGAGCAGCTGCAGGTTTGCAGGGCACGCAGGGGTACCTGCCTGTGGAGCTCTGCCCTCCCTCAATGGCTCTCAGACTGTTTGACTCAGGCTGCTGTTATTGGCACTCTCACCACAGAATATTACAGAATAAGTGACTGCTTTGTAAGGGTTTGCTTCTGAGACACATGCAAATGGTGTCTGGATTTTTCTTGCAATGATATTTAACTTCACTCAGATGAATTACCTGGGACATTACTTTGATGTGCATTCAAAGGTTTCATTTGTTTTGAACAAAAACAGCTGAATTGAGCGTGCATTGGAAGTAAAACACATTGGTTAATATTTCTCTCCTGGATCAAAGCTTTTGTCACTGCCTGTGAATGCTGTTGTCCATCATAATGGCTTTGAACTCTTGGCAGGGTGTATTTGAAGGTAGATTGGTTTGTTAATGTTATTGTGCTTATTGAATTCAGGGATTTGTGTTAAGTTCTTAATATAATTGACTTCTGTTTACTAGACAGCACAAACCAGACATGGCAATAAGGACTAAGTTCTAGTTCCAACTCCACTAATAATAAACTTCTGCTCCAATGTTCTCACTCCAGTGGGGAATATTGTATTAGGGAGTGGAGAAAAATGCTAAACCATGGCTTGTGTGAAGTACATATGGCCAGTTCTGCATTTTGAGAAGTTAATAGAGAACCTTTGGTGGGGTAATTGGACATAATATGGTGCACACATCAGAGCTTTAATTAAATGCACCTCCTTGTTTATGGCAGAGAGCAGCACAGGTCCTGAAGCACGAGGCAGCTTTGAAGCAGTGGGGTGTACCCTGTGCCAAAGGAGTGGTATGTGAGGTGAAGTTGTGTGGGGAGGCACAGCTCTGGAGAGCAGAGTTCTGCTTGCAATTGTCACTTAAAGGTGCACATTCAAACCAGGGCTTCGTTGCACTTGTAAAGCAAAGTTATGTGCAAGACATTGACTTTTGGAGAGGTTTGTTCCTATGTGGAATGCCCACATTTGGCCTAAACATTTTTGCTATTTGAGCGGTTTGTTTCAGCCGTCATGTTGGAAGTGTCTGGCCATACCAGCTGCTGCAGCAGCTGCCATCCTGCTTCTCTCTGTTACCTACTTAGTTCCATGGGCGACTTCTGGTCTGCGTTCTCTTGGCTAGGTAGAGAATTTCAGTCTATTTCAAGTGGAAACCTATAATTAGGAGCTAAGATCACAGTTTGACTGGTTTTAACCTCCACATTTTAAAAGATGGTTGGTGTAAAACAGATGCGTAGCAGTTCTTCCTCCCTGGGCATTTGGACCTGTTTATACAGATTATTTGTTTTTAAGTGAGGCAGAAGTTTTACTGGAAATGATGTTTATGAAATGAGATTTTAATGCAAAAAGCTTCACTCCGTGGTTTGCATTTAAATCCATCTCATAAATCCTAAGGCAGTGTCCCAAGAAGGTATCTGGATACTTCAGCTGTGGATATGTTGGTGTTTATGGGCAGAAAAGTTTCTGGGACAAAGGAAGAAGATGAATTTGCTGAATTGTTCTGTGAGCAGATGTGACTTGAAGGGAACCAGCTTTACATGCATTTTTCTTGAAGAGGGAAATAAATTACATGGATCCAGAAAAAAGCAGGCAAGTGAGAGAAGGATGATTTGGCTGAGGAATTTCATGAAGAACCACTCATGCAAATGCTTCACTGTTGCAACAAATAAAGTATCGATTCTTCATTAATCTCAGTTTGAATTCAGGCTGTGCTGAGTACCTGGAGTTTTACTGCTGCTCTGCCACAGCCCTGCTTTAAAACCTCCCTGCTTCCCAAAGAGCAGAGCCCTTGCATGGTCATGGCCAAGCTGAGTGGCTTTATCACCTTGTGCTGACTAGAATTTTAAGCTGGGCATGTTTTTGTTGCTGCATTTGTAATACTCATGCTGCCTTTCCACAATGTAGAAGAAAAGAAATTTATTCTGTGTACCCATGTGTTCATGCTTCTAAAGATCTGAAATGTTTTGGAAAAATCTTTAAAGATGTAACAGCACAAACTTATTATATTGCCATACTTCTCGTTGTGTCCAAAACAATTTTTAACAGGATTAATATAATGCTGATTGGTTCTCATGTGTGTACTATCCAGTTCTTAGGGCCTGTTTTCAATTTCATGTCTTTCTATTACACTGCTGAAAGTCCATTCTGAAAGAGTGATGAAAATAATTCTGATTTCAGAGAATGCTCATTGTAAAACAGCTTCTCAAGCATTTGCTCTGTTCTGCCGGGAGGATCTTCTTCTATTTTAGAATGTTGCATGCAGTTTGGGTTTGGCATTTGCATTATTTAGAAACATGTTTCATTTCTTTGTTCCATACTAAATCTGCAGCAAACCGGTTTGAACATTTGGGTGATTTCTGTAAGCATATGTTCCCATTATCTTCATATTTTAGTTCTAAAAATGCACAGGGACACTTGACTGCTTGTAAACTGGGGGGTTTCTGGGCTGAGAAGCAGCCCTGAATCATTGCCTGCATGTGATGGTATTGTTATGTACTTCCTTTTTATGTGCACGCAGTTTTAGAGATAAGGTTCTGGGCCTCAGGAGGAAAGAGACTTTGTGCTTTTCTGGTTATCAAATATCTGTCTTTCATAGTATAAATTCTCTGGCAGATAAATTCTCGTGCCTCTGCATCCAAACCAGCAGCTCCTCTGGTCATTTTGCCATTAGTCAGTGGAACAGATAAATCCATACTCGTGGAAAAGCTTGGGGTTTGCTCCTTACTGGAATTCAGGTCTTTTTTAAGATTTCCATTTTAAGCTCAAATGTTGAAGTTCTCGTATTTTGTCTTTATTGTACTTTTTTTTCCCCTTTGCTTTGCTAATAGTTTGGCAAGATTTGAAGGAAAAGGGAGGTGTGAATATAAAAATGAAAAATAAAGAATGACAGTAGATAGTCAAACATCCTGAATAATATGTTATTGTTTTAAAATATGGTAGTGGATTTAATGTACTGGTGCTAATTACAGCCTTTGTGATTAGAAGTAATAATTGAAAGTGTAAAACGAGAGCCAGGGAAGAAAAGACCTGCCAGGCTTGTGCTGCTAAAATGCCTGGAGAGGAAATGTTTTGCTTTGGTCATGGCTAACCACACAACTGGAGAGGGAGAGAAGAGACGGAGCTTCTTCTTATTAGGTAGTTCTTGGAAGGAACTCATCCCTGAATTGTGGGAAATGACTGTAAAATCAGGACCTTTTCCTAGCAACAGCAGCTCCTCCCCTTTTTGTCAGCCTGGAGTTTTTTAACAGTATTATAAGCTGAGGTTTATGCAGGAAGAAATTTTCAGTTTCTGACAAAATGCTGATTCAGTCACTGCTGGCAACTGTTTCAAAAAGTTATTTAGTTGTATAAAGTTTTTCAATGGCTCTATTTTAAATTTTTGTTCATGCAAAGTCATATTAGTCAATTTTTGTTCATGCAGAGTAATACTAATTACTTTTAAATATTTCATTTTAATTCTTTAGCTGTTCCATTCTCTGCTTCTTTGTAAAATACTTGCAAGCAACCTTTCATTTTTTTCTGGCTTGGCAGATAAGGAATGCCTATTTTCTGCTGAAACTGGAGTGCAATAAAACAGTCGGACTTATAGGTTAATTTCAACTGTTTTGCATTCTCCTAATAATACACAATTAGAATATTCAACAGATTGCTGGGCTCACTAGTAATATGCAGTTGCACATTGCAGGGAGATAAACCAAATTAATCCACTAGAATTTTTTTTTTAAACAATGAAATTATCAGTAATTGTACTGGACATGTCTGGTAGGTAGCAGATGCCTCAAACTGGAGACCCTTATTAAGAAGCCATTCCTAATTCCAGTTGAGATTTTTAATTAACATTTCTTTAATATATATGTATGTATATATAGTAAAAGCATAAGTAATAGTAATTAACAGTATTACATTGTCCATTTTTGTAGTGTGCTTAATATACTTAATGTCTCACCCATCAGAGAGAGGCAGTGTGTGCAGGGTGTGGAGGTGAAGCAGGGCTGGAGAGGTGTCTCAGCTACTCCCTCAGTCCCAGGGGGACTTCTCCTGCTTCTCACTGCAAGCCTGGAGCAGAGTCCTGGGCATTTTTGTGTGTTGGCAGTTTTAGTAAGTGCACAGATAAAAACCATCCCCGTAACCCTGCAGTGGCTGGCTCATGTTCTGAGTCTGTGTTACAGAATTGCTGGGTTGGAGAAGCCCTCTCAGGCCACTGAGTCCAGCCATTCCCCAGCACTGCCAAGGCCACCCCTGCCCCATGTCCCCAGGTGCCACATCCACACGGATTTTAAACTGTCCCCCCCAGGGAACAGAGCACCTGTCCAGAGCAGCCAGTTTCTCCAGGAGAAGGCTGGGAGGAACAGTGCCAAAGGCTTTGCTGGAGCCCCAGCAGGTGACATCCACAGCCTGTCCCTCGCCACTAAAGCAGGGCACCTTGTCACGGGAGGAGAGCAGGGCGGTCAGGCGGGACCTGCCTTTCCCAGCCCCAGGCTGGCCAGACCTGATCTCCAGGTTGTCCTGTGTTGATGCTCAGGGTGACCTGCTCTGTGACCTGCCCAGCACTGAGGCCAGGCTGGCACATCTGGAGTTCCCAAACTGCCCTTCCCACCCTTCTTACAGATGGGTGTTTCATGTTTGATAACCTCCCGTGACCCAGGCCTGCTGGGAAGTGCTGGGAGTTGGCTCAGTGAGCCCTGCTGCCAGCTCTGTGCTGCTCCCTCAGTGCAGCCAGCCAACTTGCCATCCTTGCAGCTTCACACAAGTCATATTTGTTGACATACTTTTCTTCTCCAAACATATGTAAAGTAGAAGAAGGAGAAAGCAAGCTGCTTTTCTTTGCCAGTGAAGTTTCACTTTAATGAAATAATTCATATGGAGCTTCAGCTGCTCCTGGGAGGCTGGGAAGAGCTGAATGGGGGAAGGCCTTAAAGCCTGTGTGTGTGTGTTTGCTTGGAAGGGCTGTTGTTGTGCCTCCTGTTAAAGGTAATCACTTCCATACTTCAGAGGTCAGGTGGCAGGGAATGGGCCCATGAGCAAAATGAGATGGAGCGTTACAGTCAGCCAAGCATCACATTTATATCTGGAAAAAGTACAAAAGGCAAACTAAAAATTAAGAGGAAACGCTTAACTTTAGTCAGAACTCTGGGCAGACATCCTTCCAACTTCTTGTGATTAGGGCAGTGCCCTTTTTGTTGAGGAAAAGGTTAAGGGATCCATCGAAGGTAACGTTATTAAAATGTCAACAGGAGGTTATAATCAGCATGGAAGGTTATTAAATAGTTCACAATGCAAGGGTGAGGAAGGCAGAAAACGTCAACAGAACCTAAGAAGATAATTCCAGCCTTCCTGTTAAAAACAAATTTGCCGTGCTTGTATGGAAAGAGTACATACAAATAAACTTGCAGCTAGGATGTGATGTCCAAAATAGCACAGCTCACAGCTGGCAGAACAGAGGAAGGAATTGCAGTGTTTAAAGAGAGAAGTGAAGCAGCTCAGTATCATACCATGTCTTTAATGCATGCTTCAGAGAGAATGACCTGTTTGTTTTTAGCGGGTGGTTACACAGTTTCAATGTCACCAGCAGAACTCTGGATAGTTTATAATTTTTAAGTTGAAAGCCAGCTGTATCAAGGAGGGAAAGGGATTAGTTTCCTGTCAGCTTCCTTTTTGGAAAAAGCAATGTGTGCACACTGCAAATATTTCCAGCTTGGGTTAAGTATGTTTGAAAATACCTTTTGGTTGGAGTCATATTTTGATGGGCAAAGAGAGAGGACTTGCTTTCAGTTTTACATGTTTATAGAAGCATTTTAAGAAATCTAAGGAGCTTTTTTTTTCTCCTTCCCTTTAAAAAGTACAAACTGTTCAAGCTGGGAGGGTTTGGCCAGGGTTAACCCTCAGCTCTTCGGTTGGTGGAGAACATTCTTTCAGAAATTTCTCTGTACTTTTTGAAGGGACAGCTGAGAGACAACAGGAGGGCTTTGGTTTTTAAGTATAGATGAATGAAGGAAAAAATACAGGGCATGGTGAGAATGTGGAGTTTTACTTCTTTGGAGTTTGGACGTACCGTTCCTAAAACAAAAGGTAGGGGAAGTGCTGCTTGTATTGGTGCATGTATGAAGTGTTTACCGAGTCTTTTCAGGAATTAAAAAAAAATTAAAATCCAATTTCATTTTTCTGTCAATGCTCTGTGTACACAGGATGAGACAGACAGTAAATAGTGCAGTGAAACATGAAAAGATGGAAGAGTGAAAGTGCATGTATTGCAATGTGAGCATGCCCTCCTGCAAATACAACCCAAATACAAATTGCTGTTAGTCATCACTACTTCAGAATACACCTTGGGCTCGGTTTTAAAATGTTTCCTATTGTGTGCAACCCTTTTAATAGAAAAGGTGTTTTTCTTTCCTTTATTCCTTAGCAATAACAGCATTTGTGTGAAAACAAAGTAGTCTCCTTGCTAAATAGATTCTATTGAGCTTTCTTCACCTGAAACCATGTTGCTTTCATTAGCTAGAAACACTGTCCCGTGGGATGCTTTTACTCCAAAACCTGCCAAAAGTATCCCATGGGAGCAGTCTTTCACTAGCAGGGAAATAAATGAGATTTCTCTTGCAAGTACTTTTTCCCAACTTTAGTTTTTAGAAACGTCATAGGTTTCAAGATCTATTAAATCCCTATCTCCATGAAAGTAATCCTTTTATGTTAAATAGTAATATAAGGGTAAGAAAGTGTTGCTTTAATTGGTCAAAGCAAAAAAAGACATAAATAAGCATCTGTCATTTTGAATGGAAAAGCTTGGAAATAAGCAGTCTTCTAAGAAATTAGAAGTGTTCATTCATTTTACAGAATAGTTCCTGAGTGACTTACTCAGGATGTTATTAGTAACTAGTGTATAAAGTTAAATAATGCTTGAAACCTCCATTCTCCTGTTTGACTCATGCTCTAAAGATGTCACAGGCATGACAGATTGAGACTTGCAAAAACTACAGCAAAAACTGCAGAAAAAACAGAGGAGTTTGTCATGAAAGCCACGTTACTTGTAACACCTGCATGCGAGCAGCAAAACTCGCTAGATGCCTACACAAAATGAAACTGAAGCAGAACTGTGCTGTTTGCTGTGGAGAATTTTGGTGTGCTGGGCTCACCGGAGGCTTTTGCTGTCTCTCTTTTGTTGTGCAGCGTTGAGGGGGAGGCTCCCAGCAGCGAGACCGGCACGTCCCTGGATAGCCCGTCGGGCTACCCGCAGGGCCCTATAACGCACAGCTCCGCCCTGAGCCCCGAGCACTACGAGCACCCCTACGGGCTCTACGCCATCGCGCCCGGGCAGCAGCGAGCCCGCCGGCCCAAGCTCCAGCACTCCACCTCCATCCTGCGCAAGCAGGCCGAGGAGGAGGCCATCAAACGGTCCAGATCGCTTTCCGAGAGCTATGAACTCTCTTCAGACCTACAGGATAAGCAGGTATTTCACCTTTGGTACCTCGTTTGTGTCTGTGCATTGGGAGAAGTCTTTTCTAGCATCACTTCAGTTGGGACTTTTAACTCTCTTATTCTTTGTCCCATACACCTTTCCCACCTCCTGTGTAAAAGATATTAACAGTTTAATTAAGATTGAGTGGTTTTAGCAGTTAATAGTGTTAAAAATCAAAACAGTTCTTGGAACTGAGATTTTATGCTCCAGGAGTGTACTAGAATGTAATCATGCAAAATATTTTTCTAAGAAAATGCGTCACTTTGAAACCCAGGTGTTTTTGTTATCACAGAAAGGGAGGAAGAACTTATTGCAACTGATATTCTCTTATATCTGTGAGGTGAATTAATATACTTTTGTATTTTATGGTGGAATTTGCAGATGACTATTCCGTTCATCATTGGAGTTTTGAGTTTATACTTTCAAAGCCAATACATATAAAGTATATTAAAGAGGCTACGAGAGTTAAATGTTTTTGTGAGACTTTACCCTTGTCCCGAGCTGCACAAAGTGACGAGGGGTGCGTGTGTTCCCTGGCAGGTGGAGATGCTAGAACGGAAGTATGGGGGCCGTCTGATCACCAGACATGCTGCCCGCACCATCCAGACCGCCTTCCGCCAGTATCAGATGAACAAGAACTTCGAGCGCCTGCGCAGTTCTATGTCCGAGAACCGCATGTCAAGGCGCATCGTCCTGTCCAATATGAGAATGCAGTTTTCCTTTGAAGGACCTGAGAAAGTCCACAGCTCCTACTTCGAGGGGAAGCAAGTTTCTGTTACAAATGATGGGTCAAAGCTGGGCTCCCTGGTGCCGTCGGAGTGCAACGAGCTCGGGGAGACGGCTACCATGAAGTCCCCGGCAGCGTCCACTGATTTCACTGATGCTATAACAGAACTGGAGGATGCTTTTTCCAGGCAGGTGAAATCCCTGGCGGAATCCATCGACGACGCGCTGAACTGCCGCAGTCTGCATTCGGATGAAATCCAGAGCGCGGAGCAGGTCAGGAGCCGGGAGATGGAGAGGGAGAGCTGTGCCCCGAGCAAACCAGCGATGCACAATGTGGATCACAGGAAGCTGGACGAGATGACGGCGTCCTACAGCGACGTCACGTTGTACATCGACGAGGAGGAGCTGTCCCCACCCCTGCCGCTCTCCCAGTCCGTGGACAGGCCGTCCAGCACGGAGTCGGACTTGAGGCTCCGCTCCGTGAACTCTTCCCAAGAGTACTGGTCCATGACCCACAAAGATGATAAGATAGACACTGATACGAGCTGCAGGAGTACCCCATCACTGGAATGCCAGGAGCAGAGGATGAGGATGGATCACCTCCCCCTGCTCACTATCGAGCCGCCCAGTGACAGTTCCGTGGACTTGAGCGATCGCTCGGAGAGGGGCTCGTTAAAGAGACAGAATGCGTACGACCGAGGCATCACCAGCCAGCAAGGCAGCCCTAAACATATCCCTCACAGCATTCCTGCCAAGATCATCAGCCGGGAGGAGCAGGAGGCCAGGCACAGGGCTAGGCCCATAGACAGTCACTTGGCCATCAATGGCACAGCAAACAGGCAAAGCAAATCAGAGTCTGATTACTCTGATGGAGACAACGACAGCATCAACAGCACTTCCAACTCCAATGATACAATAAATTGCAGCTCAGAATCCTCTTCAAGGGACAGCCTAAGGGAGCAAACCTTGAGCAAACAAACCTACCACAAAGAGACTCGCAACAGCTGGGATTCCCCTGCCTTCAGTAACGATGTTATCAGGAAACGCCATTATAGGATTGGGCTGAATCTTTTTAACAAGTAAGTACAGCAGTTCCTGCCTTCCTCTCAGTGTCACTGAGAATGAACCAGGAGTATTCTTCTTGTATCAAGTAAGGTAAGACTGGTGTCTGGTACTGACCTTTCAGTGAATAAACAAGGTGCTTGTGGTGACTCTTCATGTTCAAGTTTAAGTTGATGTCTTCATAGCCTAACAGCTTCAGGCGAAAAAGAAAAAATGTAATTATGAGTATAGGAATGGTAGTAAATTATTGAAGATTAATCCAACTCCCTACTTGGGGAAAAATATGGTGGCTTGATCCTGATCCATTTTTTGGTGTTATGTTATAAAAAATTCAGATTTCTTCCTGCCCTAATCATGTAGGTGGTGTAAAACTCATCAGACAGGAATTAGAAACAGCATGCAGCATATGATGAAGTTTCCTGTTTAACACTGGCAGGGCCTGGAATTTGTTCAGTAGATTTCATTAAAACTATGATGCTAAAAGACAATGTTTATGCACTTAATATTTTTTCTACTAAATGAATATTTATCATTTATCACAGAACTATCACAAAATTTGTATTTCTGCCTATGACTAATAGTTTTCCTATGTTCTCCCTGTGGCTTGAATGATTTCAGGCCTCCTTTTCAGACAGCAGTGCTTTGATGTGTTTGGATTGATAGGCTGGTGGTTCCTCATGTATTTGTTAAAACATTGCAGTCAATTGAAGCTTTTTGGTGCCATCACATGAGCTGTGCATTACAGCCCCAAGTTTGGCTAAAAACACTTTCAAGTTTAGTTTTTAATCTGGGTGAAAATGCCTTTATGGGAGCTTCCAGCCAACTGGAATTATGCAAGTCATAGGATCGCTGCTTGTGAAGTTGAATGGGTAGAAAAATACATCAATTAGCTCTTTTTTAGAAGATTTGAAAATAACATCCTCGGCAGGGCAGGTGGGGAGGAAGGTGTTGGAGCTGTTGTCTGACATTAACACTTGGTGTTTGCCTGGGTTTTGAACAGCAGTTAAGCCTCGAGCAGTCAATGCTCAGTGAGCCTCAGGCTTGGTAAGAGTCTTTTGAGTCAGCTGCAGGAAGGTATAGGGAAAAAGTGAATGGAAAAAGTGCTCAGGAAGCATGCAGGGGTGAATGAGAGCTTTGGAAGCTGTCAGGTGCTGTTAGTGACACATCAGTAGGAGGCTGAAAGTGAAAAATAAACATCAGGAACAGACAAGAATAGAGGCAGTTGCTTGAAACATATCAAAGTGACCTTGCTGCACAGATTTGCACAAAGATAAAGCTGTTTTCTGTATTGTTGTGAGGTGATGAGCAGCTCCTCAGCAGTGAGTGCTGCAGGACAGGACTCTGCAGAGCTCCGGGCAGCACCTCTGAGTGGCATCTTTTGCTCTGTGTGATTTCCTTTCCTCCATTGCATTTTATCTCCAGCATTGACAGCCAAGTGAAGATTGTCATTACTTTCTGCTAAGTCATTGTGATTCTATTGATTCCTCAGACCTCCCCAAACATCCCGCATGTCTTGGGTTTTGATTGTCGCCCTTCGAGTCTGAGGATTGTGACATTTTCCTTAATGTGCAGTGTCAGGTATTGAACTATCATAGAGTGTGATGGTCAGTCTGTAAATTCATTTCAAACGGGAGCTGGAGAACTTTCAAAGCTTTATTCTTGTGAAAGCTCAGGAGTCTCTAGAGAGTGCATCAGGTGGGATTGCAAATTGCATCTTGAGGTGAGTGGTCAGTGCAGTGGCCAGGTCAATGCAGCAGAGTCACTTCACTATCTTTTCACCACATTATCTTCACAACAGATTTATGGTCATAAAACGAGGGAGCAGTGACAGTGTTGGCAGCAGCTGCTGGGAGGATGTGTGCTCCACCCAGGAGGAAGCACTGAAAGCAGTGCCTTTGAACTTAGCTAGTACAAGAAGGCAACTTTTTTCCCAAATGTCTGCATCTACCAGAGGAAATTTTAGGCACCTCTTTTACAAGGAGTTCAGGTTAATTTTGTAGTGTCTTTGAAATCTTCCTTGCAAATTAAGATCCCAAGCCTTAATTAACAAATGTCCTTTCTTTCTGGTACATGAACCTTGGCTGAAATGCAAAGAATTAAGAACCTTAAAGAAGTGCATGAATTATAGCAAATACTTCTGCTTTGTTCAGCAGAAGTGGTAAAAAGGATTAGGATTTTAAAAGCATGGAGAGTCACTATCATCTCAATTGAAATTTCAGTTTTTAGCTTTTCTGGCTTTCCTATTTTAATAACAATTTTCAGAAGCCAAAGGACAGTTTTGTTATCAGAGGCTCTTTGTTAGGATAGGCAGTTATGGGTGGGGTAAAAGTTGAGCACAGCTGGTGGTCCTGTTCACTTAATCACTGATAGATGCAAAACATCAGTAGCACAAAGCTGCCAGGAGAATGGACAACACAGGACATTGGGAAAAAATTATAGGCAATTGAAAATCACTTTTCTGGGAGTTCTATTGGAAGGTGTCCCTACCCATGGCAGAGGGTTGGGAAGAAATCTTTAGGATCCCTCCCAGCCCAAACCATTCTGTGACTCCATGATCATCACTTGATCACGGAATTTTTTTGGAAGTGTAACTTGGCCTTCAATGTGGAACCTGAGTGTTGATTAAAGAAGTGCACTTGCACTTTTCAAAGGCGTTTTGTAGTAGCCCCTAAATTAGAAGGTAAAGTATCCCCCAAAATGGAATGATTTCTGCCAAAGCAATTGCAAGTGAGTAAGAGCTTCAGTGCACTGCCGTGGCTCTGAATGGCAGCAGTGATTCCCCTGGCAGTGGGCTGGCAGTGTGTGCTCCCATTCATTCCTCTCCAAAGGAAGGGTTGCAGGTGCATGCCCAGAGTGCAGCAGCTCCCAGGGAGCCTTGGGCAGGCCAGCTGTGGTGAATTAGGCATTTTCTTCAGTCGAGCTGGAAAGAGATGTGGACTGGGAGAAATGCACTAGAAACCATTCCTCCCTCACAGGCAGAAGGAAAACACTACCTAGAAAGGTTTATTTTGCAGGCTGCAAATCCTGCCAATGCAAATCCAGCCTTTGAGACTGGTTTGCTTATAAACAAGGCTTCAAGAGGCCTTTTGACTGCTGCTTTAAAAACAAAAACAAGGAGAAAAAAAGAGCTGTGACTTCATTCTCCTGTTTGTTTTGACTGCAGGCTGGAAATACCAGGTTTGCCAGTTATTGCACCCCATTCTGCTAGGATTTTCAGGTTCCATCCTGCTACTGAGGCACTGATGGTTCTGAGAGTGTTTAAACTAGAAGTGTTTAACCTCAGCAGTGTGAGATGTGTCCTGCCCGTGGGGCAGCAGTGCAGGGCTGGCATTCTGTGCACGGGGATTGCCACAGAGCCTCGTGGCACCAGGGGGGTGGCAGCAGCTCTGGGTCCCTGCCCAGAGTTTGTGGCTGCCAGGTGTGTTTGTTGCTAACGCTGCCCGGGGTTACGGTGTCCCCTGCCCGCGGTGACACGCCCGGCAGGGCCATGGCAGGGACAGGGACAGGGCAGTGCCTGCTCAGCACTCCTGGGCACGGGGCACAAACACCTCCTGTGCTAACAAAGCAGTGTCAGCAGAACGGGGACAACGGCCGAGTGCTTTGGAAGCTTGCTGCAGCTGTGCCTGGTGTTACAGAAGATGGGAGATAAGGGTTGGTATTGCTCAGACTCAGGTTTTAATCTGGCAGAGCCTGGAGTCATGTTTAGTGTCTCTTTTGGGATATCAGCTGTTGGCAGGCACTGTAAATGGTCCTCCCATCTGGCAGGGTTCCTGTGGCATTGTGTTCCCTGCCATGGGAGCCAGTCTTGCTGGTGCTGATTGCTGACATTGCTGGTGAGGAGAGGCTGCAAAGTGCAGCTCAGGGGCTGTTTCACTGCTCTGAGCTTGATGCCAGGGCATAGTTTAGGCTTTTCGTCCTAATCCTACATGTACTTCTTGGGGATGCATCAACGTGACCCCACTTTACAGGGCTAGAACAGAGCCTGGGCCAGCACCAATTTTACAATAAGTTTTCCCAGATGCCTTTCACTCTCCACGTCCCTTCTTTTGTCCTCTTTTCCTCTCTGGAAAGGGCAGTGACAAATGGAGAACTGTTCCCCACGTGTCCTCAGTGCATTACAGTGCTCTGGGCTGAAGGGTTTGCTGTAGCTTCTTTTATAACGGGCCATTATCAAGGTTCCTGCTATTCCAAAGTTCTCCTGAAGGATTTATTGACAGAGATAAAAAGGCTTCACTATCTGTTTGCAATATGCAATGATGTATCATCATTAGCCCTGAAAGCCCTACTGGCTTCCTTTATTGCACAATGGGGATGATTTTATTCCAATTTAAAACCCACTGTTGATATGAATTGGATACTAATTCCAGGAGCAGACTTTTCCCAACATTTCTAGATTCCCTGGAATATTAATTTAAGAAGGTTTTTTTTATTATTATTTTACTAAGCAGATATGAGAGGAATTTGCTGAGTGCTGGTGGGATTATACCAAAGACAATATTACAAATTACAGATTCTAGATAAATTCTTGTTGGAAATCTGAGGCACACAATAATAATATTGTGAGAAAGCACATTTTTCATTTTCCATGAAAGCAGCTTTAACTGTTCAACAGAGGTATGAGGTTTCCGTCATTTTCCATCTCCAGGTAGAGACTGACAGTAATTTGGATTCCTGAATACTGTCACACTCACAAAGTGCTGCAAGCTTGGTTTCTATTTGAAATCCTTAAGAGTTGCCAAATGTTGCTTACTTGGTTTTCAAAAAATAGTTTTGCAAGTAGTCATTAATTTAACTCCTGTAATAAGTGCACTAATCTGGTGTTCTCAGTTTACACCCATCACACTCATAATGAATTTCAGTTAAGATGCTGAACATCTGCATTGCTTAGAGTCAGTCTCATCCATTCTAATATCTGCTCTCTAAACATGTGCTTTTGGACTGTCCTCCTTTCAATTTGAATTTGGAAGCTGACTGGAAACATTTCTAATGATTTTAAACTTTGTAAATACAGACTGAGTAGGAGGGAGAATGTGTAAATCAAACTGAGTTCGTTCTCCTTACCTTTGAACCAATTCTTTTATTTTGCCAGCTGATCCCTAATATCTTCAATGATTTTTTTGAATGATTTGATAGAAAGAGGAAGGGGGGGAGAAGAGGCTTGGCCAGGATTTCACAACAGAGCCATTTGCTGTCCTCGTGTGTGTGCTGAGAGGGACTCTGCTGTTGTTGCAACATCTGGACTGCAGATTATTCAGGCGCAGTCGGTTCCAACAAAAATTAAAATCAAAGCACTCCATGTAACTCGTCCTCCAACATGCCGAGGAGTTAGTAAGAGGAGAAGAATGTTCTTAGTATGACTCTCATTATTTCTAAAAACATTTAGCCCTAAGTGAGAACACCCAAAGCAAAAAAAGCTTTGTGTGTTTTGCTTTGTTCTGTGCATGTTTTATCTTTTCTCCCGGAGGAGCCATTTTTCCTCCTTTCTTTTCCAAAACAAGTGCTTGGATTAGCATAAATTATATCCCATCCAAACCAGCTGAAATGTAGAACCAATAGTAAATTGAAGTGCTGGGTTCAAATATGGGCACGGGGATTCCTTTTATTGCCATTAAAAGGCAATATAAACTTTCCTAAATGTTGGAAGCAAATGTGGCTTTGCTGGAAATAGCAATAGCTGAGTGTGAGTGGCCCTGAGTCCCTGCAAGAGCCCTTACCTCATCCCTGCCTCCAGCTCCTGCTGCCCTTAAACATTCCAGGCACACTCCTGCCTCCCTGCTACGTGCCAGGAATGGGAGCTGAGCTCTGACAATGCCTGCGTGCCTCCTGTTGGAAAATGAGCCCGTGAATGGAGGAATTTTGCTGGCTGAGCAGCTCCAGACAGCGGCTGATGGGGCTCCAGGTGCCTGAATTGGAATTCCTTCTGGCCAAACATCTCCAGTGGTCAGATTTGGAGGGTGACAAATGTGACCAGCTGCCTTTGCAGGAATGCAGGGGATAGATGGAATAGGGACATGGGAAGGCTGTGTAGGAAAAAGAGCTGAGAAAAAGAGAAGGTCCCATCAGCACTTCCTTGTGTAACAGTTCATATCTACCAGCTGAATTGGGGTTTTGTAACTGGCAAATCAGGAGATGTTTAAACTGTACTTGCACAAAAGGTGTCCCTTTCAAAGGGAATGTGACTGTCAGAGTTTCCCATTTTTACTCGGCAGAGTTGCAGAACTTGAAGCTGAAGTGCTTCTGTTTGGTGTAAGTGTGGTGAGGGTGTGGAAAGAGGATTTAGGGCAGGGACACGAGAAGACATAAAGACAGGCACTGTTCCTTAATTTAAAGGACACAGTCTTCCTAAAGTGTTGTTCCTGACAGCACTTGCATAAACATGAGGGCAATACTCAGCCCTGGCACGCAGTTCTGAGAGAGGCAGCCAGTTTTCCATATGTCTTGTCCCGAATTGGAATGTGCTTTGCTCTGCTGGCAGCTACGAACTCCTGCCCCTGCTCTGTGAGAAATGCAGCAGGGTCAGAGGAGGTGAGAACAACCTCACAGAGTGTTTTGGTCCGTTAATTTAACTAAAATATTTCCTTCTTATTGCCTTCTTTCTTGTGAGGAAGGAAGGAGTGGAGGAGACAAAAAAGCAGGCTGCCCACTGCCAAGAGAGGGAATAATGAGGAGGTAGGAAAGGCTGAGGCAGGATGGCTCAGGGCTGTTTTCACTAGCAAGGACATGTCCAGCTACTGCACTGCGAGTGCTCTGTGTGCCTCTGAGCCTCTCCACTGGGCTGCCTGCTCTGTTCCTCAGGAGTGATGCTTCTCACACAGGAAAATCCTTTTTCCAAAACACCTTTAAACTCAATTTTCACTCCTTTGGTAGAATGAGCCAGACTTTCTGCTCGGGGGCCTTTAGGTGCCTTTGAGACACTTTTTGCCCTTTGATACACTTTTTGCTCTTTGAGACACTTTTTGCCCTTTCATACACTTTTTACCCTTTTATAATCAGCTCTGATTCAGGCAATACTTTTCAGACCAACCTAAACATCCAGTAGCAGTAATAATGTTCAATGTATAATTTCCTGGCACCTTGTTAGGAAATGATGCCATGAAGACACTGGTTGGCCAGGCAGAAAGTCATGGTAGAACCACGTAGGTCAGATGCCCAATTTCATGAAAATATCCATCTACAGAGTTTTCCTCTCTTTATTTTGCTCCCCCACCAAACAGAACCAGGCACTGAGATCACTTCCTGGTGAATTCTTTCCTTAGTGGCATGAGTGGAAATTAACTTTTCGTGAACAGAGGTAACTCCAGGTAATTTGGTGTGATTGCAAGTGTGCCCTGACCTTTCCATCTGTGGTGGGAGGTCTTCAATGAACTTCAGAGAATTAATATCCTAATGTGGAAGAAGTCATCCCCACTGGGGGCAAACTGTAGTGCTCCTGCCCAAATCATGGGACTATCTTCCTGTTTCCATGAGATGCAGAGGGGACAAATGTGCTCTTTCCTGGCTTATTTTCCCCACCCAGGGTTTTTTCTTGTAATTACCAGAAGATGCAATTTACAGCCAGTTTTTCCTTCTCTTCATTGAACAGTTGTGCAATTGAGAAAAGTACAGCTCAGGGTTCCCACTCAGTTCCTCTCATTTTCCTCCTCTCGATCCCCTTTTGCCTCACTGTGGAGTGAACTCTGACAAGTTGTTTTGGCACTAGTTTTGGCAGTATTTTAAGGATATTGGTTTTTTCCTTCTTAGCTAGAAGGTTTAAAATAGACCTAGGGATTCTCTTGGCTTCACTGCAGCAGCAGTGGGCTCTTCAGCAAAAGCAAAACAAGAAGTACAACCATAGAAACAAAACTGAGCTGTGTGCCAGACTAAGGAGAATGTTCAACTAGCTTGTTACTGCCAGCCTGGTTATTTAAAAATATCTAACTTCTTAAATGATTCTAAGAAAAGTCTTAGGTTCTTGCATTAAAAAAGCCATCCCTGTTTTTTAGTGTTGAAGTAATGCTTATTTTTGTGACAACTGTAAATATTTTCAAAAAGAGATCGCTGGCATCAAAGGCAAGTGAGATTATTATTATTATTTCTTTTTTTACAGAGGGCTGGCATCATAGCTGCATTAAACACTCCACCTCTGACATGAGAAGATTTCTTTGGCAGCTGTATGTTTGTGAAGTGTTCCTGTTTGCAATGGGTTTCTAACAGCCTCTAAGAAATGTTTGTACTTCTGCTTTGCTCGTTTTCAAATTGTCTCAGTTTCCCTGTAGCACAGACAAGGAACCAACAAACATAGGTGTGCCTTCAGAAATCCTGGAGTTCCAGAAGTTTCACCAAGCTGCTCACTCTCAGTCAGGGTGGCTTTGCCCCCTTGCCTTGGTCAGCTATTGGAGCAGTGTGCTTGTAGTTTTTTGCACTGTTCATAAATCCCTGCTTTAATTCAGATGATGCTTCTGGCATTGCTGGGTATTGGAAATGGCCAATGCTCATTTGTTAATTAATGCTCTCATTTTACAGCTCTCTTACTGTCTGGGCTGTGAAAGGAAATACAAAGATTTCAGGTGGTTTTGGGTATTTGTAAGCTTTACATGTTCAGCTCATCAGGAATGGGCAAGGCTTTTTCCACCTTTGTGCTGTGGTTTTGTGGCAGGTTTCTGTTTGAGGCAGTGCTTGTTACTCCTTCTCTCCTCTTGGCTGCTGTGGATACAGGCACTTTATCCACACTGTGGCTTGGATACTACAATGATGGTGCAGCTCTGGGGAGTGCTTGACTGGATTAAAAAAAACAAAAACAAAACAAACCAAAACCAAGCCAAACCAAACCACCAAACCATGCTGCCAAAAAAAAAAAAAAAAAAAAAAGGCAAAAAAGCACCAAAAATCAAAACATAAAACAACAAAAACAAAAACGAAACCCAAGCCTAAAAGACCTTTTTGGCTTCGTTCAGTTTGTCAGGAGTCCCAAATCAGCAAGAGGAATGTGAGAAGAGCCTGTTGGCAGTGCCACTGGAGTGCTCACCAGTTCAGCACTGGGGTTTACTGGGCTTGTCCTGCCCCAGGACAGGCTGCACCAGTAAACCCAGGAGATACCAGGGCATCCTGTGCTGATCCCTCTTCCCATCCAGAATCCAATTAAAAGCTTTTCCTCCATCAAATTCATTTTTCAGAATCACTGCAGTGTTTTTGTAAAAGCAATATTTCTTGAAAATTTAAGGAGAACAGTTTGGAGATGTATAGGAAGTCAGTCAGGTTTTACCCTTCCCTTCTTCCAAGTAGGAGGTGTCTCTGCCTCCCTTCTCAAACTCTGGCAGGTCTTGAGCACTTCTGGATCTGGCCAGTAGTCTCTAAGAAATGAGCTTATTAAAATATACTGGCTTGATCTGTTATTTTGAAGCTTGTATTAATCCTTCCATCATTTTATTTCCCTTAGAAGTCACTTTAAACCAGCCTAAATGCCTTGATATTAATCATTTTCTGGCAAGATCCTTAGTCCTTTAATCAGCCTCTGAGAATCTTATAAAAAAATTTTGCACATCCTTTGGTGTTGATTTTTTCTTCTTCTTTCAGTAAATCCTTGTGATTTTTTTTTTGTTGGTTGTTTCATTTTAGGTTGTTTTGTTGGGTTTTTTTTGAGGCAGAAGACCTTTTTAAACTTATTTTGGAAGCAACCTTGTAAATATCAAAAGTTCTCTAAATAACTACATCATCAGCTATGCAAGGTGCTAATGTTAGAGGGTTTATTTTGATATTAGTTAATGTATTCAAATCTGAAAATAACTGCTCTGCTTCTGCTGCTTCCTCCATTGCTATTTATAGATCTCTTACCTTGTCTGTTATTGGTCTGTGTAATTAACAAGCCATCAGTGGGAATTTTCCTAATCACAAAAGACTCTTAGTTGTAAGTACAAAACTGTCTGTGCCCAACTGTGAGCAGACACAAGGGTCAGGACTGAAGAGGACAGGACACCTGGATAAGTTACCCTCCTTCTGCATCCACTCAGACACTTGGAAAAGTCAGGCTTTGGTGAAAAGGAAGGTTTGTTCAGTTTAGAGCAGCTGGGTTTGCCAGCAGAGAATCCCTGGCTGCTTGTGTTGTTCAAACCTGCCCTCCCCACAGCCTGGCAGAGCCCTGGTGTGAAAAAACACCTTGGGAAGGAGCAAATGAGTTCCTGGTGCTTTGCTGGAGATCAGCAGCACAACCTTCACATCCTCCTGGTACATTTAGGGAGCAACTCCTTCAGACTTGGTGGTATTTGAAATTTCTGGTGTTGGAGGTGACTTAAATTTCCATTATCCCATTTAGTTCTTCAGTTTCTCTGACTTTGAAAAGAGACAAAATGCTGCTTATGTTAAAAGCAGAAAGGGAAGGCCCCCTTGAGTACCTTTTTCTCTGAACCTATTGTTAACTTCACTTTTGAAGTAAAATTTCCTTGGAAATACAGCACTTCAGAACACTCTGGAAGAGTCATCATTTTCTGGTAAGTACTTTTCCTGGTGAATAAGATAATGTCCCTCCTGGTGGGAGGTGGGAAGGAGCTTAAAGCAACAATAAACCCTGAGCCTGCCTTACTTACCAGTGACTGATCAAACAGGGAGGGAGCAGCCTTCATCCTTACAGCTTGGGGGTTCAGGTGTTATTTTCATATTATTGCTGCCAGGTTACAGCCTTTGTAACAAACTGGACTATTTTAAATAATCCCAGACTGCAAAACTCCCTGATATTTCACTCCAGCATGAGGGGAGTATTGATGGGAAAAGAGCTCTTGGCTTCCAGTGTTTTGTAAATGGATTTTTAACTCTGTTTTGGACACTCACCTAGCCTGGTTTGAAGGGTATTTGAATCAAGTGATTTCATATTACCAAACCAGGGCAAATCTTCTTAGGTGAAAAAGCAGACCGACTTACATAAAATTATACAACTAGAGAGGGGCTGATGAAGAAGAAATTATTTTATCTTGTGATGATTTTAAATGTTCAGGCTTATGCAGGTGTTAGGAATTCAAATTGGTTTTTAGTACAGTGAGTAATGATCCAGCATTTTCTATATGTCAGGGAAAGGTGATCTTTGGATTAAGCTGTAAGCTTTGAGTGCTGTTTTCTACTTTGACAGTCACTGGAGAGGAGCTCTCCTGAGTTTGTATCTCTCTGAATTTACTGGACAAATGCAGCTCACTAACAAGGGGGATGGAGAAAACTGTTCCTGTTTTTGTTGGGTGCTGTGAATTTAAATTTAGAAAGATTAAGTATTCTGAAATACAGTTTAAAAGCATATGAACATAGCAATTACATTACTTACAGAAAAGGGACTTTTTAGGATGAAGGAGATTAGTTTTAGAAGATGACTCTGTGTGTAATCTTATTTCAGATGAAAAGAGCCACAAAGCTGATGCAAGAAATTGAGATTTGAGAACTCCCTTTTGATTAAATTATATATATTTCTCTGATCTGTCTAATTCTTAATAGGGTATTAAGTGTATAATAATGGAATGTAAAAGAGTAGGAGAACTGAATGATGATGTATTTAGCAATGTTATTTGCAATTAAAACCCTGGGGAAGGGTTATGGCTGTGTGATCAACCTTGTATAAAAATAGCACGGTCACCTTGTCCTCTCTGATTGATTTTGCTTGCCTTAAAGGAAATATCTTTTAGGTCATCCAGCAAGCTGCAAACCACCCACTCTTACAGGTGGACATTATAGCATAATTCCATACAAAATAAAGCTGATGATGGAATTACTGGTTCTGTAAAGATTCTCCTTGAATATTTATAAAAGCAATGATGGTTTTCTGCTGTGTTGCACTGCTGGATGATGCAGTGCACAGTGTGTGCTGTAAGGAGGATTTTGCAGCACTTGAGAATAAAGCAGCATTTGGCTTTATATCAATACCTTCTATTGCCAGCTCTGTCCCAACCCTCCTCCTCAGCACACACTTCTTAATAAGTTAAAATGGGTGCCTTTGGTTTGCTTTGTTTTGGGATGTGAAAGCGGTTGCAGCTAAATCTGGAGCTGTGTAAAGAGATGTAAAACACTGCAGAAACTGAGAAGGTGCTTGTCCGAGGGAGGCAGATCTGGGGGAGTGGGTGTGTTAAAGGAAGGAACTAAAAGTCTTAGATAAGAGTTACACCATTTTTAATTGAGTTTTTTTTTTGCTTGACTGGCTGTAGTTTTCCCCCTTATTTTTTGTTCTCTCGGCTTGCAAGTGATACCACTTCAGATGTTTTGATTCATTAAGTTTAACTCTTGCCAGCAGGCAGGGGGAGGTCAGGGGAGTTCCTCGTTTCTTGTTTTTCAGCAGCAGCTCTTCAGTTCCGTTTCTGGAAGGTGCCTCTCTCCCAGCAACAGGAGCTTTTAGGAGCTGGTGTTGGGCTTTGTTTCACTGGCAAGGGAGGCTGTTTGCATCCAGAGCTTCTCCCTGGGAGGGTTCTGGAGCAGGGAATGTGTGAAAACAGGCGAAGATGTGGCTCAAAGCTGTCGGCTCTTAGCAGTGAGCACTGCATTCAGCTGGATGCATTCCTGCAGCTCCACTAGCCCATCCTGCTGGGACATTGTTAAAAGTGGTTGAATCTGTTGACCATCACTGACAGAACTGTTGTGGAATTTTAATCAGATGCGATCAGGAGGCATGGAAGGAAAGTCAGACTTTTGCACTGTCATTTCTCCCCAGAAAACCCGAGAAGGGAGTGCAGTACCTGATAGAGCGGGGCTTCGTGCCCGACACTCCGGTGGGGGTGGCGCATTTCCTGCTGCAGAGGAAGGGGCTCAGCCGGCAGATGATCGGAGAGTTCCTGGGCAACCGGCAGAAGCAGTTCAACAGGGACGTGCTGGAGTGAGTACCGTGTGTGTCCCTGCCCTCCCTGCTGCACCTGCTGTCTGCAGGGCCACAGAAATGCCGTGCAGTCCCCTCCCCATCCTGTTGTTCCTGGGGGTCCTCGATTGTGCTAATTGCTTCATTTGGAGTCTGCCCATGTGCTTTACACCTTGGAATGGGAAAACACCATTTACACCAGGAATGGGAAAAGGGCTTTTGACGCTCTAACAGAACTTGCAGTCATGCCTGTGAGCATTGTTGCAGAACTGATAATAAAGTTTAGGTGAGGATTGGAAAGGGTGTGAGAAATGCCAGGCTCAGTTTCATTGTGCTTTTGCATAAAAGGAAAAATAGTAAAAGCAAGGGGAATAAATTACTTGCTGTTAATCTACATTAGCTACAATGTTACTGGAAGAAAAATATGAGCTACTGCAATTTGTCATTGTATATTTATACATTTAAGAAAAAGCTTTTAAAAGTGGATGGTGCTTTCTGTGGTTTCTGCATTACAGTGCTGTTACTTGCAGTGATTCATGTCTGGTGGTTTCAAAACTAAAAGCTAAGCTTAAAGGAAATTTATAAGCCTCTGATTTTAAAGCAGTCTTTAAACAAAGTATTAGAATGATATAGTTCACGTTGCTGATTATATTAAAAGGGTTCCCTTTTATTTTTTGTCAGCACTATATTTTCAGAGCAAGAAAGTAATTATTTCTCCATAAATGTTAACTGAAAGTCATGGCAAATGGTGGGGAGATGAGAATTACACTAATAATAAGAGAGTATCCAAACAAGGTTATTTTTTCTCTTTGCAGTTAAGAATGTTCCTAGACACAGGGCCATTTGGTACAGATTATTGTGCCTGCTGTGGGCTGAGATATGATATTTTGAGCAGTATAAACTATTTATTATTGTTGGAGGCATTGTGATAGTTGATTGGCCTGGAAGCACAGAGCTAATAATTATTTGTGGCAGCAGTACATCGCTTACAATGATCAGACATTTGTCATTCCAGTGGCTCTTCAGTTAAAAAACACAAGGGTCTGCTCACATGTGCACTTTCTCATTGATCTATTTTCAACCTCCCTTCACAGCTTACCTGCAATTATTGCAATTGCTGCTGAAAGTTTAAAAAACAATTCCACGAATCTCCATCAGATGGAAAATTGAAAAGTTTTTTCTGTTTCAAAATCTTCCCTTTATACTGTGTTGTTAGAAATGAAGAGACAGGATGTGAATCTGTTTTTGTCCTAGCTGTGTGGTGGATGAGATGGACTTCTCCACAATGGAGCTGGATGAAGCACTCAGGAAATTTCAGGCCCACATCCGTGTCCAAGGAGAAGCCCAGAAGGTGGAGCGGCTCATTGAAGCTTTTAGGTAGGATGTGAAATTAATCCCTCAGTCGCCAGAAACCTGCTGCTTTGCACTCAGCCTGCAGAACTGGGGAATTTGGGCTTATCCAAGTTACTTTCTTAATTATTTTCAGTGTCATCATGAGGTACAAACACTTTCAAATATGTTGCTAAGTATGGAATAGGAAGTTTCATTTGCTGGTGTTGTTCACGTGTGGCATTTGTATTAATAGAACTTTTCTCAGAAGTTCTTTCTGGCCTCAGCTGAAAAGATTCTCAAGGATTTTGAGCATCTCTAAGAATATATTTGGATTTAGTAGTTTATATGAGTGGAATTAAAAGTCCATGCACTTTCTAGGGTATGTATACTCCTGACTTTTCATTAAATACTTCAACAGCAGTGGGAGAAAGAGGAGTCACTTATCAGTCCTGACAGAGGTGTATCCAGGGCAGGATGAGGTGGAAATAACCACACGGCAGTAAGCCAAAATCAATGCTGTGTTCTTACCTGCTGTCGGGGTATTAATCACTGAAAAAAATGGGATACAGAAGTTATTGCAGTAAGTGAAGTTACAGTTAAGGACAGACAAACTCCTTGCACCTTCAAGGATTGCCTCAGGAAAACCTGTGGATGGAAAGCTGAAGCTGTGTGTGGACAGGGAGCAGTAGTTTGCTGAGGCTCTGGAGTGCAGCAGGTGGGTTCTTTGGTGCATTTGAGCCGTGCCTCCCAGGCCTGACAGCCTCCCTGGTGTTCCCAGCCAGCGTTACTGCATCTGCAACCCGGGCGTGGTGCGGCAGTTCCGCAACCCCGACACCATCTTCATCCTGGCCTTCGCCATCATCCTGCTCAACACCGACATGTACAGCCCCAACGTCAAACCCGAGCGCAAGATGAAGCTGGAGGACTTCATCAAGAACCTCAGGGGTAAGAGACCCTCAGGGCAAAGCTCCTCAAAGCTTTTCCCTGTCACTGGCCTTGCAGGGACACTCTGTCTTCTGGGAGCAACTTCACGCTGCTGTCCCCTGGCTGCCGTTTGGACAGACTTCAGTCATTTCTGTAACGGCAAAACCAGAATTAATTGTGTCATATTTTATCATTTTAATCTTGTCTTTCTTGAGTGGATGGATGTATTGTCAGGACCTTTCATTTTAGGAACTAGTAAAACCAAAATACCTTTGGTGTTCTGGAATTTCAGATCTTGAAAATGCAAGTCCTGGTTGGTGATTTTATTCCCTGGGATTTATATAAGGCAGCAATGAACAACCTGTGCTTAGCAGATGTTCCAGCTTAGCAAAGTTTAAGTTAGTGCTGAGATTTCATTGTTAAATCCACAAATACTCCAGAGGCCTGGAATGCATCTCTTAGCATAATGCTGCAGCTACATTTGTGGGGTTAGCCACAGCACATTCTCTCTGAGCTGCAGCATGCATGCCAGCAGTTCTTGATACTGCAGCCATTTCTGTAACAGGCTACCTTGCTGCAGTAAATCTCTGCATCACTAAGGGTGGGCTGTGGAAGGCTTGGCCATGTGGCACAGAACAGAGGTGGTTCTGCTTGCTTCTATCTCCAAACAAATCACTGTGTTTTTTATGGGAGCAGTTGTTGCACTGGGGTGACAGAATATTCTATCTTTGCTTCTGAAGGGGAGATAAGAGTTTATTGCTTTAAACCTGTGTAAAAAAGAGACATGCAGCTCTCTGTCCCCAGAAAATCCAACTTAAAGTCACTTAATGCAATTGGACTCCTTCCATTGCTATTAAAAATTCAGGATCAAGCATTCATGCCATTGGTGTGGCATTTGTTAGAATGCCACGCCAATGAAAATCACACAGTGCTAAACAATAACATTGGATCTGGGCTATTTTGTTGATATGTTTGTCCAGACTAAGCTAGTTCATTTTGAAATCTTATATGAAATATTGGTTAAATAATTTTAATGCATTCATAAGGTTCTCACATAGGAAATTATTTCATGAACCTTGAGTAAGAGACAGAGGCAAAATGAAATGGTTCTTCTGCTTCCTCCCAGGGGTTTATTCCTAGGAGAATGTCATATGGAGGTTTTAGTGTCTAAAAAGGAATTTAACTCATTGTAGCTTTAATACCAAACAGAGGTGTGAAAGGAAGAAAATCCTTCAGGAAATCAGCCTTTTTATGTCTTAGTTCTAGATGGGAGTTTTAAAACAAAAAATCCCCAAACCTGGGTGATCTCCATCAATGTCTTGGTGTATGGGCAGCGAGCTTCTGGATCAAAATCAGTGTTTAAATCATGTTGACACCACTTCTTCTGCGTGGCTGAGGCAGCACAAGGACACACAGGGGGAGCTGGCTGGCAGCTGGGAGAAAGCAGCACAAACGTGCAGGCAGCACTGGGAGGGCAGGCAAACAGAGAGTGCCAGGATTTTATGCTCTGTGTGGGTGAGATCCCTGCTAACAGCAGCTTGGCCCTGCAGGGGTGGATGATGGGGAGGACATCCCGCGGGAGATGCTGATCGGCATCTACGAGCGCATCCGCAAGCGCGAGCTGAAGACCAACGAGGACCACGTGTCCCAGGTGCAGAAGGTGGAGAAGCTCATCGTGGGCAAGAAGCCGGTGAGTGCCCTCTGCTCTGCCACGGGGCAGGGCAGGGCAGCAGAGCTGGGCTGCTCCCCACTGCACACTGGCCCACGGATGGCAAAAGGGCAGGCACTGACAAAATCATTCCCTGTAAGGTTGACTTAAATTCCGGAGTGTCCATGCAGATGAGTTTTGGTTTTGCAGTCATGGGTGACATGATGATGTTAGGAGTCTTAAAATCCTTTATTGTGAAGCTTTACAATTCTGAAATATCTGCATTTTAGGCAGTTCTCTTATTTAAAGAGAACTGTCTAAAGAATCAAAGTGCTTTGGTTTTGTGATATTGTAGAAAATAATTTATTTATTTCTAAAGAATCAAATTGCTTTGTTTTTGTGATATTGTAGAAAACTGTATTTCAAAATGTGCACTGTCAGTTGTGGCTCCATCATTTACAAGAGTAACAGAGAAGTTCTGTTCACATCAGCATCTTTGTCACCTGCTCAGCTGCCTCCATGACCTGGGATTTGTAAGGGGACATGGGGTCATTTTATCTCAGGACATATCTGAAATCAGCTCCCAGGGATTCTGGTGCTGGGTTTGAGCATCCAAAAATAGGATTGTTGTGGGAAAAGTCCTGAAATATTTTGCTATATAAATGAATCTTCAAAGCATCTCTTGGAAAAGGAGAGAGAAAAGAAAGGCCACAGCATTTTGCCTCCGAACGTGGATCTCAGGATTCTCCCTGTTACAGTTAAAGGGCTTTGAACTGTAATCTCTTCTCAGACAAGCCCGAGTCAGGGGATGGGGGAAGGGAATGAGGGACCACCAAAAATCCAGTTTTGGTCTGTTTCCAGTAAAGAATGTGCTGAGGAGATCTCTTTGAAGAAGCAGAGGAAAGAAAGCAAAATTTTTATAAAAGCTTGTATCTGTTTTTGAGAGGAAGGGGAATAAATATTCTGAAGTCAGTATTCATGCACTTAATATGAAAATTTGTTTCTGTATTTGGGGATTGAATAAACAGAACAAGACGACTGGGGATAAAAGCATCATACAGTCAACCTAGGACATTTTTATATATAGGCTTCTGTGGGAGATGTTTTCTTTCCATGTTTCTTTTTTTATTCAGACATGTGGCAATTCAAATCCTAAAACTAATCCTGACCTTGTAAATTAAATGGGATTAAGAAAACAATGCCCTTGGTGGAGTCCTAGCTTGAAGGATTCTTCTGGTGGGAGACTTTTTAACTGTGTGCAAGGAATTGAGGGGAACAGGCAAGAGTCTTTATTGATAGCTCTGTTTGTTTTTACTTTATAGGCATTTAGTCATAGTCAGAGCGTGCCCTATTTACTTGCTATGATACAGTTCTGTGTTTCTCTGAAGTTTAATCAACTTGTATGTGTCTTTCTACTGTAGATTGGATCTCTGCACCATGGACTTGGTTGTGTAGGTATTTCTCTCCTACTCCTTCAAAATTTATAGTCATTGTAACTGGCATTTTCCTAAACTGGAAATGAGACATTCTGTTACATTTTAAAATTTTAAATTACTGATGTTCTTTCAGGCAAAATTTTTGTTGTGCTATCGTAAAAACTCTCCAAAGTATAAAGATTTTCTTAAAAATTTATTTCCCAGAGGCTGCTTAATTTATTGCCAAGGGTCTTCTAGACCTTTTTAGTACACTTTTTATTTATTTGAAATATTATTATCACTGTAGAAATTAGCCAGTAAGGAATAAACAAATTGTTAAAATCACAGTTTGCACCTCACCTTCCACCTGAGCTGTGGTGTGTTTATTCTTTCTGGTCCATTTGAGAACTTAATGATACTCTGGAAAGATACTGCCAGTTAAAGTTCACTTCTGAATGGTAGATGAACACTGAAAATATTGATTCCAGATTTAAATGATAGGCATGGTCAGTAATAAAGATAAACTGTTCTTATAATGCACCAATTTATGGATTTCTTTTGGTGTTGTTAACGAGATCTCATCATTGCACTTGAAAGAAATTAAGTCTTCCTTGTCAGCTTCAGAGACACCTTCAGCAGACATTTCCAATAAGAACATGGACTCAGTCTTGATTTTCTTGCTGGCTTGAGAAAATAAGGCAGATTGAAAATGGATTTGCATTGTCCCGATGTCACCATTTTCTTAGTATTAGGGAATGAGAAAATTGAATTAACTTGGTGGCTGACAAAAAGTAACTCACAGCATCTCACAAAAGCTAAACTTGCTTTGCATCCTTATCTTCTAATGATAATAAAAATGCTCATGAAAGGAACTTTGATGAAGTTTGCATGTCCTGCAAGTTTGTGCCATAAATTCTTTATGTTCCTGTTGTTGGTCCTTTGATGGAAAGGTCTAATGGGCTTAGAGGTAAAAATATTTGAAGTGTTAAAGGAAGAAGATTCTGTGTATGAAATGCTCTCTCTTGGCTGGACGTTGTTATATGAACAATGAATTTCTGTATTGCAGGTGCTCTCTCTCCCCCACCGGAGGCTTGTTTGCTACTGCAGGCTGTTTGAAGTTCCAGATCCAAATAAACCCCAGAAGCTTGGATTGCACCAACGAGAAATATTTTTATTTAATGATCTCCTCGTGGTATGTATTTCCAGGCAGAGAGAATGAGGTATTCAGAAATCCTATCTCCATGAAATCACTGGCAATTAAGTACATGAGCATTCCTAAAAATAAATATCTCTTATCCTCTATTCCAACCATCCTGGGATGATTAAGAGATTTGTATCTTAATTTTTAAAATTCTGTAAAATTTGCTTTTAAACTGAAGTCTTTTATTACTGGCTACACTCTTCAGGAAGGTATTTGATGCAGTAGCTTTTACTACAGAGAAAAAAACCTCACCTCCAGTTCACCTGCTGTCCTAAAGGATAAACAGAGACATTATTTATTCCATGAATAATTAATTCAAGGTACTTGTGGAAAACCAAAATTACATCCTCCTTTGTGTTCCCCAGATGTTCTGTGAACCAGATCTGTTTGTGCATTGAAATAGGAATAGGCTCTGTTGAAACAGATTTTACAGTTGACTTTACTTTTTAGTGTGCATTTACCTTCACAGGCTTTAACTTGACCCAGTCTTTTAAAAAGCAGACAGACAGAACTCAGGGCAGCTTGGAATTATTTGGTTGAGTTACTCGTAAAAATAGCAAAATTTGTTGCAGTCCATTTGGAATGCACTTGGCTGTTACCTGAAAACTGAGAACTACACCAAATAGTTCATATTTTGTTAGGAAAAAGGCACATCTCATCTACACAATTTTACTGTGTGGTTTTTTGCCTACCTGCAGACCTTAAAACCAGGGATTAAATAAAAAACATTAATCCTTTTGCTCCTGAGTGTGACCTAGGAGTTGTAAATGGAGCTTGAGTGGAAACTGATGGAACATTGTTTTCTGCTATTTTTTATTACTTCCTCAGATATCAGTAGTTCTATCAAACTGTTTGGGGAATACTATAGACCAAATTTGTCAGTGTGGTAGCACCTAAATTTGGGGGGGTTTGAGGATAACTTAAATGTACTTTCATTTTTTGCTAGCACAGAAAGGATGCATCCAAAGTATTCCAAAGGTTTTGGAATTTCAAGAAGCAGAGTTCTGGAGGAGAGAGAACACAAAGGCTTTGTGTCTGGATAAAATATTAACCCTTCGGCTTTAGAGAGATGATGCTGCAGAGCTTTGGTTTTTTTCAGTAGCAGGAGATTAAATACATCAGTTGCATTAAAAAAAAAGGGAAAAAATGACAAGTGCATTTTTTCTGACAGATGCATAATTTTCTTTTAAATAAAATGTTTTCTCTTATGCTAATTCTTCAGAGCAATAATTTTCCACAGGCACCTTTGGTAGAATGAGTATTTCATTTTGATTATCTGATCCCTTTCAGGTGACCAAGATTTTTCAGAAGAAGAAGAACTCTGTTACATACAGTTTTCGACAGTCCTTTTCCCTCTATGGAATGCAAGTTCTTCTCTTTGAGAACCAGTGTAAGTATTTCCTCTCTTTTTAGAAGAGTTCATAAATAAAACAAAACTGGTGTAAGTGAAAGGGATGGACAGGACTTGATCCTGAGTTTAGGAATAAAATTGCTTTGGATTAACCTTTGTTCTGACGTTTAAAACGAGATGCTGCCAGTGTATAAACCAGAGGGTTTTGGTTTAGCCAGGAGCCAAATCTCCCCAAATGTGTTTGTGATTACTTGTAAAGAATAAAAGGATTGCCAAGAAAAAAACCCCATCTGTTCCTGAGTCAGTGGTACCATTAGCTGGAACTGAGTGATAATAATGGCTCTTATAATGATATCTGTAATTCAAAACAGTATTTAATTTATTTCCCTGATTTACGGCTTAACCTTGCCTAGATAATGTCTGCTACCTCGAATTTAAATACAAAGCATAAACTTTAATTTTCTGGCACCTTTTGTTTATGTCTCTTACAATCTGCATCAGTCCAATATTCTTTTTATCTTTAGTGCTTCTTAGCAGACAAAAACCCAAATAATTTGCTAGAATCCTGTTTCTGAGCCCAAATAGAGCATCAGTAGTGAGAGCAGAGCAGAGTTGTTGGTATGGTACATTGGGAGACAGCCTGAATGAACTCATATTTTGTGACCAAACCTTCACCCCCTGATAAATTGGGTACAGCCCAGTGTGAGCTGTTCCTGTGCTGTTCTGGCATGGAAGGTTCTTAGTTTTAATTTGTCCTTGAGAATGTGCTCCGTAAAAATCCATTGCTGTTAGTGCAAGCCTCTGGAGATTCCAAAGGGAAGGCTTTGCAGAGCTCACAGCAGCTCTGTAACCCACAGATTCTTTCTGTGCTAACACATGCATTCTCTCTCTTGTGAGCACATTTATATGATATAAAATCCACTTTTGGAGGGGAAGGCCAAATGCATCTATCCTGGATTCTACTAAAAATAGAAGGATTTATAATCCTCTGATGCCATGTTAAATAAAACATATTTTAAAAATAAAGCATGATAAGTAGAAACACTAATCAAATAAATTTAAAAATATCTATAGTGAAACAAGAAGCAAAGGATTGGATTCCTGCCAGGGAACTGGAGGCATTTTAACTGAGGCACTTCAGGAGGGCTTCTGAATTCACTGCAGTGAATCAGTGAACAGACTGCCCTCTAATATTGGTGCCTCTCAGGTGGGATGCACAATTTTCCAATTGGGAAAGAGAAGTATTTGTCCCCTTTGATTTGTAAAATTCAATATTCTTGGTCTCCCCTGTCCCCAGCAAGCTTTGGACTGTTTTGTCCAGAGCCATCAGTAACTCTGTGTGGAGCAGCTGTTCCCTGGTTTCAAGGAACTAAAAGTCAATGTTGCTAAAACAGAAGCAACAAAAATATTGGTCTGGCTGCTGGTGAGGTTGAACAAATGACTGGCACTGGTGATAGAAAAATTGACTTTTAATGATAGAAGTCAATTATGTTGAGGGATGGATGAGCTGCAAAAGGGAAAACAATGTCACATATCTCTAGTAAATGAATAGGCCATATGGGAAGTATATTTTCCATTTTCAGTCAAAATCACAAACAAAATATAGAGGGGGAGCAGATCACTTAGGAGAGAGTGTGACTGAAACCAAGAAATGCTGATGTGAGGGTTTCCTGATGCTTGATCAGTACAGTGCAGAGAAGTACCTCTGTTAATAAAATACATGTGTTTGTTACATGGAGATTCCTTCTTGGCTCCTGTGTGGGGGCAGCCCCGGTGGCTTTGGGCTTGCCAGGTTTCATAACCATTTTTATTCTTTTCCCTGGAGTGGTGCAGAGCTGCTTGCTGCACTCCCTGTGCCAATGTTCCCAGCATCCCACCTGAGCCTGCCCAGCACTGGGACCTTTTGGCTGTTCTTCTGTGTGAGGTGTTGACAGCAAATCCCAGCAAAACTCCCAAATCCTTCCTCCCTCCTTCCCATCAGGACCATTTGAGCCTCAGGGCAGTTCCTCTATTTTCCCTGAGGGTTGTAAATGGACTTGCTTCACTTTTAGTTGCAGCTTTGATCTGGGAGTTTAGGTACCCTAAAAAAGCCAAAGTTAATGCATCCTAAAAAAGCCAGGCACTGCCCTGGTTTCTCAGTCCTTGAAGTCTTGTTGAAACCTCATGGCTTTGAGGCAGGGGAGTGCCTCACCTCATTTGCTGGCTCTCAAGGGAGGGAGGGAGGGAGGTTTTGGTACATGGGAGCCCTTGAGCTTGGGCTCAAATACTGAAGTAAATATCTGAGAGCTTTAGCAAACCAAGAAGGGAAGGCAGCTGAGTAAAAGAAAACTTTGTGTTAAAATGCACACGTTGAGGTTTGCTGACACCCCATTGCTCCAGATCCGTGCTTCAAGCAAGGACTGATTGGTTTTCTACAGCAGAACATGTTTTCATTCTGAGTATCTTTCTGTAAATGAACCTTCTGTCTCAACTAGGAGATATTTTTGAGCAGCTGTTAAAATTTCAGAAGTACACCTAGAAAAGAGGCAAAGACAGTTTCCTGAAACATCTGCCTTTTATTATTAAAAGTCCAAGATATGGGTCAAAAGAAGGGTGGAAAACCAAGATGAGTCCTTTTACTTCTTCAGTATATGATTTCACAGATACTTTTCATTTTATTTAAAAGAAAAAAGGAAAGTAGGATGTACAGGGAGCACAATCCAATAGGAAATACTAAATGTACCTGTTTGTGTGTTTTCCTTCCTGCAAATGGTGAGTCAAAAGTAAAAGACAATTTGTAGTGTTTGAAATGTCTTCAAGTAGCCTTTACACTCAGCAAAGCTTTGGTCACAAGTGGGTAAGGTAGGTCATGGGATCTGTTCCATGAAAGAAAAATTATCCCCTTAGCTTGTTGCTTTTTTTCCCTACTGTTTTTGATATATATTGCATATTTTTGATATATATTGCATATTGCATATTGTTGCTTTTTTTCCCCTACTGTTTTTGATATATATTGCATATTTTTGATATATATTGCATATTGTTGCTTTTTTCCCTACTGTTTTTGATATATATTGCATATTGTACCTTAAGGGTGGCAGCTACATAAAGATATCTCTCAATATTTGTTCAGTATTTGACAGTTAAGCTGTTCCAATGTACCTTAGGGATTTTTATTCTAATTTTGTGCTGTCAGACTTCTATTTCTCTGACTTTGTATCCTCTGTGGTAATACCACTAAAGCTTTCAGTTTTGCTGGGTATTTTTATTAAAAGAAAGGTAATTGTAATAATCAGAGCTTAGTTTTTCTTGCCTTCTCCTTTCAGATTATCCCAATGGCATTCGGCTCACATCAGCTGTTCCCGGAGCAGATATCAAAGTACTCATAAATTTCAATGCACCAAATCCTCAGGACAGGAAGAAGTTTACAGATGATTTGAGGGAATCAATTGCAGAAGTTCAAGAAATGGAAAAGCACAGAATAGAGTGTAAGTACAAAGGTACATATAATGGAGCATTTTCCAGCTAATCAAAATAATAGAAACTAATAGTGCCCTTGGAAAATTTGAATTTTAAATTTAAAATTACCATTAATAAAAATATAAGTGTATAACATATTAGAAGTCCTTAAACGTTCAAAATAATGTGGATTTTTCTGTGACTTTGTCTCGAGAAGGAGGAAAAAGCCAATAATGGCTTAGGCCCCAGCTGAGTTCATTGACTCCTATTTACTGCAGTGTAGCTGCAGTGGAATTTATCTTGGACAAGCTGCAAATAACAATGGACACAGGAGAGCTGGGTCTGTGATTTGTAGCATAAATTACAGCAAGAATTTTAGGAATAATATGGACAGAAGAGAGCTGGGTCTGTGATTTGTAGTATAAATTACTGCAAGAATTTTTAGGGATAATGTGGACAGAGGAAGGATGGATCTGTGATTTGTACTGTAAATTCCAGTAAGAATTTTAGGGATAATGTGTACAGAGCAGAGATGGATCTGTGATTTGTATCACAAATTACAGCAGGAATTTTAGGGGCAATTTACCTCACACTGAAATTCCCAGTGCTGGCCCTTCCAATAAGCTTCATTGAATTTTTCTTCATTTCCGTGTTGAAATTCCTGCAGTCAGTAAGGAAGTCGTGGTCCAAACTGATCTATTTGTTGGTAGTCCCGTGAGTGTCTGAAGATGAAATTTTATCCCATTTTCCCAGAAGAGGCCCTGCTCCACATGCAGCTGTGGGCAGAGGGGAGAAGCTCCCTTTGGGCACAGGGTGATTTATTAAAAACGTGGATATTGATCCAACTGTGAAGGACAAAACTCTGTGACAGTTTAGAGTTAGAAAGTGTGTGTTTATTGTGAGATGACTCCCAAATACACACCCAATTTACAGGTGATTCCAGAGCCCTTTTATCTCTACAAGTATTGAATACCCAAAATACAAATGCATATTCACCACTTTGGTACATCCCATTCCCCACTGCCCTATGGTAATGAGTTCAAAAGCTATTCAGCATGGTAATGAGTTCAAAAGCCATTAAGCATGTGTAGTTTGTTCCTTGAAATGGGTCCGTGGTCCCTTGCATGGGGACGGGTCCCTAAATGAGGAAGTAAATGAAGTCTTCCTCGTTCTGACCTTTCTGCCTTTTCAATGCAAATCTGACAAATGAACCCTTGGTAGGGCTCCCATTCCCTGGCTTCAGTTGGGCTCAGAACAGAGGAGGCCAACAATTGTCTTATGCTCCTAAGAGCTATTGATCAGTTTCTGTATTCTTCATTAGAAACCCAGCTCACCAAACATCGTGCTGACAAGCGATCAATTATTAGTTAACTACTCACTCTTAACTTCATCAAG
>JAYDZK010000032.1:19271803-19283139 GCA_034509185.1 Euphonia xanthogaster | reverse complement strand
GCCCGTACCTGCCGCACGCCCCGCTCCACGCCCCGCACCACGCCCCGCACCACCACGGGCCGCCGCCGCCGCCCGCCAGCGCCAAGCCCAAACACAGCGGCATCAGCACCATAGTCTAGGCCTAAAGCCCCTCCTCGGGAGCCTGGGGCTAAGCCCAGCTGCAAAGGCACTGACAGCAAGCAACAGAATCACTCCGGCAGGTCTTACCCAGGCCCTTTAACGAGCTTAAAGGCTTGCTGGTACTAAATAAAATAATTCCAGTTAGCCCAGGCCATACTGGTGTTGCTTATCTACTGGATAGATGTTCCACCGCCATCTGGTTAGTTCTTATTTCCAAACTTGCCTTGAAAACGTGCTGCTTGCTGAATCTGAGGAAAGCTACCTTTTACACCAAACCCCTGGACAATTTTACACACATAATGAAAAGCTAGCCTATGGAAAAAAAAAAACAGGGAAAAAAGTCAGACAGAACCAAGTGTTGCATTCTTGCTCTTTTATTCTCAATGGGCAAAAAAAATAAGTAGACCTGATATGGTTGATGAAAGTACGTAAGTAAACTTTATATAATATAAATATATACATATAAATATATATATATATATATACTGTATAGTTAACATTTGTGCTTGGAAAGAAATTTTTTCAGTCCACAAAACTAGCAATATAGACTTTACAAGGAATTCCACTTACTTGATAGGACAGTATAATAGATGAATAGCATCTGAAAGAGTAGACCAAAAACATTAAACGTTAGAAACCAATTTCAGACATTTCAATATTTTCATCACAAGTCCCCTGGACTTGTTAAGATTTCTAAGCAATCATTACTAAATGTGCCAAGTAACATAGCATTTAAATGTTGTAGTCCAATACTGCTTTGTATAAATCCTTATTTTATTAACACGATGATATCATACGTAATCAGTATTAGAGCTGCTCTGCTATTTCAGGTAAGCAAACTCGTTAAGATGCAGTAATTATTCCGTAGCAGTGGAGCGTGCCCACGTACCAGGGGGCACCTCCAAGCATTGGTCACACGAGTTCTTAGACACTTTAAAGGCTGTGATAACTGTGAATTTCCATGATCCACGTTTCTTTTGTAAGCATATGGATTGAACGAGCACACGGGAAGAGTTCTGCCAGGTGCATGTAAACACTGCAAAAACATTCATCTCAAACATGGAAATGGCAAACCTCCATCCTTCTCAGCTACTTTGGTTCCTCTTCACCATAACTGCTCATTTGTACCCCCAGCGAAGCTGAATTCTAGTCCAGAGTGTTTCCAGTGGAAGTGCTCTAAAACTTGAAGGTTTGTTTTAGAATTTAGTATAGGGTTTATATATATATATATATATATATATATATTAAAAAAAAAAATCTGTAATTCCATGTAGCCATGTGCTAGCAATGAAGTGGCTTTACCATTTTTACTCATCACATTTGTTAGTTTGAAGCACCCAGCACTCAGCAGGCTGAGTTTATGCTCAAACCCTCACTTCCATAGTCCAGTTAGTTGCAAGACATCACATAAAAACAGGCTGTGCTGTTGTTGCTTATGTGTTGTAACCAAACAATTTGCAAATTTCTCTACAATTTGTATCCCAAAATCCTGTACAAAGTTATCCATGGCACCTACTTTGTAGTTTCAGCACTTTGAGCCACTGCAAGGACTTAACACCTAAACAGTAGAGACAAAGGAATCACAACTGCAAAACTGTACCAGCCTAAAAGCAAACCTTGAAGAGGATGAGCAGAAAGTTCCAGTGAGAGATGGGTAAAAGTAATCACAGCTCCAAGCCGTCGGGTTTCCGCGTAACAGAAAACAAACAGTGACAAAAGTGTCCCAAATGGGGAGGACATGGGAGCAAGAGTGACTTGTCCTGTTGGCTCGCTCATGGCATCTCTAGCGTGGGGAGGATGGGAGAGGTTCAGTCATTTTTTTCCCTTTCATACCATGGATACCACAATACCAGCAAAACTGCAAACTGAGCACTTTGTTCACCTCCACAGAGAGCAAATACAGCAATCTAGAGTTTAGCCTTTTGTTTCCAGCACTCCACGTTTGTTTCTCACATGTGCAATATGTTTTCCCCTTCTCCTCAGAATGATCTCCATGAAAAGAAAAAACAAGTGATTTATGATTTTTCTGTGTCACTCAGTCTATTCTTAATTCTGCGGCTTACCTTAAGAGGGCTGGCCCGGGTCCTCTGAGGCTCTGTTCCTTGCAGTTTAACAAATATATACTGTTCTTATATGGGAAAGTAGAACTGTCTGCATGTCATCTAATGTTATTAGTGTGAGGCTACACTCTACATATTGTATAACTGCAAAATATATCAGTGTTCCTGTTGATATTAGTTGAAGTAAAGTGATAACATATTTCAATATGTAGACTTTTCTTCATACATCTGTACCAATAGTAGAGTCTAACTGTAATTTATAGGTTGTTCCAGAAAAGATGAAGAACCTTTTAGGTGCAAACATCTCTGAGAAACTGCATCTTTTTATTAAAACAGAGGTGAGAAAGCTCCTCTTCACTGGGTGCTGGAGTCTGGACTTGTTTCAGATGCAGAGGCATAATGGAAGTAAAATTCTGTATATGGAATAAAGGCAGAATGTGCAGTAGCAGTGGAGAGGAAAATCTGACTCACTGTGTTGATTAACACTGAAGATGTTAAATCTCCCAGATCTGCATTTGCTTTATGTTTAAAAAACCCTTTCATTCATTTAAATTAGAGTTACATATAAATACTCTGTGCTTGAACAGTGAGCCACAGTTTAATGCCTGCCCACTGATTTTCCATGTGCAATCAATGTATTTGTGCACCAAAGTGTTGAGGAGATGTCACAAACGTGCATGCACAGAAACATTTCCACATGGTTCCATGGACACTGGGGAGGAGGCTGTGCCTGCCCTGGGCTTAGGGAGTGTGAAATCACAGATCATTGGAGGCTGCTTAGAAACCCAAACTGGTCACCTGAGGGCACAGCATTTGGAAGCTCTGTTCTTTCAAGCCAAGGAGGAGAAACAGTGGACTTGACTTTTTTTTCCCCTAGTTTTGTTCTGTTTTGTTTCTTAGACTGTGTGTTTCTATGTACTCCAACCAAACAAATGTGTCTTGGTGTCAGCACGTCTCCAGACCTTTGCTGCTTGTTTAGGGTCATAGCAAAACCTCTCTGACTCCATCCTTGATCAGCAGCTGCTTAGAGCAGTGTGGGTCATGCTTAGAATAGGAGATTTCCAGCACTCAGCACTGCGTGGGGTTAAGACAATGAATTAACATGAATTCTTTAGCCTGCAGACAGGAGTAGAATGGAGAGGGTTTTTTCTTAGATGCCATTTCCAATTACTAACTGGTACAGAACTGCATAGAGTGGCCGTGGTTCTCTCTTCCCATAAATGAGGTGGCAAAGCAGTAATGCTGATTTGAACAAATGAAAGGGAAATGTAAAGAATGAAGGTGTGGCAACAACAAAAACAATCTTTTCTGGGACAACAATCAAATATATATTTGGGGTTTTTATTTTTTTAAGTTAAGAATGAAATGTAAAACAATGTAAAAAACAAAAGATCAAAGTTCATCCTAATATAATGTGCGTCTTGTATTGCTAAAAAAAAAAAGAGTCTAACATACAGTGTAGAATGATTTTCCCATCATGTACTGCATGCAGCAGAAGCCTCTTGTTTCTTGATAAAATGAGCTGAAAGACAGTCAGCAGATATTTAAACACTGAATCTCTAGATGTTGACTTGCTGTTCCATATGAAGCTGTGTGTTTTCTGCAGTTAAGCATGCATTTTGCTGTTCCCTTGTAAAATACCATCGCACTTCTTGCCTGCAAAATGGATTCTCGTGTATATATCTCAAGGAAAAGAGGAACCAATAACAAGATTCAATTTGGAAAAGAGAAAAGAGAAAAGGGGGTGGTGAAAATGGGACCAGTAGGGGGAATAGAGAATTCTCTAAATTGTACATAGTGTGTAAATTAGCATTACTATAAGTCTGCAGTCACTTTGAGGTTGCCTATCTCCTGCTAGGAACTTAAATCAGCTTTGAGTTGTATTAAACTGTTAGAATTAGGTCTTGAATGCAGACTGTTAAAGACTTCAAAAATCATTATGCTTACAAGAAGCTTCTGTTCTGGGGAGGCTCAAGACCCCTTTTGTAACTCTGGGGAAGAAAGGAGTGCTTTCATTTTAATATGCATTCTGTTTGTAAGTAGTAACAGACCCTATTGATGTAAAACTATAACTGTGATCATGTGGAGAAATCAAATAAATCATTTAAAACTCTTTGTTTCTCATTTCATGCAATCCAAGAGCTTCAACTCTTCATATTTGAAATGAAGGAAATTCCTTCCAGTGCTGTCCTGGTCCTGCTGAGGCAGTGGGATCTGTGCTGCTCACTTCAGAGGGGCCAGGAACTGAGGATCAGGTGGAGGAGGTGGTGAGTGGAGTCTGTGATCCCTCCTCACTCGGCTTGCATTGGTGTGGTGGTGCTGAAATAAATTGAGTTCTAGAGTAACTAAAGAGCAATGAATCCAGCAGCCAGCTGTGCAGACAGACAGACAGGGACTCCAGCAGCCAGCTGTGCAGACAGACAGACAGGGACTCCAGCAGCCAGGTGTGCAGACAGACAGGGACCCCAGCAGCCAGCTGTGCAGACAGACAGACAGACAGGGACTCCAGCAGCCAGCTGTGCAGACAGACAGGGACTCCAGCAGCCAGCTGTGCAGACAGACAGACAGGGACTCCAGCAGCCAGCTGTGCAGGCAGGGGCACTGCAGAGGCCCTGGTGGACAATTCCCAAAGCCCTCGAGCTCTGGGCAGTGCTGGGAGCTTTGAGACCTTCTGGCCCAGGGGCTGTGTGTCCAGCTGGCCCCAGGCAGCCTCAGGAGCTCCTGTCCAGGGCCCCTGTGCCCTGCCTGGCCAGGGCCCCCTTTGTCCTTGCCAGGGCCAAGTCCTGGGCTGTTCTGTGGAGCCCCAGGAGCTGGTTCTGTGGAGCCCCAGGAGCTGGTTCTGTGGAGCCCCAGGAGCTGGTTCTGTGGAGCCCCAGGAGCTGGCAGTGCCTCTGTGGCCCCGGGCAGGGAGCCCTGGAGCCTCAGTCCAGCACTGAGTAAGTACTGAGTAAGTACTGCCCACTTACTCCCTGTCCTCTGTTTGTTGTGTGTCTCAGCTTCCAGCCCTGAAGGATCCTTTGCCTCCCCAGTATTTGAGCTGCAGTTCCAGTCTGACAGTCACCCGTGGGATATTCCACTGTGCCCTGACCTTGGTGCATTTCCAGCCTTGCCAGGGCTTGTGGTGTGCTCTGGAAAGCCTGGCCAAGCTAATACTCAACTGTCAATTAAACTAAACTCTGTGTTTGCTTCAGTTTTCTATGAATTTTAGGAGATTCTTGAATTATTTTGCAGGAATAGTCAACTATGACCTCTTTCTGGAGGGCTGTTATTTCAGGATGTGCATCTTCATCAATGATTTTTTTTTTGTTTGTTTTTTTGATAGGTAAGTTCCCACTTTCCATCATCCTCTGTGCCACCCTCTGAGCTGTGGGCCCCTTTGAAGGTGCCCAGTGCCTCTGGCCATAGAAACATCCTCTAGTGGAAGAATTTGCAGAGCTGTTCTTCACTGATGCTTCTATTCCTGGTTTAGAAATTAGGATTTGTAGAATTTTAGTAGATTTTGAGAAGACAAGAGGTCTGCACGTGGCAGTGCACACACAGATTGCAGGAGGGAGTTGTCATGCAATAAACAACTTCTCAAGCTCTTCCACATAGCAACTTTTTAACAACAGGTTCTTTCCCAAGTATTTTTTGCATTTTTAAATTGAAATAAAGAAAGAAATGCAAGATTAAAAGGACAGAAAAAACATAATAAAGAACTTTAAATGTTTTATATGTATTTTTCTTCAGATTTTTGTTGACTTAACAATCAATGAATTCTATTTAACTTTGTTTTTTCCAGTTGGCCTTAATGATTGGTTTTCATTCAGAGTTTCATAAAAACAGGTATGGTACTTTAGAATATATTTATTTTATTTTAATAGTTGTGTAGTGTTTTATTCATCTCCACCCTATGTTACAGCTGCATTAAATATGCCTTTTCCAAAGGAATCTTTCTGGATTTTTACCCTACTTAGTGATTTTTGCTGCTGTATTTTGTTGACATTAAATTCCTGGAAGGGAACATAGCACAACCAATCTAATAGAAATATCTAAACCACACAAAAAATTCATTTTAGGTGTATTTTTTTAGTAGGCCTTCTTTCTGTTTCCTGTGATTTCAAGAATTAAAGCCAAATCCTGTATTACTCAGCAAAAGTAAATCAACTGCAGGATGAGGCTGGTCATGAAAGTTAGGGAAATCTTAAATTAATATTTCTGCTGGAAGTACTTCCTCAGCTAAGCAAGACTTAAATGAAAGTTGTGTGGGTGATGCTGACTTGAAGCCATCACTTTTTAAAAATCTTGAGATTTATCATCTTTGCCATGTGAATAAATGCACATTTTTAGGGATAAAATGAAAAAAAAAAAGCCTTTATTTAGCATTTTTGCAGTAAGTGACTTGTGAAATTAGCAGCATGGTTCAGGAGACACAGCAGCTGAAAGCAGCCACAGGAGAGTGCAATCCATCAGCTCTGCTGGGAAATGGCACCACTGGAGCTTTCCTTTATTTTTCATACTTGGACCCAGTGCTTTAGCCAGGTCTGTGTAATGAGCAAAGCAAAGCTGATCTGTCTGTAATGAGATGAGCAGGGGACAGTCACTCCAAGGCAGATGAAATCTCAGGAGTGCATGATGGAAATGTCTCTTCTCTGCAGCCTCTCAGCTCTGCCACAGCACAGTGCCTGGTTCCTGACAAGGAGATGGGTGGGCCCTGGGTGTGTGTCCAGGGAAGTGGGAAAAGCAGGGACTGTGCAGGAGTTCTGTGACTCAGCAGTGGGATCAGAGTGAACCAGGGCTGGAAATTAATTCATTTAATCATTGCCAGTCTGATTTTGTAGTGATTTCTTACAGGAGCAGAGTTCAGCTGAGTGTGGGGCCCTGCAGGGAGGTGCCCAGCCCCTGAGCATCCTCCCCTCCACCAGCTCCCGGGGGGTCTTGGCTGATTATTCCTTCATTTTGCTGGCTAATGTTTCTTTATGCCTGTTGCCAACAAGAAAGAACATTTTTATTCATGATTCATCCTCTATATTGTCCTTGGCATCTTTCTGGTGGTCTCGTGTCTCTGCTTCTGCCTCAGCCCTTACACCAGGCTCCAAAAAATGACTCTGCTGTAATTAAAAATAACATCCAAAAAAACCCAACCAAACCCCAAAAAACCAACGAACCAAGCACACCCCTGCATCACCAGAGTCTGAGATGCTTCTGTTGTCCTTCAACCCCCGAGTCTGGAAGAGCAGCGACATTTTCCAGCCCAGTGACAAATGTGCTGAATATTCCAAAGCAGACTTGGAGCATCCCAGGTGTTTACAGTCCTGAATTTTCATGGCCTTTCAGCAGGTTTTAAACATGTCCTTGATGATCTGCTAACTCCTCTGCTATGCCAGTCTGTACATTTCCAAACTGATTTGGTTGTGTATTTTATGCCTAAAGGAGGAGGCCACTTTGGTTTTGCTCTTCCTATTTTTTCCTACTAGTGCAACACGTGGCTTCCTGGGCTGTTGCAATATTCCATGACCCTGCTCCCAAATTTCCAGACTGCCAGCATAGCTTCAGGCAAAAAAAAAAAAAAAATATATATATATACACCTGTCTATATATTAGTAGTGAACCACAGGGAACATGTCCTGAGCAATCCCTCTGACTGCAGGAATTTGAAAGGACTTTGAAAAAAGCTGGTGAAAAAGCACTGGCATTTTGGGTCATCTGTTTCTCTTCCCAGATGTGAAAAGGGAGAAACAGATACCTCATTGGACTAATAAATAATTAATTAAATTAATAATATAAATATATAAATTATTTAATATAAATACTTAAATTATGTAATATAAATGATACAAATAATAAATAGAATTCATTAATATGATACTAATAATTATTAATAAAATGTTCTTGAGCTCATGGAGCTCCTTCCTTCTGGCCAGCATTACAGTGCAATGAAGTTTATTTTGGCAAAGAGGTTCTTGACCCATCTCCCATCTGCATCCATGGATAGTGCCAAGATGTGCTTTATTCAGTTCCTGCAAGGTGTTTTCATAGGCAGCCTCGGCTCTCACTCCTCACTGTCCCCTGTGTGTGACATGCAGGCAGCTCTCTCCAGGCTGGCCTGCAGCTCCTTGGGTGCAACCCCACAGCAACAGCTTCTCCCCTGCACTGAGCTCAGGCTAGCTCCCCTCACTGAGCCAAACTTGATTTCAATGCATTGTTTGGCCCATTTTCCCTTGCTTAAAAAATTAAATCTTACTTGGCTGTTAAAAAAAAATCCTAACGTGAAATGAAACATAAAATCCTTCAAATCAGGAGGCAATTTAGTGCTTCCTTTCAATCTAACATGGCAGAGCTGATGGACAATCTCCCTGCAAGTGCCACCTGACGTTGTGAGGAATCCCCTTCACTAAGAGAATGTGTCTTTGTTTTTCAGGTGATTTTTTAGATGGCCACAGTGCAGTCAGTGTGGATGGACAAGAACCTGGACAAATTTATTGATGTACTTACACAGTGGCCATGTTAACATCTGGGTTTCAAACACATCACATCACTTGCACAGCACGTAACCAGGAGCAAAAGTGGAAATACCAGTTCCTGCCCTCACCTTTCCCAGGATTTCATTTGTGAAGCAGCTTTTTAAAAAAATATCCCAAGCCAGGAGGTGATGCAATGAGCACATCATCAATGAGCACACGCCTGTGGGAAAGACAATTATGGATGTCAAGAGCAAAACTTTCATACCATCTGTCAGGAGCAAACAATGATTGCACAAAGGGAGGAGGAATTTTATTTATTTTCCTGGAAGTGCTGCAAAGCCTGGTGAATGTTTCTGTAAAGTAATTTAGTGACACGTTTTCAGTAAATAAAATATCTATGTCTCAAAGAGCTACATGTTATCAGGTCATTTTATTATTGAATACCACTTTTTAAGCAGCTGCTGGAAAAATATGGAAGAATAAAAAGGAAACCCGAAGGGTAATTTTATTGTAGTCATTTACTGATCTCTACTTCTCTTGCATTAATTCCTTCTCAGGAAGGAATTCTTTCACCTCAGTGTGGAATGGGCTGAAATGGACATCACTGTGGGAGTTGTGGTGGTTCACAAAATGTGAGTAATGAGGAGCTGTAACAGCTGAGGGATTCACTGGCCCAGGAAGGGAATCTGAAAGGATGGGAACACGGGGATGAATGCCTCGGTGGCAGAGACAGCAGAGAGGAGTCGTAAATAAAAGTAGGGAAAGGAAAAGGTTGGGCACGTTGCTGAAGCAAAAGACAAAAATACTGACTTTTATTTTTCTTTGTTTCAGTAGGTGGTGCAGTTCTGTGCAAGGCAGTTTGAAGATGTGTCAGGCCAGGGTGGAGGGGTTCTGCAGAGAACTGCAGCTGCCAAGAGCGTGATTCCAGCTGTGGTTGCACACAGCACTGGATGGGACAGGATCTGTGGGGTGGCACCACTGATGCCAGCACAGGGACAGGGCATTCTCTGTGCCAGTGCTGGCCCACCTGCAGCTTCGTGCTGTGGGTGTGACATCACCCCCCGGCACTGGAAAACCCCAGGTGCTTATTTATTTATTGAGGATACACTCCCAATGCCTTCCTCATGCTTGCTGAGTGAACACACAGGGTGGGGTGTGCTGGCTGCTGCCTCAGTTCTTGAGAACTTCCTGATGAGGCATCTTTTCCCTGAGCTTCCCAACTGCCCAGCCTTGTTTCCTCTCTTTGGATCATTTTCTTCATGCAGTTTTTACCATGCTCTGTTTATCCTTTCTTTCAAGCTGCCACATCACCCCTACATCACCAGAACCTGCCTGACTTGTATCGGGAGAGGGTGGCCTCACTTCAGCCCTTTCATCCCTGATATTCAGTTTGAGAGGTGTTGTGGGACCTACACCTCTCCTGACCCCCAGGAAGATAAAAAAACCCTCATTTTTTTACCATTTTTTACCTCTCCTGCCCAGAGCTGGGATGTGGCACTGGTGTGGCAGTGCCACCCAGGTCCCCTCAGAGGGACATGGTGTGGCTGTGCCCCATTAACCCCGTGTGTCACGAGGCTGAGGCTTTTCCCCTTCTATCCACACCATCAACCACCTGTGGATTCCCTCTGGAGGCGCTGACACCTCATCACTGCACCCCAAAGATTGCCAGGTGCTGCACCCAGCTCAGCGTTCCCCACCCATTGTTTCCTGCCTGGTAGGATTAGACATCACGTCTTGCTTTTCCACTCTTCAAAACAAAAAGAAGCAGAATAAAGTCACTTAACTAGAGCTGAGCACATCGTTACCTTTTCCTGATCCCTCCCTCTCAGCCCTTCTTGGTCTTTACTTGCAGTGCAGTCAAGAGGCAACCAACATGGCAATTTATTTGGGTTACAAGATTCAAGGCTTTTAATTTTATGAGTCATAAGCAAAGCAAGTCAAACCAGTGAGGTGATTAAGCCTGTGTTTACTTGTTCTTTTTGCAAATGCCATTTTATCACATTCTGCAGTTCCACACAGACCAAAGTAAAGTGAAGGCAGGTGGACATGGAGATGCCTAAATGAGAGAGTAGCAGCAGCTTTTAGAGGGCTTATTTTATCTGAAAGAAATAGTTCAAATAAATTAATTCTACCCTTCAGTAAACGAAGCTTAGCACGCAGAAAGCCCTTCTGTGTCGGTGAGCAGTGCCAGCCACCTGCAGGTGAGGCAGCAGCTGTGGGGCCACGGTGCCACCAACCTGACCGAGACCTCAGCACAAGGGGAGCAGTGAGGGCTTCTCAGCCAGATTTCACTGAATATCGGAAATTTCACACGGCTTTGGCACCTGGGTTTTTTAAAAAGACAAAAGCTGTAGCCAGAGGGGTGGCAGGGAAAGCGCAGGGGGAAAGGGGATGCGGACAGTGAGCGGACAGGCCTTTGACACTTGTTCATGTGCAGAAAGGGCTGCAGGAGCGCGGCGCCGCTCGGGGGAAGGCTGGAGCTGCCCACACCGCCCTGCTCCGGTCCTGGCACTCGGAGCAGGGGCAGGCAGGCTTGCATTTAGGAGATTCGGGGCGGGTTCCAGGCGCTCGGTTTGCAGCGCAGCGTATCCCGCAGCTCCGGGCGGGGACGCAGCGATCGATCCCTGCCTGTGGCGCTGCTCCCCGCCCGGCCTGCGCCGCTGCTTTCGCTCCAGGAAGGCGATTCACAGGCACCAAGAGCTGCTTCCCGGCG
>JAYDZK010000032.1:19258167-19271338 GCA_034509185.1 Euphonia xanthogaster | reverse complement strand
CCGCCGCGCCTTCGCCAAGGAGCTGTTCCTCGGCGCGCTGCGCAAGGTGGGTCCGCGGCATGCGGGAGGCGCTGGCGGCGGCTCGGGGCCTGCCGTGCCCGGGGGTCGCTGCCCTTTCAGCGGCGGACAGCGGGGAGGGCGCGGCGGGGCTGGCGCACACCGGGGCATCGCCCGCCTGGGCTCGCCCGCGGCACCGCCAGGGCCTTTTCCAGCTGCTCATCCCAGCCCGGGGCTGCGGGCCTTGGGGGGAGCCCACGGCAGGGCCGGCCCGCGGCCCGTGGGTCCAGCCCGGCCCGGTGCCCTGCAGAGCTCCCTGCCCTGGCACGCAGGGACGGGAGGCGTCTCTGTGTGTCGCGGTGCCCCTCACTGCAGCCGGGTTAACCGAAGGGACCCTTTGCGGACAAAACACGCGATGGAGCTCAGCGGGACCCAAACCAGCATCGCGCCGAGATCTGCGCCCGCCGCGGCCCCCGAGCCTGCCCGCGCCGCCGGTGCCCCGCACACCGCGTGCTCTGTGCCCTCCCTGGGCACGCCGCTGGACTCGGATCGCTCCATCCTCTGGTTGTGCTTCAGGGGTCGAGGCTGCGTGTAAACCTCTGCCTGCAGTTTTGATAGGAAGGATTGAAGTTCTTGTGGTGCCTTGAGATGCCACTGGACAAAGAAGTTAAAGTATGAGATAGAACGCTGCGTTAAGCAGAGTTTGTTGCTGCGAGGCTTAGAGTGTGCATTTATCAGAGATTGCAGGGTGAAGTAAACGAAAAGAAGGAATAACTCAAATCCACTGAAATGAGTTGAACAGTAAAGTCTCCTGCAACAGAGCTTGTCAGGTGAGGTGTTGCAACAGGCAGCACTCAGGCTCCACTGTGTTAAACCCCTCTTCAGATATGTCTGGGGTGTTTTTTCTCTCAAATTTCAATACAACAGCTTTCTGAAAACCTCTAGCATTTCCCAGGTCCTCAGTTTTTGACGCTGATATTATTGCTCAGAGTATCATGAACAGATTTGTGTGGACAGAGATAAATTCTTCTGTTTGAAAGGGGAAAGGCATTAAAAATCAGAAGTGTGCTTCTCATGTAGCCTCCCACTCCTTGTGTTCCTTGCTTGGACTTTTTACCAACTCAAACCTGTCAGGCCATGCTGCTCCCAGTTCATGGCCAGAACACCCTGGGGATGATAAGGAGTGGTGGGACTCACTCACCTTTGTCCTCGAGGCATCAACAGGTGAAACGTGCCAGGGGTTTGCAAGGGACAGTGTTCACTGAGCTCTGTAAACATTAAACTCATTTTTTATCAATCCGTAAATACGGTTAAAGCTCATGGGTGATGAAGGATTTTTGGGTCTTCTTAGTTCTTAGAAGATCTCTCGATTTCTCCCTCATGTTTCTGTTGTTCAGGTAACACCCTCTGGTCTGGTTTGGTGTGTAATAAAGTTGGGTCCTGGAGAGCTCTGTTTCTGTTTCGGAACATTTTCCACAATTTTTAATTTGCACAGTGTTTTAGAGTCTTTGCAAGGCATAGCTCCCATGATTTTTATTTCAACTGCATGGTTCATGTATTAAAAAATTATTAAATAATTCTCCTATTTTAGGAAGAAGTTTTTCCTTACCCAGAAATTAGCAATGAAGAACTGGCAGAAATCAACCAGTTTGTGGGACCTGTCGAAAAGTTCTTCAATGAAGAAGGTATATTATTGTGGTTTTATGCATGCAAGTGATTTAGTGATTACAAAATGATTGAGCTATAGCAGCTGAATAAGATTATTATACTTAAAATGTTTAATTTAGTGTATACATTTATTGCTGCTCACATAGTGATGCTGATTCTGCAGCATGTCCATTGATGGCTTTTTTTGGGAAGTATTTTGGTGCTGATCAGAAGAATTAAATCTCTAAAACAAGAAAAAACCAAGGATGTATAAGAATTCTGGGATAAAGATAGGATTTGAAATTGGTTTTAGCTCAGCTGAATTGTGTTTCTAACCACTTCATATATTGTGATATTTTTTTTTCCTAGTTCTAGTTCGTAGAACTTTTTAACCATCCTACTCTGCTAAAACTGACTGTGGCAAAATGCAGCAGAGATACTCAAAATGCTGGCTCATTGAGGAGTTATGAACAATCAAAAGCAGCTTTGTTTTTTCAGCATTAGAGTAATAATTCTGTTTGGGAAAGGCCTTATTACCCATCTGCATTCCAGAGAGCATGGCAGGGTGTTCCTTCCATTAGTGCTGCCGTGGATAAGCCAATTCCAGAGCAGTGCAGAGTACTGGTTTGCACAGACAGCAATTTTTGGGGCAGTTAAACAGCATTGACTCAGACTTCCCATTGACAGAGGTTTTCCAAGCACTGTAGGAGTTTGGAGAAGCCAGTGATTGTCACACATCACCATTTGTGAGATCCAGGTGATTTTAACTGTAAAATTGTAGTGTTGCTCACTGACAGTAAATAAAGAATTTATTCAGATTACATTTTTTAATTCTGTGCTCTGTGGAGGAACATGATTTATGAAGTAAACAGCCTGATGTTTAGGGGAGGAATAAAAGGGTCAAATTATGGAGTCTGGAGAAAATAGGATTCCTGTTTGTTTTCACTGCCCTGGTACAGAACAGCTCTTTTAATCCCCCAAGAATCTAAAAGCTCCTAAGAGCAAGGTTTTCTAATTACCTCATCTATGTTTGGTTGTTTTTTTTTTTTTCCTTGTATTCACGACCTAGACTTGGTTCAGATAGAAAATCCTGGAAATGCTTTGCTTATTACAGTCTGGGAATCTGCTGGCATGCAGAACCAGTAGAAATGTTTGAGAAAATGAAACCAATACTGGATATTTCCCAATTCCACGTCTTTTTCCTGAATATGTCGTGAGGACAAACAGGAGACTCAGGCTGAAGCTAGAAAGAAGAAATTCTTGTGAAGCTGGGGATGAGAAGTCTCATGAGTGACCTTGGCCCTGCTGGGGGAATCCTGCAGCCTCCCAGCTGCCCTGGGCACTGAGAAACACGGTGTTAAATGAGAACAATTCTGTGTTTGTAGTGGACTCGAAGAAAATCGATCGGGATGCAAAAATCCCACCTGAAACCTTACAAGGACTGAAGGACCTGGGTCTCTTTGGCATGCAGATTCCAGAGGAATATGGTGAGTAAATGTCCCAGAAGAACACCCAGAGCATTTAGGGGTGCATTTTGTGCCACCTTTGTAGCTCTCCAGTTAAAGCTGCTACATTCCTGTATTTCTGTGCTTGAAATTCATTTTTTTGGGAAGTGGGGGGGGCACAAAAAATGTTCTACAATGAAACCTGGTGCCTGTTCCAGGTGGGCTGGGCCTGTCAAACACCATGTATGCACGTCTGGGAGAAATCACCTCCCTGGATGGCTCCATTGCAGTGACCCTGGCAGCTCATCAGGCCATTGGGCTGAAGGTAATGCTGCTGCTCTGGGCCAGGGCTTCTGCACAGATTGCGTGGAAAAGGTGAAGGGAAAAATGTGGGGCTTGGAGGGAGCAAATCAGAATTACTGGGGAAGCATAAGTCAGGTTGTTGGTGTCCCCAGCAGCCTCTGCCACTGGTTCAGTGTGAGACAGAAAGGCTGGATAGGAAGCAGACAAGAAAGTTACTATTAGGATAATTATTCTTAGGGAAACTACTTTAAATGAGTCCAAGTTGTTGGGTTTTTTTAATTGACCAAACTTGTTTAAAATAGCTAGAATAAATAGAATTGGAATAGAGTATCAGGGGGCTGAGGTGATGAGGAAGGAGAGAATTCAGAAGAGAGCAACTTTGGCTGGCTGGCTGGGGCTGCGTGTTGGGGGGCCTAGAGGAGATAATTCATCTGAGAGCAAGTGTGTCAGTTTTGAGCTTGAATACATTCATAGGTGTTGACCTTTTAGTGGTGGATGGATGGCAGAAAGAGGCTTGAAACCACAGTCAGTTTGTTACAGCAAGAGAAACTTCCTTGTGGAATTGAGCAGAGAATGCTAATGAAAAAGTATTTTAACAACTGACAAATAATACAGTCTGTTGTTTATTAAACCATCACTTGCTGTGCCATACTACTTGCAAATGAAGCTTTCTGAACATGCTGGAGCTTCTCAGCTCCCTCTCTTTTCCTGTGCTTGTTTCTGCAGGGGATCCTCATAGCTGGCACCGAGGAGCAGAAGGCCAAGTACCTGCCCCGCCTGGCCTCGGGGGAGCACATTGCTGCCTTCTGCCTCACCGAGCCTGGCAGGTGCTGCTGCCCCCCAGCTCCACAGTGGGCTCACTGCCTCAGCTGCATTGCTTCATACCTTCAATCTTCATTATTTGGGGCCCATGGCTTCAGCATATAAATCTGTGGTTTAGTTTTAGTTTTTAAAGAAACACTCCAGTTACTCTTTCCCCAACGTGCTTCTTTTGGCAGTGTCCGTGAAATCCCTGACTCTTGTGGTTCCCATCCCAGGAATGAATTTACTTTATTTCTTCCATGAATTGAAAGGATGCTTTGTGCTACGTCAGAAATAATATGCTGTGACTGTTCCAGGATGCTTTCAGTTCTTATTCAAAATATAAAAGCCTGTTTTGAAGGAGCTACCAAAACCAAAAGGAAGAATTTTTGGTGTCACTTAAGTGAGAGGCTCCCTGTGTGTTCACATAGCTCCAGAATGTTGCTGTTGTGGCATTCTGAACATTCTGGTCAGGTCATAACCCTGATAACATGGTCATGAGAAGCAATGTCCCCTCAGGTCACTTTTAGAGCTGTTCAATCTAGTGAGCTTTCATGTTAGTTAAAAGCTAAAATTGATATACTGCTTTATAAGACCGCCTTCTTTTCACAGAGTGGGAAGAGGGGGAATGTGCAGTTTTGGTTTTTTAAAGCATGTTTACTACTTTAAAGATTAATAACTTGTTTGTTTTCTAGTGGGAGTGATGCTGCTTCCATCCAGACAAGAGCAACCCTGAGTGAAGATGGGAAACACTTCCTGTTAAATGGCTCCAAGGTACCCACTCACAGCCTGGGAGCAGGAAAGGGGGTTTGTTACAAGTGTAGCAAGTGTCCTTGCCTTTGCATCAGTCTGGAACTGGGGGGTTTCCAAGGTAGGGGAGAACGACCCTGTCAAAAAGATAACCCTTGTTGGTTTAGGCACAAAAGGAACAGAAAATTATTGTTAGAGAATTATTGCATTAAACTCCTGGTAAGAAAAATAGAAAACTCCCCCAGGTTCCTTCTCTATTGCCCACTTGTGTGTTCAGCTTCAGGGAGGGTTGGTTAGTTAGTAAATCAGCCCCCTCCATGACAGCTTAGGTAAAAGGAAACTTACACCTGTATTTGGCATCTCTTCATTCTTTAGGCTAGATTTTAAAAGGAAACTTGATATTTAATTAGACATAGGGCTGCTTGGAACCTTTCTGTTAAAAGAAACAGTGAGAAAAGCCAGTCTTGAAGAGATCAGAGATGTCCTGGGTTCAGCAATATTGGATGCATTGGATGCAATGTTGATCCATTTGTGGTGTGAAGAGACCCCCCCTGGGGCAGAGGCTGATCAGAGAATTTCTCATCAGAGTTAATTTTTGGGCACAGGGTTTGTCCAGTCTGCGTTGCCCCTGTATCCCTCATGTGCCATCAGCAGCAGGATGTACCAGCTTTTGTGGAAATGCGCTGTGGATTTTAATTTAATGCATATTGACACTACATTCTGGTTTTAAAGTTCCTCTAAGCTTAGCACATGTGGTCAGCTCTCCTCAGAAATGTGCTCACACTGGGAGCAGACCCTCATTAGAGCTGAAGGGAAGGAGCAGCAATTTTTTCAGCACTCTGTTCTTTGCTCAGCCAGTTACAAAACCCTGGAGAGCTGTGCTCACAAAATCAGCACAGGTACATTGCTTTCACATCTTCCTTCTCTCCAAACAGGTCTGGATCTCCAATGGTGGCCTGGCCAGTATTTTCACAGTGTTTGCCAGGACAGAGGTTGTGGACAAGGACGGGCAGGTGAAGGATAAAATCACTGCTTTCATCGTGGAGCGGGACTTCGGGGGCGTCACCCACGGCAAGCCCGAGGACAAATTGGGCATTCGGGGCTCCAACAGTAAGAACCACCTAAGATTTTTAGCAGAAATTGTTTTAATAGTTTAAGGTTTTATTTTGGTTGGATCATCTGAATTCAGAGGCAAATCAATACCTATTCCATGTTACAGTATAAGTTTCATGTTTCTTTAGCTGGCTTTTCCTAGGAGTCCTTCCTGACACAGGGCCTGAAATAAGAAATCCATTTTGTGGAGTTCATTCACTGTGCAGTGAAAGAAATGACTCAGGAGATTCAGTGGCCAATAGATTTATCTATTTTCCACTTTCTTCACCTCTTCTGAGCTTTGTAATGATTGCCTCTTTTCACCATCTTGGTGACTGTTCAGTCAGTTCCTTAGAACTAAAAATAAAGACCAAACTGTAGTTCTCTGTTTACACAGTGTAAATTCATAACATTTTCAGTATTTTACATCAATAATTGATGAGGTGATCAACTGCAGCCTTTTCCCACATTCTCACTTCTTTGGCAAAGCATGTAAAATTCTGTCATAAACAGTACATTAGGAAGACTTAATTTCTTGCTACAAATACTGACTTGTTCCCGAATGTCTTTTAAATATTTCTGTGTCATATTTGATCAAGTGTTAATTCTGTGTTTCAGCCTGTGAAGTACATTTTGAAAACACCAAAGTGCCTATAGAGAATGTAATTGGAGAAGTTGGAGGGGGATTTAAGGTAAGCAGTGGAGAATAACTACTGGTGATTTGTAGAAGCCTGAAGGAGGCTTTTTCCCCCTGTGCTGAAGTTTCCTCATGGGTGGTGTGAGCACTGCCACACTGCAGGGTACAGGAGGACAGATTGCCCCACTGATCTGTAAATTGGTGTCACTGGACAGTGCACAGTGTGCCATCACCTCAGATTTCTGTGTTTTTTCTCTTCCTATTGGGCTTCTGGTTGTTTTTCGTGGTGTCCCCTCAGAAAAGGGAGTGACTTCAGCTGCCCTTCTGCCCTGAATGGGGGACATGTCCTCTGCTGGTTCCACAGCAGCCTGTGGGAAGGGAGACAGAGCAGAGAGTGTCACAGGGAGTGCTGGAGGCATGCCCAGCTCCAAGGTGCCCTGGATGGCAGCTGCTTCTGCAGGGCTGCACTGTTGCACAAGGAAATGCTGGCAGGACCCCAGGAGAGAAAACCACAGGTGGCCTTGCTGTGTAACCTTTCTCTGAAAGTGTCACCTGGGGGTTTGCAAAACTGCTCTTACTCCTTCTCCATTTCCTACTCCTGCTGTAGCAGGCAAGTCCGGGCCTAAATTCTAAATGAAATAATTTTCCATAATGTAGTAGCAGAGATGAAAAGAAGATTGTTATGGTGTCTTCCTGACAAGTTAAAATGTAGCACAGTGACTTCTTTCCTAACAGGCTTTGACCTGAGTCACCCGTGTTGAGAAACAACACTACAGACACCAGACTCCAGAATCTATTTTTGTACATTATTGGTCTGTATTTCATTTCTACACCTCCATTCTTGTCCCTTCTGTGGTGTGTTGCTGAAAGGCATCTGGGGCAGAGAGCAGCCATCACAGGTCAGCTGCAGGGAGAAATATTGTGGTTTTCTTCTTCACCTGATAAACTGGAACAGTGCTTTCCAGCTGGAATGTTGTTTACCAGCTGCAGATAAATGCATTTTTATCTACATTTTACCTTCATGTAATTAGAATAGAGATTATTTCCAAGTCACTGGATCATCTACGTCAGATATGAAATTGGATGTAATGGGTGGCAGGAAAAGCCCAGTTTTGCAGCATTTTCCTTGGGATGCTGAGAGCTGTGGTGGCTGATGTGAGCGCACTTCCCAGGACTGGCAGTGTGTCCCAGTGAGGAGTGAAATCCAGGGAACACTGAAGCAGGAGCAGTGACCAGCATGGCCTAAACCCCATCTGTTTCTTCACAGGTTGCCATGAATATCCTCAACAGTGGAAGATTTAGCATGGGCAGTGCCTCTGCTGGAATGATTAAGAAGTTGATAGGTGGGTGAATTGGGTGCTCTGCGTGGCTGGGTGCCAGCAGAAACTGATCTGCCTGAGGCAGATCATGCAGGACATCCAGAGTGGGAACAGGAGTCTTGACTTTGTCATAACGTGCTTTGAAATCTTTAAAACACTAAAATATGGTTTTGAAAAATAGTTATTAAAAGCCTGCTTGTAGAGGTCTTGAAATAAAGGTCTTTTTCCTTTTGTAGAGTGTAGGTTCAGTTCATAGAGTGGGAGGTTATTGCCTCTGTTGGACTTCCTTGAGGTGAAGTGTTCTTCCCAAGAACAAAACCTCTGTACTATTGCTTTTAGAAGGTGTAATCTCCCCTAGAACCTCCCACCTGAATAACTGGCTCAAAGCTGCACACAGTAATTAGGACTAAAACTGATTACTTCTCTAAGAGTACAAGTTCACACCTCTGGTTCAAGCCTTTGACAGGCTGGTCCCAGACTTGATCAACACCATCAGTGTGAGGGTGATTTTCACAAAGTGCTGCTTGTGGAACAGCCAGGGGGCTCCTGGGCATAGACTGGAGCCTCACCATCCAGGGAAGGGCACCAGCAGCTGGAATGGTCTGTCACAGCCCTTCTGAGATGGATTTGTTTTTCTTTCTTTAAAGAACTGACATCAGAGTATGCCTGCACCAGGAAACAATTCAATAAGAAACTCAGCCAGTTTGGATTAATTCAGGTAACAAAAAATGACACCTAAATCTCTGTGCTAAGTGCCAGGACACAGATTGCCTTGGGGGTGTTTTGGCTGTACTGGTTTAAAGGATTTGCTAGAAATTTGTGTGAACCTGGTGCTGACTTCTGTACACTGATCTTTTAAATGTCCAGAATGATAAATGTATAAAAGTATTTTTTACTTATTGTTGTTTCAAAGTGGTACTTTTAATTGATTGATTAATTTGATTATGTAAAACATATAAAAACTGCGGGCTTTTTAAAGTTTGAGGGCTGTTTGTGGACTTCTGCATCTGAACCTCTGTATGATGCCTCCCGTTGCTGTGTGGCAGGAGAAGTTTTGTTTGATGGCTGTGAAAGCCTACGTGATGGAGAGCATGGCTTACCTGACTGCAGGGATGATGGACAGGCCAGGCTTCCCTGACTGCTCCGTGGAGGCTGCCATGGTCAAGGTAACCAGGGCTGGCAAAGGGCTCAGCGTTCAGGCTGCACAGGGCTGAGAGCTCAGGGCTGCATTTAGACAGATGAGAGAAGCACTGCAGCCAGGTGAAATGACAGATACTGTTCTGTCTGTGTGCCACAGGCTCAGACCTGTGCAAAATAAAACCTGCAGGGAACAGCTTGGGAATGTCACAGCCCCTGAGCTGGGGTCTGAGGAGGCCTCACACGAGCACAGGTACACTCAGTTACACTCCAACTGCCAGCCTGGCCAAGCTGCTGCTGTGCCAGCTTTCCCAGGGAGCTGGTGGCACAACAAACCCTGTGGAATATCCAGGCTGTGGCTGCCAGGGTGTCCCTCATGGTCACTGCAGAAAACTCCGGCTCTGGGTTCCAGCCAAGCAGCTGCAGCTGCTCTGCCCGTGTGGGGCTGCCCCTGTCCCCTGATGCTTTGTGCATTGCATCACTGAATTTGACAACCCCCTGAGCTGCAGGGACACAGTTCCAGGACTGGTGTAACACACAGAAAGCGCTGCAGCAGTGTCCCGTGGATGGAAGCGCAGAGCAGGGCATCCTGTGTTTATTGCTGATTTATGAGCTGCTCACTGCTGATCAAACCCTGTTCCATGGCAGGTGTTCAGCTCTGAAGGTGCCTGGGCGTGTGTGAGTGAGGCTCTGCAGATCCTTGGAGGCCTTGGCTACATGAAGGATTATCCCTATGAGCGCTACCTCAGGGACACCAGGATCCTGCTCATCTTTGAGGCAAGTACCAGGATCCCCTTTTTACTGCAAACCACACTTCACTCGTCCTATAAAGGTGAGCAGAAACTTGAAGGTTTCATTGATCAGGGCTTTGTTCCTTCAGCTGCAAAGTCTGTAACAGTAAGACTGCAGGACTATCCTTGTTTTCTTTGGAATATCAATAGTAGTTCCCTGTAACAAAACAAGCTATGATGGCTTTTACAGACTGACCACAGTGTGAGTTACAGCAGTGACCTTTCCTCTTGTGTGCTTCTCACAAGTAAAGCAGGGAAACTCATAAAAGATCAGCTTAATTATTTAATCATTTAATTAACTTATTGATGGGCATTTAAATTAAAAGAAAGGTTGGTTCTGAAGCTTGTTCTGTTTCCCAGCTGGATTGTCAGTGACCCATTGTGTGCACATCAGGGTCACTGCCAGGCTTGATTTTAACTCAGCTCATTTTGAGCAGTTCTACAACTATTCAAATGTTCCTTTACTGGAACAGTGCAGAACATTTTTAATCAAGATGCATTTAGTCTGGTTTCTTTTTCATTGGGGTATATTTGTGTGTTTAATGATGAGGGGCTTGACTTCTGCAATGCCCCATGAAATCAGAATTAAAACTGAGATAAAGCAAAAGGCAGCAATTTATGCATGGGGATTGGAGCAGTGGGAAGAGCACAGGGGCACAGCAGACCTGTTTGGAAAACACTCACTCTTGTAAACTCTGGTTACCCACCTGTCTCACTTGATCTTCTACTTTTTCCAGGGAACCAATGAAATCCTGAGATTATACATTGCACTGACAGGGATGCAGCATGCAGGGAAGATCTTAACTGACAAAATTAAGTATGTTCTTATTTACTGTCAATAGTTTTAAATAAACTAAACAGAATCAGATAACTTTATAGGTAAGAGAAGAAACTTCAGGGAAAACCTGCAGTATTTTCTATTTATTATCTGTAAAAGTTCAGAGTTACAGAGGCTCTTTGTCTTTTTAATGGGATGGTTCATAGATTTAGGAGTTGTAGCATTTAATGCATTTTATCTTGGACTTTTACACAAGCTGTAATTATTTCTTTCAAGACCAGTAATGAATATTTTGTATCTGAATGAAGTTGTATTGGCACAACAGCTGCATTGTGCATATTGAGTTCCTGGTCTCTGAAATTCCTTGTGGGTGTCTTTGAGAGCAGCTGATGACTCTTAAGGCTCCACAGTTGTTCTCCAGACTTCACAGTAATGCAGTAATGGATCAGGACTTGATAATTCACGGACAAGCTGCAGGCATTTTGCTAAAGCATTTGGAATTCCAACTGGTTGTGTCTGAACCTCCTGGAATTTTTTTTTAAAGCTGTTCTTTCCCCAACATTTCAGAGCCATCAAGAAAGGAAATGTGGGAGTGGCGCTGGGGGAGTTCCTGACCAGGTTACAGGACACCCTGGGCAGGAAGGTGGATCTGGGGCTTGTGGGTGACCATGGGGTGGTGCATCCCAGCCTCCAGGTAAGGGCCTCTTTGCTGAGCTCTCACGTTTGTTCCCTTTGCTGCTTGCCACAGTTTCATCTCCTGTTTTTGCAAACCAAAATGTGTGCTTAGGGCAGTGAGATTTTCCAGGGTAAGCAGATGTTTGCACCATGACAGGGAATGAAGTTACAGTTATTGTCCAGGTATCAAGAGAGGATGAAGACTGCTCTGAGCCTGTGTTTATACCAAATCCAGGTTTAGATCCATTTGGATAATTTGTATAAATTGAGCCTTCACCATATTAAAGTGTCTGTAATAGCTGCCCTTTGTTGTAAGGCTAGTTACAAAACCGGAATCTTTCCTGTTGAATTGGAACAGAGTTTCAGGTAAGAATTTCTGTGAATTACACATACACCTACTTGCTTAATCACTTAGGAAAAGGGTTTTTATGACCAAAAATGAATGTTCTGTTAATACCAAAAAGATAAGGTATATTTTTCATGGGGTGTTCTGTTAGTTACTTTTGTCAGCATAAGCCTATACTGAAAGTTACCAAGAGTAAACTCCAGAAAATTTTAATGGATATTTGAGAGAAAGAATAGTGCCTGTCTGGCTTTCAACAGCAAGGTGTTAAAAAAGAGAAAATCCAGTGTCCTCTTTAAAGGGGGTGGGGGTATGTTGCTTTTCTGTTACAAGGCTACTCAAATTGTTCTATTTTGTGTTTTGTTTTATAGGAGAATGCCAAGAAACTTGAAGAAAATGTTTATTATTTTGGAACTACAGTCAGGGGCCTGCTAAGTAGGTTTGGCAAGGTAACTATTTTGTCTGTTGTCTTTGTTATTGAATAGTTTATCCTTGGGGCCCCACTGGAACCTGCAGGGGACTGAGTGTGGCAGGACCAGCACTTCCTTCACATGACACCTTCTCACTGGGTGTGAGAAAACACACTGACATTAACTTCATTGTAATGGAGAAGTTACATTGTTAGAACCAAAACCAAAGCACCAGCACCCTCAGTGAATTGGTTGTTTTCTTCTCCTCGTGCAAGCACAAATCCTGCTGCTGCAGGCATTTAGCAAAGTGGTTTAAGGCACACATCAATATTACAATTTTACAAGCAGACTGTTAAAACATGCCGCTTAATAAACTCAAAACTAACTATGATAATTTCTGACCTAGGCTAGAACCGGTTTATGCAAAATAAAGCTGGACCTGAACACAAAGTATGGACAGTGATATTTGGTTAAAGTTTTGAACTGACAAACCACAAGCTGATAATGATTTTCCCTCTCCCAGACAATAGTGGAGGAGCAGCTGGTGCTGAAGAGAGTGGCAGATGTGGTGATTAATTTGTATGCAATGACTGCAGCCATCTCCCGGGCCAGCCGCTCCATCAGCATCGGGCTCAGGAACCACGACCATGAGGTGAGTGTCCCTCAGCACCAGCCATTCCCACTCAGGCTGTGCTCCTGGGAGCAGGCAGGCTGCATCTATGGGGAATTAAACCAAACTCTCCCATAAAAGTGCAGCAGAACGTGGCTAAACCTGCCAGAGCGCGGGAGCCTCTCAGGGGCTCTGCTTGTTGAGCTGCACACTCTCAATGTATTTAAAATACTTCTTTAACACATACACAGACATTTAGAACTTCACCACAACTCAGCACATTCTCTAAAATCTGTTAACACCATGCAGTTCTTCCCAAGCTCTTCCCATATAATCATTTATGGTAACACATAAGCACAACAGTGTTTGGGCAGCACAGTTCAGGACAGGACAGTGCTTATTTAGTAGCTCATGTAAAGTTTCATGGGAACAGTGG
>JAYDZK010000032.1:19213485-19225732 GCA_034509185.1 Euphonia xanthogaster | reverse complement strand
CTCCCGTGAGTGCTACGAGGAGATCGTGGCGCTGGAGCGGGCCGAGGACCGCATCGCCAAGCTGGAGGAGGAGAACGGCAGCCTGCGGGAGCTGGTGGAGGACATGCGCGCCGCCCTGCAGAGCAGCGATGCGCGGTGCCTGGCGCTGCAGGTGAGTCCGGGCCGGCTTCTGCACCGGCCTGCCGGCGGCGGCTCGGCTGGCCCCGAGTGCTTCAGGAGAGATGCTGCTCTCGCAGAGTCAGTGTTTATAACCCCTCCACTGCCAGACTGAGACCCAAGTTGCTCGTTCATCCTCGGCATTAACGTTTTAGCAAAGTTTAGGGAGGCTTTAAGGAGAAATGTATGGCACCGGTCTATCATAAATGTAGTTGTGATGAGCACTCTGTTTAAAGCGTAGGAGAGTACAACTTAACAAACCCACGCGTGCAATGCTGCTGTTTCTTCTACTGCACGTGCAGTCAGGGTGTGCTGATGCCGTATGCTGGATGTGCAGCAGTGCAGGGTTTTTCCTGAAGTGAGAAAGAACTTTGGGATTCCTACCTGCACAAGCACAAGCAGTGTCTCAGTCAGAAGTGCCTGTAAGGAATATTAGAAGGATGTTTTCCTCAGAGTGTGGTCACAAGAGTTCGGAGTTGGAGCCAGTTCTGCAGGCAGGCTGATGTATAGTCTGGGGCTCCTCTGCACAGCCCCATTAATTCCGGGGCTGGTTTCTGCAGGTTCTGCTGCACTGGCTCGAGTGACACACATACACACTTAACAGCAGTTAAATTCCTCTGGCATGAAATAGCGTGGAACAGGCAGAGCAGGGAAGGGCAGCATGGACCCATTGTTCTGGCAGGTGTGATTTGATCCTAACACTGCACTCACAGGACTCTGCTCCACCTGTGACACTTCCACTTGCAGTAGATGACTGTTGTCTTCACAATGTCCAGCAAGGCAGGTCAGAGACACTTTTACCATTTTCATCTGAAAAAGGGAAAGGAAATCAGCAGCAAACACGAAGTCACCAGCCAAAGGTCCCAGGATGAATGAAAACTACAAAGGGGAGAGCTCCGGGACACCCCCAGCTGCTCCCTGCTCTCTTCTTCTGAACACAACTTCATTGTAAATATCTTTTTCAGCAGACTGCCTGACTCCTGAGTACAGACCATAGAAATGACATGAAAGCTACACAGAAACTTGTGCAATAATATGATAAGTGTGTAGTTTGAAAATTAAATACATAGCTAGGTATTAAAAACTACTTTCCAGAGATTGTTTCCTTGTCTCTGTATTTGGCAAAGTTAGTTGCTGATCAACTCGATGTGATTGAAAAAAAACCCAAACCAACAAAGCACAATCCAGCCACTTTCAGTCTTCATTAAACCCCATCAATTTCTCCCTGCTCTGTGCTCCTGGTCATTACAGGTGGGACTGCGGAAGAGCCATGCCAGTCATGCAGAAGAAGGATCCTGCTGCATAGGGAGGAAGAGACCATTAACACAGAAGCACTCCCAGACCAAGTGCCTCCAAAGTGTCCTGGAGGAAATGGAGCTCATGCGGAGCTCCAGGGATGGGCAGATCGAAGAAGCCATCAGGTTCAGTCAGGAGCTGGAGAAGGAGCTGAAGAGCTCTCAGGAAGCTCTGGTCAGCCTGGAAGATTGCAACCGTAACCTGAAGAGGGAGCAGGCAGAGATGAGGAGGAAGGTGGAAGAGGCCAGACACGCTGTCCTGAGCAGTCTTGGCAAAGTGAAGGAGCTGGAAGTGAGAGCTAAGGAGGTGCCACATCTGCAAATACACATCCAGCAGCTGGAATCACAACTGCAGCACTACAGGTGGGTTGGAGTCTGACAAAAAGTGCCTGTAAAATCAGTGTTGGGGGACAAGTGAGTTTGAGAATCTCTGCTTGGGGCTTATTAGATGTCTCCAAAACACCTTGTAAAATCTGACCAGAGGGAAATTAGAAGCTGCTCATCCATTTTCTTGGTAGGGGTCTTTAGGAGATCTAGGAGTCTTCCAGGCCAAAGGGTGCTGATCTACAGAGAGCTGAAGTCACTCCTCAGACACACAACAACAGAACTCAGCATGGTAATACTTCAGGAAAGCCCCAACACAAATTGCTGACAGTCCTTCAGAAACCATTTCCAACACACTTTTCCTGCTGCCTTTCCTGGTCCTTAGGTCCCATCCCAAGCCAGCTGTAATCAGATGGCTGACTCTCCATTTTGTATAAAAGCTCTTCAGCTTGTCCTAGGAACTGGGGAAAAGCACACAAGGACAACTTCTGGCCCGTGGTTTGAAACTTGCTGTGACTTCGTTGCTTCTTCACTGAGAGAACAGGTAATAGAGGAGAGAAGCTGAAACGTTTCTAAACCCACCAAATAATAGAGGGGGAATCTCCAAAAACACTAGCCAACTAAACCCCATTTTTGTAATGGCATAAGCAAATCCTTCCAAAAGTTAGAAAGTTGGTCACAAATTTAATAGTCCACTGCTTTTGTTGCTTTTAATCTCAGACCAAACTTGGACTCACCGATGGTTATTAAGTTTTAGTCATTTCTGCCCAAGTTTCAGACTGACCTATGGAATAAAATCTAGTTTAATGTTTTCACTGGCTCAAAGCAAAACCAGTATTTCTAGACATATTTTTACTTACACTACTAAATCTAGTATTTTAATAAATTGCATCTTCTGAAGTCCTTGCCTCTTCCTAAACTCACACTTCCTCTGTTTGCTTATAAGAAGAATTCATAGTGAGTTATTTGTGGCATCCTAGCTATTGTACTGTTTTATGAAGTGAGGAAATTCTAAAAATAACCATTTTATCCAGTGTCTTTCTGTCAGCATTGTGTATGTTAATACATGCATGGTTGCAGAAGATCAAAGAAAACAGAAGCATTTCTTTAAACATCTATAGGATTTAAAAACCACTGCGAGGGCACGTAACGTTCAAGGGGGCTGTCAGGGGTCTCTGGAGAAAGGACGCAACTCCTGGAGCTAAAAGGGATCACACAGCTTGTCAGGGCTGTCACCTTCTCCTTGGCATGAGCACCAAAGATTTAAGATGGGTTCTTGTCCTATGGAATTGCTTTTCCAAAGTACGATGAAGGATAAAAAAGATCACCTTGAAACAGGTTCAAGGCAATAAACAATGTCCACTGGCCTTGCAGAACAGGAACTTCATGGGCTACATCAAAACAAAGGGTGCGAGTTTAGAAATGGAAATTATGTGTTCCTTGTAAGATAACCTTCATTTGTAATACTTATTTTCAAATTGCATGCTAATTTAAAGCAAGTGTCAAGCTCAGGAATGGTGCTGGACTGACCATGTGGGAACTACACCCCTTTTTTAGCCCTGTAGCACATTTAGCAGAGGCCCAGGCCAGCTTTCAGCCTTTGAGATTCTCTGTTGGCTACAAAGCACCTGCACCTCCCCATCCAGGGAAACAGCTCTTGGTGCAAACAGTTTAATTAGAGATGCATAATGATAATTGGGACTTGCATGCCTGTGCTCATATTCCATAACACATGGAATCCCATCACTCCACGTGTTCCCAGAGTGGCACACAAGGTGCCCAAACTGGCACAAAATGGTGAATAAGCAGTGCAGAGCTGTGTTAGGGTGGGGAAAGGGCTCAGCAGCAGCTCTGCCCCGCACAGCTTTGGCTGTCCCAGCTTGTCCCACTCCCTCTGCTTGCTCACACTGGTGCTCAGGCAGCCCAAACACCTCCTGCTCCGAGAGAATCACCTTCTCCTGACATGCAGGAGCCCACATCCATGGGCATGGCTTGGCTGAGCTGCTGGGAGTGCTTGGAAAGGGGAAGAGATGGGCTGGCTGAGGCATGGAGAGGGAGGGACAGCTGGCAATCCACAGCGTTCTGTCTGTCACTTGGCAAGAGTGTCACTTGCCCTGTTGCTTAAGTCAGGCTGTGTTTCAGTTGCTGTTCCCTGTACTGTTAAAGTCTGCCTGTGTTTCAGGCACCTTTCCAGTGAGCAGTTTTCCTCCCTGCCAGCTGCCACACGAGTTTGTGAGCAGGGTCTGGAGTTGGCAAGAGCTAATGCTGCAAGGTAGGGCTGGAGAGGAATGGGGGGGATGTGGGTGTTCTGCAGAAAGCATTGACAATTGCAGATGTCTCTCCTGAGAATTCACCCTGACTGGCTTGGTGAGCTGCAGGTTTCCTCCAGCTAAAGTCCAGTTTCTTCCAGAGAGGATCATATTCAAGAATGAGTCCAATCTATGAGCTCCTCTTCTGCTCCTCTTTATAGTTTCATATTTATCAAGGAAATGCTTTCTTCTTTTAGGTTCAGATTTTAAAAGCTCTTTTAGCATCTAAATCCCTCTTCTGGACCTTCATCCGAGACCTTGCTTGCAATCACTTCAATCTGAAATCCCAACCATGGCCTTAAGTTATAATCCCTAATGCAGGAAACAACAGTTTGCATTTAGTCAAGGAAGTGTTTAAGTACCTGCAAGTGATTAAATGTTGTCCTAAATTGGAGTGTGTAATTATAATCACCTGTTCCTGATTTCATATTCCAGATTCCTATTCCTGCAATCTGCATGACTTACACATCAACCTTTTCTGAGTGCACAGGTTCCTGTGCCAGGGTTTGAACTGCCCCTGTCACATCACTGGGTTCCTAAACCAGCCTAGTTGACCAAATAGTTCATAGCTCTTTTCTTCAGGTGCCCATCCTGATCTTCCTACTCTGATGAATGTCTCAGGTTTCTGTCTGGACTATCTTTCAGCTTTTCTTTTTGAATCCCTGTCAAGTTAGTGAGTCAGCTCCACTTGAAAGGTCAATCTCAATAAATTCCTTCCTGAAAAGCTTGAGTTCAATTCCTTTCAGAGGAAAAAGACATCACAGGAAATTGCATGCTTACCATTGGTGTTGTATCCAAAGTGTGCAATTGCCAGCGCCCGATGACAGGAGAGTTTAGGAAGTCAAGCAAGTCCCATTTTTATGCAGTGCCCAGGGAGTTATTCCCAGAGGACAAATCATTAACCACTATTCCCTAAAATCCCTTTCTTCCTCTCACTAAGTTCTGCTGCAGCAGAAGGTGGCACCATCCATGTATTCTAATAGAATCCTATGATTTCTAAGTATTATTTCTAAAAATACCTCACATTAAAATATGACTACAGTAAAAATGTCACATCTGCTGCTTCTTTCACCCATTGAGCCATTTGCCCTGTCAGAAAAGGAAATTGGATTGCTTTGACATGAATTGTTCTTGCCAAATATGAGTTGGCTTTGTTTTCTCTACTAGATTGGAGGTGGCTTAGAGATGGATAACTTAATGAAGTGTCCATATTCTTTTTCTCTTCAAGAGCACTGGAGGGAGTAGAATGATTTAACAAGCATGGTTTTGATCCCAGTGTAAGGAATAAAAAGATAGGTCATTTAGAATTGAAATAAACTTCATAATAGAGATGTTGACAGAGGGTTTATGTTGCTGCATTAGTCAGCAGCACAGTAATTACATAGGTCAGTGAAGGAGGTCATAAAATACCAAAAATGCTTCCCATATGCATGGTCTGTCTCCCAAATTACTTAATTATCCATCAGCATTTCTATCTGTTAATGAGTAGGAATCCTTTTGGCATGGAATGCAGAGGAGTTTCTTTCAGCCTCTCATATTTTCCTGTAAATATGATGACTGAGGCCTCTAGCATAATTTTTTCCATTTATTTATTTCATCAGTGTCAATTTTTCTAAAAAGTTATGCTTTAGTTTATTTATACTGGAAGCAATTCAGTTTTTCTTCTCTTTTAGGAGGCAGTGTCCTGATCTTTTCAATAATTTCTCAGGTTATTATTCACCCTGTAAAACATAACAAGATGGGCCAAACAAGTCCAAATCAATAATCCAAGAACAGGAGAGAAATATGGAAATATTCCAGACAGGATCAGCTCAATTAAGTGTAGGGAAAAAAAAGCCCTAGGAATGAAATACTCAGACACAGTAGAAGGTGTCTATAGTAGGTTATTTCCAGTCAGAATGGTAATGGTTTATATTTAGGCAGCCTAGAGCTGTTCTGCTTAAAAAATTAGATAGTAAAGAAAATTTGGACGATTTTTGCTTGACTGTTGTCATCAGTACCAGCTCCTGGCTGTTGTGAGGTGAGGGGCATCTTGGCAATTTGTTCCAGGTGGCACAGAATTTGAGAGGAGGCTGTGGGTGTGCATATGCTGGACAGATGTGCAGGTGAGAAAGAAATCCTTGGACAGGAGCAGGGAGCAGGGACTGAGGGCACTCGGGGAACTGAGCTCAGAGAGTGAAATGAAATGTTAAATTTGCAGAGCCTCATCTGTGAAAACGCTCAGATTCTTCTGGATGAACTGATGTCATTTTATTTTCTAACTTTGCCTGGAGCTGATATTGTTTTCTACTAAAGAGTGTAAGAAGTTTTGTATTACAGAGAAGTCTGCCAAAAACAACAGAGCTTCAAGGTTTGGAAGAAGTTAGCTATAGCAGGTGAATATATTCCCATCACACAAAGCTTAGACTACTTGTCAAAAAAGAATCATAAGCTAAGTAAGCAAACCAGATTACTCTCACTGGGGACACTTTAAAGCAGCATTTTTATTTCACAAAAGGGGATAATGGAAGGTATTGTTATTTATGGTAGAGAGAACTGTGCAGAGCAATTTAAATAGATTAATTTGGCAGTGTAGAAAATGTATAGCATCTCTTTCTGTGGAAGGGCTACTTTTCTTTCAGATGCAAGAGTCTTTCAAAGCTTTCCATAATAATAAAAGCAAAGCCTTGACTTCAAATCCAGTCACATAATTGCAAGTTGATTTATCCCGAAAGAACTGCAACATTTACCCCGGTGTGCTGCAACACTGGAAGTGTAGCCACTTCCCTGCCTTTTTCCATGCTGGGTTCTTGTTTACAGTGTTTATTCTGGGCAGGCTTTCCCTGGCTTCTCCCTAAATCCTCCTTTTATCTCCTGGCTGTGATTGCTGTGTGGGAGTGAATGGCTGCTGGCTCAGTGGCAGTGCCACACGCAGGGACACCCGCCTGTCCCCTCCTGGCTCCCTTTGCTGGCCCTGCTGGAGCTGTCCCCCAGCTGATCCCTTCCTGGGGAAGGAGGGGTGGCAGTGCCCTGCCAGCCCTGCTGCTGGTTCTGTCACCCTGTCCCCAGCTGCCTTTCACAGCTGCCTCCCCCACCCTTCTGTGCCTGGTTTGCGTCGTGCTCACCCCTCCTACACCAGAGGGATTCCTTTTTGCCAGGGGGATGAGCAGTCAGTGTTTCTGCAGCTTTTCTTCCCTGAATTAGTGCCTGGAAGTTCAGGCAGAGCTTGGTGACAGCTGTGTATATCCCTCCTTCATCTGCCACCCTGACTTTGGACAATCCCCCAGTGCTCCACTCTCTTACAGCACCAACTTGCTGGATGACCATTACCCATCTTGTCCTATCCCCCCCTCCAAAAAAGGACTGATTTCACACACAATCATCACTTTAAAGAAAAAACTTCCTCCCTTACCCCTTTCAAACCCAAACCCTGGAGTCCCCATGAGAGGCTGTGACCTTCAGAAAGCAGAGCTGCCAGTCCAGAGTTTGGGGTTACAGCAAGAAGGAGCACCAGCCGTGGTCCTGGATGCCAACCAGCCCCCAGCCACCCTGTAAATACCCTCGTGTTCCTCAGCACACTGCCAGGAGCAGAGGCACCCAGGGAAGCCTGTCAAGCAGCATTTAAAGCTGCCTGGGCTCCCAGGAGGCTGGGGCTGAGCTAATAAATGTCCCTGATGTGAGGAAATACAGTGCAGGCAGCTCCAGTGACACAAGGCAGTTACTCAGCAGCCCTGCAAATATTTGTTCTGTTTGGAACTCCTGCTGAATCACTGCCCATGTTTGCTGTGCTGTCCCCTTCCCTTCATCCTCCTGGGTATCCTTTCAGCTTTGTCAGTGTCTCATCTGCCTGCTTAGCAGCATGATTAAAATCCAGGCTGATATTTGCCTCTCTCATGCCTGGCTGGGGTTATCCTCTTTGTGGTACTCAGCACGTTTCCCTGGACCTGCCTGAGAATCTGAGCCTCAGCTATTCAGAACTACAGCCCATGAAAAAAAAAAAGAAAGAAAACTGCAGTCACATCCCAAGGAAAGTGGAAAGAAAAGCTAGAAGAAGATGTCCTGCACTATAAGTAAAACTTGGGTTAAATGGATCTTACAGGTTCATGTCCTGAGATAATCCCAGACTGGAAATTCCAAGACTGAGGTTGTGGTGGGGAGAAGGAGCTGGTCAATGTATTTGTTTCAGTCCTTTATTACAGAAAAGAGATATCCAGGTATACCTAATTCCACCTCTCCTAAGCAGGGGATCTTTAAGACCACCTAAAGATCTAAAGATGAACTTTAAGGTCCCTTCCAACCCAAACCACTCTCTAATTCTATGATATTTTCACAATTCCAGATGTGAAACCTGATCTGTGTGCTCAAGTCAAGCAACCTGAAAGTTGTAAAATGCATCAAGAGACTGGCTTTAACTCAGACCATTCCTGGTCTCTGAAAAAAAGGAATTTTTATAGCTTTTTGTAATACCCATCTGAAAATATGGCAAATTCTGATAAAAATGAATAGGTATGTGTGGCCTTAAGGGATCACAAAGATAAAGCTCAACGTCAGAGATTGAAAACATAAAGCTGAAGCTTGACCATTAGTGCAGGTATCTGTAATCCAGGATTTGCCTGTGTTCTGTGCACCATTCCACAGAGGAATGTACTTTATAAAAAAAGAAATGGTTGGCCAATAAATGCCAAATGTAATCTTTGAGCATCAGTGTTGTGGTTCTGTTGGGGGGTCCCCAGGACGAGGTGAGAGATGAGAATTTGACTCCCAAGTTTCTAGAAGGTTGATTTATTATTTTATGATATTGTATCAAAAGAAATGCTATACTAAAACTGTACTAAAGAAAGAGAAAGGATACATCAGAAGGCTGGAAAAGAATGATAATAAAAACCCGTGACAGACTCAGAGGGTCTGGCACAGCTGGCTGGGATTGGCCATTAATTAAAAGCAATTCCCATGCTGGGTAAACATTCTCCAAATCACATTCCAAAGCAGCAAAACATGGAGAAGCTGAGGCTTCCCAGCTTGCCAGGAGAAGCAATCCTGGCAAAGGGATTTTTCAGAAAATATCACAGTGACACATTAGGAAGTTACTTCTGTGGAACAGCTTCACAGCATCGTTCCTAAACCACTTGGGAAATAAGGTGCAGAGGCTGTGACTGACTGTGGGTTGCAGTACCCCCTTGTTTGAGGAGAAAACTATTCCCTGCAGGCTGCCTGAGCCTGGAGTGCTAATTGCCATCAGCAGCCATCCCCCCTTGCAGGAGCAGAGTGTTGGGAGTCAGATTTCAGTGGAAAGACCCCAAACCTTTCAATAAATCTCCAGAATCAAAATCAGGCCCTGGGCTTTGTTCTGTGCAGAGCCTCTGCTTGCAGCACAACGTTTCAGGGAGGGTTCATGGTGTCCCATTAATCATAGCACTGAAAAATCTGCTGCTCCCTGCACATCTGCTCTGCTTTCACTCCCTGTCCTGAGCCCATCCCACGTCCTTGGCGTGAGCTCACCCAGCACCAAAGCATCTGGGGCTGCACAGGCTCAGCTCAGCCAAGGCTAAGGCACAGCTTTGGCAGGTTTAAGCCAAGCCCTAAGTGCAGCATTTTCACTGTCCTGGAGCTGCTAAGGGGCACTGCTTGGCACAAAATTACACAAGGCAGAAATAGGAGCGGTCAGAGCAAAGCCAATGCTTGTGAAAATTGCAGAAGAGGAGGTTTTGCTCCCCATTTCTGTGCCAGCAAACAGGCAAGGGTGGCATTTCCAGTAAGGATACACCTGTGGTTTGTGGGGCATCACTCTGTTGTCACCCATGAGCCCCCCTGGCACTATCTGAATGACACTAATACCACTTTTCTGAATGACATTTAATACCACAATGACATCAAAGTACCACTTGAAGATACAAAGAAGAAATTAAATTAAATACTTGGCGTTGGTTTCACGTTGAAGAGATAGTTTCTTTAGCTGCAAAATATTTTGCCTCAGATTTCTAATTCAAACAAACAAACAAATAAAGAAAATAAAATCTTCAAAGTGTTATAAGCAAAAATTGTGAGAGAAGCTGGTCCTCAGTCTGAAAGGTCTGTGTTTCCATCAATGAATGTACATGGCTCTGCTTCATTTCCAGTGCTGTCCACATCCCCCAGGGACAATTCCTTCAGCAGGGAAAAAAGAACAAGAGAACCAAGAGTAAGGATGTTGTCTGTTTATTTAGTCAGTAAAACTGTGTCTGTGCTTCTGGAGCCCTGGCTGGGATGTGACAGGATTTTCAGAAGCCTTCCAGCTGTGAAATATTCCCACCACTCCAGGATATTCCTGAGTACATGCACTGACTTGGAACAAAAGGCCTTTCAGTGCAGCCAGGGGTTGGGATCTCTCAGAAAAGCTGTGATTAATCTCCCTACAGCAGAATTATACCCCAGGTTTATTCCTGTGCTGTCAGTCTTACACTTTGCTGCTTTCCTCCCTCTCCCCTTGTTCCTTCCTGCTTTGCTCTCTTTGGTTTGGGGGTTTTTGTTCATCATGATTTACAGTTTCCAAAGGATGCTTCAAATGCATTTAAAAATAGGAAACTTGAAAATTAAATAAGTATAAAGCTTTTGAGGTAAATACTGTGCAGGATATGAATGATCTAAGCTTTGATTTCACATCAAAACCCCATCATTAAGGATCTAAGCTCCTTAGAGTTTAGACCTGTACTGTTTATAAAATTGAGGAAGTGTCAATCCCTAAGGCTTGGCACTTGTTTTGAAGTATTCAAAGTCATTTATGCAGCAATATCTTGCATCAAAAAAGTGTTTTCTCCTAGTTAGGGTGCACCTTGCTTGACTACTTCACTTTGGTTTCATGTTGAAGAAGCAGTTTCCTTAGTTGCAAGATATTTTTTTCCTCAGATTTCTAATCCAACCAAAGCAAAACGTAAAGGAAAATATTCAAACTGTTACAAGGAAAAGTTGAGAGAGAAGCTGGTCCTCAGTCTGAAAGGTCTGTGTTTCCATTAATGAATGTACATGGCTCTGCTTCATTTCCAGTGCTTGCTTATAGTCCTTGCTTATAATCCAAATTACCTCTGTATCAAAGGATGTTGTTTTTAGAACAGAAAATTGTTAAAGGCAGCATTTATTGCTTGCCCTTCCAAGCAGAGGGAGCTTTCCTGTGGCAGGTTCCCATGGAGCAGCTAAATTAATGGGTCTCTGTTTCCTGAGGGAACATGACTCAGAGCAGAAATCACCAGGAAGTAATTGATGCTTTGCTACCTCATGTCCTCCAGCCAAGCCTTTAATTCTGTTAATCCACATTTACCTGTCATTATATCCAGGAAACAAACAGCAAATAACCCCTAAACAGAGCACTGACTCCATGGGCAGAGCCCACAGACCACCCTGAGCCCTCCAGTCTGTCTGTGAGCAGTCTGTCTGTGCCTGCAAGGCAGAGCTGCATTCTTCCTTCTCTAAACAAAGAAAGGAGAGCAGAGAGGGGAGAAGGAGCAGCTCTGCTTGTTACCATGAGAAAGGAGCTGTCAAACCATCCCCTCCTTTCATCCTCCCTCCCTCCACAGCCTTCCTCTGACCCAGAATGGAGCTGAAATCAAAGGTGGGGGTGAGGGATGGAGCTGCAGGGAGCACAGTGAGTTGGGGTGTCATTGGCACGGTTAAAGGTGAAGGGGTGGGACTGTTTTCAAGCTAAGAAGGATTTATAGCTCAGACAAACATCAGTCTGGGGGGCTGTGAGGTTTCAGAGGAGCAGGCACTCAGCCTGGAGCAGTCTGGGGGGCTGTGAGGTTTCAGAGGAGCAGGCACTCAGCCATAGCTCAGGAGCAGTCTCAGGGGCTGTGAGGTTTCAGAGGAGCAGGCACTCAGCCTGGAGCAGTCTCAGGGGCTGTGAGGTTTCAGGGGAGCAGGCACTCAGCCTGGAGCAGTCTCAGGGGCTGTGAGGTTTCAGGGGAGCAGGCACTCAGCCATAGCTCAGGAGCAGTCTGGGGGGCTGTGAGGTTTCAGGGGAGCAGGCACTCAGCCATAGCTCAGGAGCAGTCTCAGGCTCTTTGCTGCAGGGCAGTACAGAACTTTCTAACCCCATGCACGGCTGCCACGGGGTTTGTTTTGCTTTTCTAACCCATCACCTTTACTCACCTCTGCTGCACTGGGGGTGCTTTTGTCCAGTGGCTTCTGTCCCACTTGCACACAAACGCTTCTGTC
>JAYDZK010000032.1:19199435-19213385 GCA_034509185.1 Euphonia xanthogaster | reverse complement strand
GTATTGTGTTTTTACATCAACCCAAGCTTCTCCCAAGGCTGCAGATCAAACCCTTCAGTGTCTGTGGAAGTTTCTGTGTTTTCCTATTCCCTCAAGTGGGGATGGGCAGGGCAGGCAGCACAGCTCCTCTCTGGGCTCCTCCACTTCCTGAGGCACAGGCTGCTGCCTGCACAGCACAGTGGGCAGAGAAATCCCTTTTTCCAGGGAGATTTCCAGAGAAATCCCCCTCATTCTGCCAGAGGGGAAGCTCCAGCAGCCAGGTGTGCATGTCCCCTGTGCTCTGGGCTGTCCTTGTCGTGGGCACCTGACTCTCCTCAGGCAGCCTGCAGAAAGGCTCAAAATAAAATTTAAATGGCTCATTTGAGTTGAGTTCTGTGCTGTAACAACTCACAGTGGGCAAGGTGAATGTGGGCTGGGAGAGCTGCTGAAGTACAGTGGAAAACCAGGCACTGCATTGTTTTTAAAGCAGTTTATGAACCATCCATCAGCTCAACATGCAGAGACCCAAGTTCACCTTCAGGGGTTTATGATTTTTGATGAAGTGAAGCAAACCAATGCTTTTGGATTTTGGTTTGCATTTTAACCAAACTTAGAATGAAGGAGCTTTTCAGTGACAAAAGTGCTCCCAGGACTCTGGGAACAGATACTGCCATGCCAAGCTTTACAAAAATGCTTTATTTTTTTCCATAACTTTATAAGTGAGACTGTAAACCCATGATCTGGCCCACAATATAATATATAAAGTGCCAGGTCAGAGGTGAGCGCTATAAAACAGGTGTAAAAAAGCTTATGTGGCTTAGATTGTGTACCCTGAAATTGAAATGGCTTCCTCTCCTTCCTTGATTAAACAAATTCATCTGCACCCACTGGTAATGTACTTAGTGCATGAAGTTGTGCATTGTAAATGCATTCTAGATTTTATATTTTAGAAGATTAATTTGTGCCTAAAATGCTGTGCCCTGTCTGAGGTCAAACCCCAGGATATTTCAGATTGCTCTCTCTCATTAAACCCTGCAGAAGAGAGCATCCTTCAGAGATGAGTCTGAACCAATCTCTGCAAGTAAGAGCAGAGAAGTTCCAGCTCAGTAATTTGATTCAAGTCTCCACTAAAAGTGCATTTGAATCACAAAGCTTGGATTCAGATCAGAATATCCACTGAGAGGGAGATGGACACCTAACTTTGGCTTTATCCTAATTTCAACCACAACTGGCAGTCTGGAAATGTGCTTAGTTTGGAGATTTCTGTATTTTAGTTGGAAAAATCTGCTTTATATCACATGGTAAGGAAAGCTACGATATTGTGATTATCATTTGATTTTTAAGTGAAATAATACTGGAAATAAAGATTTTTAAATTGCTCAGTTAGTCAGGATATGAAAAACCAGGATCAAGTGTGAAGAACTGCAGAATGATCCTAGGACACTGAGTGAGGGGATGGTGGCAGGTACCAAAGAAATGAAATCAGATTCATTTTGGGGGCAAAAAAAACCAAAACCAACCCCAAACAACACTCTCAGCTTCAGTGAAACAGATACAGTAATGAACTCAGAGTTTATTACAGCTGCTGAAAAATTACAGCTTTGAGCTTTATAACTCTAGGAATGTATCTGTTCAGTCATTAAGCTGCAGGGAGGAAAGCAAATAAGATATTGAAATGTATTACAAAGGGAACAGAGAACAATACAAAGAAAATCATTCTGCACATTCACAGAACACCTGTATCAGAACAAGGAAATTCATGATCCTTCCACTGAAACCAATTAAACTGGAAGAGGCCTAGAAAAGGCAACAAGTGTGGAAAAATAGGCATGGAAATTATTTTAGCCACTTGCAGATGTGGAAGAGAGACAGCTTTGGAGAGATGTGAAATGGGTCTGTAAAATTTTCATCCAGAAGATGAATAGGGGAGAATTGTTCAGTCTCTCAGCACAGGAACTGTGAGTCAGCTCATGAAAGCAGAGGCAGGTTCAAAGCAGACAGAAAATAAAATTCTTCTCACCCAGTGGGTCCCACAAGCTTGGAGCACCTTCCGGCACAGTGCTGAGCTTGAGGAAAGGTTACACAGATTAAACAAACAACTAAAATATCAATTTAAAACCCCAACCACTTAGCAGGTGTTAAATAGAAAGATGGCTCCACCTGAGTCACCATGGGAATTACTGAAATTCTGCAGTGAAAGGCCAGGGGAGGACTGAGGATGCACCAGATCCATGAAGAGCAGGGGAAGTGTATCTGCAGGTATTGTCTTGGAGCCCTTAATACACATGAAATGACAAAAGAAGAGTTTGGGTTTCTAACATCGCCTTGGCTTCATCTGCAGGAGTCCCAGGTCACAGCTCTGAGAGTGAAGCTCACCTCCATCTGTCATCTCAGAGCTGCCATGCTCTCAGCTGGGCCCTGACTCACACTCCAGACCACAGCTTTGGGTGTTGTCCCTTCACATCAATTCCCCCTCTAAGTGTCTTGAATCCACGGAAGCAGGCAGCTGTTCCCACATCAGCCACGGCTCCCACCATCACCCCTAAGGTGACCTCCCAGCTTAGAGATGCTGCTTGATTCTGCTGTGACACCCCCCTCATTCGGGTGCACAGGTATCTCTGAGAGCTGGAGATGAGCAGGACTGTTCCTCTGGCAAGGAGGATTTCTGAGCTGCAGTGAGAGATATTAGCTCTGATCTGGGAAGGTCTCTGGCTCCCAGCTTTAGCCCAGACTTCCCCGTCAGCAAGCTCTCACGGATTTCTTGCACACCCCTCACAAGCTTCTCCTTGTGGGACATAATGAGTAGGATACAGGATTAGGTGGCTGAAGAGCCCAGCCCAAATCTAGTGTGACAAAACCCTGCACAAGTCCCTGCCTTTAGGTCAGGCTTTCCCTTTCTGGCATTGTCCAGCCTGCAATCCTGATTTAATCTCCTTTCAGAGCCCAGGAGCTCCTGCTGGGCTGGGAACCAGCATGGGCCATTCAATGGAGATGTCAGCCTTTGTGTGAGAGACAGCCACACCAATATTGCAAGGAGCCTTTTCAGCCTTCCTGCCAACAGCAACATCTCCTCTGAAAAGCTGGGCTTGGTGTTTCTGACGTGCTGGCACAGCAGATATTTCCCCACATAATCGAAAAACATAATTTGTAAGAATCTTGGCCCAGGGGTTCTCAGCACAGGCTGGGATCTGGGGGCAAGCAGAGCATTTTCAGAACACTGTGTGTTTATCAGAAATATATAATATTTTAAATTTATGCTATTTTAATATATTAATATATTTATTGATATCTTATTATATTTTTAATATTTCCATTCCTTTGTGCTGTTTGCAGCTGGCTGGCACAGACATGCACTGGTATTTCTCTGTGCACACTTGCTCACTTCACTCCAAGCTGCTTGGTATGTGCATGTCTAACCAATAGTAAAGCTTCTGTTCAATAATCTGTGTGATATCATTCATACCCGAGTGCCTCACCTCTCTCTGCCCATAAAGGCAGCTCTAACTTCATTTCTCACACCCTGTTGGGACTGTCAGGGAGAGAAAATGGTGTTTTATAACCCTGGAAAGAGGGATTTTTCTTATTTCTAGTCCAGGTACTCCTGAGATAGAAATACAACATTTTATCTCATTGGGAAAAGGAATGAAGTATGAATGGTGAGCCTTCTCTTCCTTTAAAACCCCTCTGAGGACATAAGAATAACCTGACTCCACAAATGGAGAAGAACCAGGCAGGAGAGCTGTGCTGTAAAACACAAAGCTGAAGCAGGTGGCACAGAAGGAGTTAACTGCAGGGCACACTCTGCATTATTCACTCCAACAGGAGCAAATCACCCCAAACTCACCCCAAACTGCCCCTCCAGCACTGCTGAGGAATACAAGGAGCTGGATTTTCAGCAGCATGGCCTTTTATTGGTACATATTCTACCAGCACTCAAACTACAGTATCAGATTATTTCAGTCATTGTAACAGCTCACATCAACAGAAAAATAACTGCTGGTTTGAGTGGCAAAGTGAGAAAGTAACTTTGTGTAATAGATCTTATTACTTTGTACTGTCCTACCCTGGCCAGGGATTTAGCAATATTTTGAATCTGATGTTCATGTTTGCTATTTCAGAAATCTGTTTTTATAGAGGTGACACTGTCCTTGCCAGAACCAGAGTTATAAAACACAGGCTGTATCCTGCATATTTTAGTGCTAGAGAAATGCCTGTGTGATAAAGGAGCATGATGAAATTATCTGGTTAGATTATTCAGGAAAATCTCATTTAAAATCTCTTCACATCAATGTATGGCTTGGGGAAGGCTGAGTGCTATGAATTCTAGAGAGCTCCACCATGAATATCAAATACAGACAATTCAAAAAGCAAACACTGATTTAGAAGAGTTACACTTGGACTAGGTGATGGCTGTCAGTCCCTTCCCACTGAACTGTTCTGTTCTACAAGAAGAATTCACCAGGTTTTTCAACATGGCATTGTAGTTTTCCTCTTCAGGAAATTCATTTTATAAAAATAAACCACGTTCTGTCAGATTCCAAAGTTGCAGGCCTAATCCTCACCAGGGGACAGGATAAATTTTTCTTTACAGGCTGTTCTGAGATTTTAATTTAAGGAACTTTTTTCCATTGTTATTGATGCTATGCTGGCAAATAAGTACAAATACATAGCTGCACATGCTGCTCTAGTAAAATCTATGTGGTTTTTGGTATCAATCCTTAGAGCACTTTCCAAGTGGTCACAGACCCACAGGGAATAAAAAAGAATTTGATTAAAGCAGTCTAAATGTGGATTGCAGTGTGATTGCTCAGGAAGTGACCCCCTGCACCAGCTGAGATGGGTCTGAAGGCAGGCTGGGGTCTGCACGGGCAGACTGTAACACTTGATTTGGGTTTTATTCATCTTGTAGAAGGAAAGTCAAATGTGTTGCCTCTAGATGATGTTACTCTGATTTCAGCAGCTTTTGTAGAGTTTAGGGAATCTCTTGGGGAGCGTCAGGGGTAGTTTGGAGAGGTGTCCATCACCCTCAGGTCCTGCTGGCTCCTGCACAAGAACAAAGAGCTCTCAGGTCTCCATCAGCCTTGCAAGGTGAGGAAATCCAGAGGGTCCATGGAAGATGCACCTGCCAGAGGCAATTAAATGATAATTAAAATGATTACAATCATTGTATTTATTATTTAAAACTAAACAGGCAAAACCTGACAACTGTGAAGAGTTGCAGGTGCTGGATCCTTGCAAGGCTTGCAGTGATTACCCAGTAGCATCTTGTGGATCTTGAGATTTTTCTACATTTTCTTCTGCAGTAATGTAGTGACATGAGGAGTCCATGAGAGCAGCAGCAGCACTGTGGACTCTCTTCCCTGCTTTTGGAAACGAATGCAATTCTTGCAGAAGTAACAGGCCCCAGGACTTGAGATGTGACTGCTCTGCTGGGTTACCAAGGAAGGGAAGACTCAGGGAACAGTCCTACAATTGCCTCCATCTGCAGCCATGGGTCAGCAGCACAGAGCAGACACAGGAGACAAGCAGCTCTTGTTTCACAGCAATTGCATCAGGAAATTTAGAATATTCAACTGAATGAGAGCAGACTGTCTGTGTCAAATTGCACATGGCCAGAAAGAAATATTTCCTAGAATCTTGCTGAGTCTTGGTGGGAAAGCACAGCCTCTGAAAGATCTCCACAGAATCCCATTGTCTGGGCCTGACAAAGGGCTGGATACAAGGAACTCCTTTGGCATAAAGGCAGGCCTGGAAGCTCTGCTGCAGGCCAGGGTTTTGTTAAACCCTCTCCCAAACATCAGTGATACACTCCAGAGCCACCTTGGATCCTGCATGGCCTTTCTAGAAACTGAAGCAAACAGGGGTTTGAAGGGATATTGGGAACTTCCATCTGTCTGTCCTGCTCTGCTGTGGATCCAAGGGCTGAATTGCCCTGATCCTGGTAAATGTGTTTGAATGACCATTCCTGAAGCTAAATGTGTTTGAATGACCATTCCTGAAGCTAAATGTGTTTGAATGACCATTCCTGAAGCTAAATGTGTGTTTGAATGACCATTCCTGAAGCAGGGGCCAGCACTCTCACCAGAGGTGCTCACACCTGGGGGCTGCCTGAGGCACTGGGGCATGAGTGGTGAAAAGTCATCTCAAGCAGATTGCATGTGGAATAGCCTTGATTTCTGTTCCTAATGATGTGCTTGGGTTTTAACTGGAGATCTGGGAATGATCTGGCATTTCAAACAAATGTTTCTGCTCGAAAATCAAATTTATGCACGGTTGGGTTTTTTCCCTGCTTTGGCCCTTTATCAGATCTGGAGCCTGTTACTTCTCAAACCAGCATCAATAGTGGCCCTCACATCTGGAAGTGAGGTTCTTCCTGCTCCCAGAGGGATGAGAGCCCTGCAAACAGCAGTATTTATCCTGACTCCCCCCTCTGGGCAGGATCAATGCAGTGCACTGAGCCTTTGCTAATGCAAAGCAGACTCGTGCATGCCCCAGGGATGCTGTCATTAATCCTTGGAGGACACAAACCTCCAGCTGGCTCCCTTTGCTGCCAGCAGCTTTCTTTAACAACCCTCCAGAAATACCGTGGCTCATGCACTCTGCCCTGCTGGAGGAATTTGCAGCCCAAAAGGCAGGCAGGGCATGGTGAATGCCACCTTCAGCTGTTCTTGCCAGGCTGGTCACTGCAGCTGTGAAAATGCTCTCCCAGGGCCTCTCTCAGCTCCTGAACCCCAGGACACATCACAGGGAGCAGCCATTCCTGCGGTGAAAGATTGCACTGAGTGCACTCACAGCAATCAGGAGTGCTTTGAAGAGCCATCAGTGATGGTTGGGAGGGACAAGGGCACTCTGCTGATAAATCTCAGGCTGCACACTGCAGCAATATTGCACTTTGCACCGACTATATTGATTTTTTTTTCCCCATCTAGTTGTTTAAGGTATCTACAGAAACCAAAACCAAGAAATACCTACACTCACTCCAAAGCCCTGCTGCTGATTCTTTAAGTCTCTCTCAGATGAAACAGGCTCTTGACAAACAGCAGTGCTTCCAGCAGCTCTAGCTGGGGCAGCAAACCAAAGCCAGCAGGCTTTCTTGTGGCACTGAGCTGAAAGGAGCCCAGGACTGAGCAGCACGTCCCTGCTGGTTGTGCTCTGGCCTCAGAGGGACCCTCTCAGCTCTCCAAAGCCTTCTGTGCTCGCTCTGATGGACACTTCAAAGAGCACAAAAGTACAGAAGTACAATAGGAAATGTTTCCCTGTTCTGGGGTGTTGCCTTTAAAAATCCAACCAGCAGCATTTGCCAGCTGAGTGGAGTGGATAAAACAGATTTTGTTTCAGATGCTTTTGCATTGTGAGGATTTTGAGCTTTTATTTCCAATATCTCTTGAAATACAATGTGTCCAATTACTAAAGCCTAGCTGTGGAACTCAGAAACATCCTCTGCTTTCATTTTTTGCCATTTTCTGTATCAGAAATGAGCACAGAATGTATTATCCCTAAGTTCTCAAATGCAAGCAACATACTGCCAAGGCCAAACCCATCTTCTCCTTTCTGATGTTTGGCTTTATGAAATGAAGAAAGTGCAGTAAAAGTCAAATTTCCTTTAAGGATTTACAAGTGTAAGAGTTTCTCCCCTCAGAATTGTCATTCCACATTCTGTACCCCCAAATCTGATGGGCCTGTGTCACCTACCTTACACTCCCAAGATTCCCGATGCAGCCATGTTAGGTTTAGGGCAAATCTGGGAGAAAACTGGAACATTTTCCTAGTGTGACTATAGTTGCTTTTAAGGTGGAGAGTTACAAATTCCCCCTCCCTTTTCAGTGCCCACAGTAAAGTCTCTAACAACTCCATAACATCTAGAACTTTGTGGGAGTTGAAGATGGATCAGAAAGGATCATTGCAAAACTTCTAGGAGGATTTAACTAACAAATATTTCTGCATGTCAGATTTTGTCAAATGTTATCCTGACCTGTCTTCCCTTCTAATGCATAAATCTCAGGATTTGAAACTGAATTATAGGAGGTCAAAAAGCCAAGGGAAAACATGAAGTCTTATTCTGGGGGCAAGAGGAACAGGATCAGCATGAGAAAGTTTGGGATCCCATCCAAGATTGAGAGAGATGGGAAGTTTTCCAAAAGGGTTGCCCAGGGCAGTAAAGTGAAAATAGAAAATATGGTGTAAAATCCAGGTTACAGAAGTTTCAGTGCTGGTCACCTACTGTCAACTACAATGAAAAGCTAAATATATGAACACCTGAGGTCTTTAATCCTGCTGCAGCCCTGTGGTGTTATTAATCACTGTTTTTACATAAAATAACACCACTGGTATCACCTACTGCTTCAAACAACCACATTTATTTTAAGTCTTCCTCCTAGTGCTGATCACAGAAGGCTTCTGAGGACTGCTTCCTGTTTTTCATACAGATTTCCCTCTCTTCCTGTGGAAATCTATTGAGGAAGCTCTCTGGAAACAAGAGGAAGTATCTGTTTCTAAATACCTGTGAGAGTGTCCAGAGGAAGGGTCTTTGCCCCCTGTGGGGCTCCTGGGGAGGGCAGGGGCTGCTGGTGATGGGGAGCACGATGTGTCCCCCCAGAACAGCTCCAGCCCCTCACACACAGCTGGGATCCCCCCTGGAGAGGCTCCAATAATGAGGGGGAAACTGCAATTAAGCATTGGCTTAATTTTTTTTTTTTTTAAGAGGGAGAAGCAAAGAACCAAAGAGTTGTGTTAAAATAGTATTGATTTTGGAAACAGGAATCCTGTTTACCCAAGTTCCCCAAGAGGAATTTTCCTGTACCTATGAACCATCTCTCTCCTTCACCTCATTTAGTAGCTCTGCCCTGCAGCTTGTGATGGCCACATAATTAGAGCTGAACTCTAATTAAACTGGGTTTATGTCAATGAGATGTCATAATTGGCTAAAATGATGCACCTGCTTAGGTGTTCTGCTAGGAAAGAGTCAATGTAAATTTAAACTTAGATCTGAGTTTAAGTGACTCTGGTGATGAATGCAATGCAAACCTGCTTGGACTGAGGCTCAAAGGAATGGGAGATGCTGCTGAGACAGGCAGAGGTCCAGCATGGAGAAGGGAAATGAGCCACACTGGCAGAAATCAGTTCTTGAGCCCAGGGAGCAGCTCAAATGGTCACATTCCCCTCCTGTCCGTGGCTTTTTGACCTCCCAGTAATGTTTCTTATTCAACCAGATCAGCAACAAAAGACAAAATAGAAGCTGCTATAACTGCTGCCAAAGGACAGGCTCCTAATAAATGCAGAATCCTAATGAATGCAGAATCCTAATGAATGCAGAATCACTAGGCAGCGTTGTCTTTAGAAACTGGCAAATAACTTATAAATATTTGCAAAGGAACATAATTAACCCTGAGATGGGCTCAGCTGGTCAGAGTGTGGTGTTAATAATGCCAAGATTGTGGATTTGATCCAACCATGGGCCATTCACTTAAGACTGAGCCTTGGGAGCTCCTTTTAACTCAGAACATTCTGAGTTCTGTGAATCACTTCAGGAGTTACTTTTCAGTCACCTACCAGAACAATACTTCAAGCAGGCAAAGGACAGGCTGCTCTCGGGAAGCTTAAAACTTTCAAAAGGCATCAAGCTAGCAGGCACAGAGCTTGGACTGAAGGAACATGCAGAATTCCAGAGTCTCTGGTGGAGAGCAGCACTCTGAAGCTCTGAGGATGTTTGTGCAAAGCAGCAAACAGGGTGAGGGAATTGTTGTTGCTTCCTGATGCAGGATCTGAGGAGTGGAAGCTGCTGGCTCTGACACCTGAGCTCAGCTCTCCTGGGGAACCTGCAGGCACCAAAACCCCTTTGCACAGCTCCTAAGGAATACCCAGCTTGGAGGCAGAACTGCTCACAGCCCCTCCCTCACACATTCCTGTTGGATTTTCCCAAACTCAGGAAGACCCTGTCAGAAATAACTGGCAGCCAGCTGAAGGCACAGTGTTTGCTGTTAAATGAGCCATCTCCTCTCCTGTCATCCAGATCCACGAGGCTCTAAATCTGGGAGCTGCTGAAATAAATCCTGAAGGAATTTACGTGCCACTCATTAGGAGCTCTCAGTCTGTGCCACACTCAGGGACAGCTGCAGTTTTACAGACAGCAGAAGGAGCTCTGGCACATTTTTAAGCTTTCAGAGTGGAATTCTGCAGGATCTTCACCTAGTCTGTTAGGAAGAGCACTTCTGAAGACAGTAAAAGGCACCCTGGACATTTGATTTTTCGTGCCACACACTGCAGCACCCAGGAGATAAGAGAAGGATTCCTGGGGATTAAAGAGCCCAGGTCTACATGAAGGAACCCACGAGGTGAGGGCTGATACACAAGGAAATGATCACAGGAGCCCAGCTCTGCTTTCCCTGGCCTCAATGATTTATGTCAAGTGCCTTGGTTCGAGCTGTCAGTGCTCAGAACACCACAGGATTTGAGTTATTCATTTTTTCATTGTAGGCTCTCAAGCCTCTTTCTGTAAAGTCCAAGTCAGGACACCAGGAGAGACAGAATTCTCAAAGAGTGAGTTTGAAAAGCAGGAAGGACAAACAGAATGTATCCAGGCAATTCTGGCACGGGCATGTGGGGGTGAGGCTGTGTTTGCTCCCACATGCCTCTGCTGCTATTCCTGGTGGGCTGGGCTAACAGCACACCTCAAACGATGCCATTCCAGCATGGGTGCTCAAAGCTTGGTGCTGCCTCCAGAGTGCTCAAAGCCAGCACAGGCAGGACAGCAAGGCACAGTCCTGCTGCACCATCCCGGGATGTGCCTGCTCACATCCAACAGGCAGGGAGAGGGACAGGTTTGCAAGAAAACACATGGCCATCACTTCAGGGATTTTTTTTCTAGAGGCTGGTGATTTTGGCAAGAAAATGAAAATCATCAGCCAAGAACTGGAAACCTCCCAGGACTGGAACCATTATAGTTGATGTTATAACTATGCTTTATAACTGCCCATATAAAGCCAGGATATTTAGTGATCTTTATTACAGCCACTAAAATTAATGCTTTTAAACATTTATCTTTAATGCCTGACAGATCAAGCTATTTAAAAGCTGAGATGAAGCATCTGGATTGATCACAGAAAGTTCATTCATAGGATTTCTGTTGGGGGGGAGCTCACAGCACCAGCCAGAGACAGAGGAATTCAGAAAACCCACACAGACACTCAGCTCCAGCACGAAAACAAAATCTCAGCTGTAAATGAAAAGTCATAAATAATTCCAAAACGTGGATACCTGAAGTCCTAATTCCCACAGTGAATAAGCCAAATCTGAAACCATTCTGAGTTCCCTGAACTCTGACAGTTTAGGTAAAATAGTACAAAAATAAAAATCACACTTCATTTTGGTTAAAAACCACAAGTCCTACACTTTGAAAATAAAGTGTAGCTCTGAGTATAACTCCACTCAGGGCAGTGTGCACACACAGCTGCTTGATCTGCTCCAAGGAAGTCTCTAACAGAGACCAGTTAAAGGTCTGTGAATGACGAGTTAATAATTCCTCAGAGTTACTTTCTGATCAGTCAGGAATTATTCAAGCCCAAGATTTGCTCAGCACCAGAAGCAGGTGGGTTTTCCTGCAGCTCCATGTTTCCATAACAATACAGCAGAGGCAATTAAAAGCCAATTAGTCATGGGCATTACTTTGAGGTCCAGTACTTTGCAAACTCCCCCCTCTGCAGTGCTGCTGCCCATTATGCTGGGGACAAAGGCTCTGGCGTGAATGGGGGCTGTTTCCCTGTCTCCATGGAAGCCTTGCCACGCTCACCCCACACAAACCTTCCCCCTCTGATCTTTGCCCCAAACAAATGTGCTGTTTATTCACTCTGCTTCTCATTTATGGTGACCCATTTGATGCTGTATGAATAGCAATGAGGAAAGAATTAAACCTCTGTTTGAGAAGCAGTGAAGATTCCTGCTTCCAGCTCCTCCTCTAGTCCCTTTCACCCACACCTGCTGGAAAAGATTTCCATGATACTTGAAAATTCTCCATGTTTTATACATTAAAATCTTAACCACTGCAACAACTATTCACTGAAATACCAGCATCTGTGTTATGTGAACTAACTCTAGAATCTGAACCCCAAGCACTCTGAATTACACTGCAGCTCAAAACTGAGAACAATCTGCTCAGACACCAACTACGGTGCTCAAGAAATTGTAAAGGATTCCTGGAGAGTACCAGAAAATCAGCGCATTGCAGGAAAGTAAAATGCAGTATCCCTGTGAAGGGAATATTCGCCAGCTGCTCTCCAGAACTCTGAAGCTCTGTGATGCTTCTCAGAGCCCCCACTCTGAATGTCCAGGCTTTACAGTGCATTTTATTTGTGCACCACTCCAGAATGATTTCTTCCAGAAGTGATGATTGTCCAGGCTCCTTTCTGGGGATTGCTGTTTCCCTTGGCTTTACAGGAAATCCATTTGTTGCTGAGCTGAATAATGCCATAAATTGCAAATGAAGTAAGTCATTGCTTTTTAATGCAGACAGCCCTACTCAAGGGGGTAAAGCAAGTGCTGGCTTCTCAGCAAGGCTGAGCTCAGCTTCTCCCCTGCAGATGTTTTCAAGTAGTGACTTCTGTCGTTAAATTCATGATCTTGTTTACTCCTTACAGTTTCACAGGCAATAAGGGAGCTGCCATTGGTGTGGCTGCTCAGGAGCAGCTGGGTTAAACAAAAGCTCTGCAATTCTGGTGGCCAGCGTGGCCTCAGCTGCTCTGTCCCTGCAGCCAAAGTCCCCTCCCAGCTGCAGCTGGATCACCTGGCAGGAAGCACAAGATTTGTACAGAAAGCTTCCATTATACAACTTGTGTCAGCAGGACCCACCTGCTAAGTGGTTTAGCTCTCATTTTTGCTATTTTATGTGTTAAATAAAGGAAATATTCAATATTCGCCAGACCAAAACTAACCTATGGAAGAATTTGGAGGGAATTTGGCACCTGTGAGGACTCCTATTCCTCAGGTACATTATTTGATCTGTGTCCTATCCCTTGAAAGCCATTCTTTTAAAACACATAAGTGTGATGTGCTGTCATTGGCCTCAGACAAAGACAGTCCCAAAGGAGGCTAGCAGCAGTGCTGACACCCGTTCTGAGTCACTCCTCACCTGCCAGTCCCTGGTTTCCAGGTGTGCCACCATTCCTGGATCATTCTTTTTCACTGCTCAGGCTCTGACTCTGCTTCATCCCAGCGCTCACCAGACATGGATCCAAGTGACATGTCAGAGCCCACGGGACTGGCTGCAGGTACCTGTGGCCACAGTGACTACTCCAGAGATGCTTTCTAGAGGTCTTTGACCTGACCTAAAGGTTACAGGCACTGTTCAGCTCTTCTTACCACAGGACAGCTGAAATCCACCTTCCTTTGGTCCTCAGGGAAGTCACCTCAGGCAGCCCTTGGGGTTGATGGCCCCGTTCTTCAGCCAGTTCCAGCAGCTGCATTGAGCTAAAGCCGTGCTGGGCACATCTTGGTTTTCCAAATTTCCTGCACACCAACCTCACTCTGGTGTGGAAGAGGTTTTACAGTGACTTCTGAGCCATTGAGATGTTTGACAAGAGGATCCATGTTTACCCCTGAAAGAATTATCTACCAAGGTCATTGACATAGAAACCATGAAAGAAAGAAGGATAAATAAGAGGAATCTGCATCTGCCTATTCCAAGAAGCACTTTGCTGTTCTCTCATGACCAATGAGCAAAGTGTAAACTTATGAGCTTTGTAAGAATGCAGAACAAGCAGGCATGCCAGAATAAAAACAGGGTTTGCAGCCTTCTGGAAATGGAGTGTGTTGCTTTGTATTGTCTCTGTCTCAGCTACGACACTCTGGCCTCTTCTGCAGGTCGGAACGGGAGCGATGCCAGCTGGCCCAGCAGAGCAGCCCCGAGCAGCAGCAGCAGCAGCAGCAGCAGCAGCAGCAGCAGCAGCAGCAGCAGCAGCAGCAGCAGCAGCAGCAGCAGCA
>JAYDZK010000032.1:19108192-19119991 GCA_034509185.1 Euphonia xanthogaster | reverse complement strand
CCGCCGTGCAGGATTGGGTGCCCCGCGCGGCGCATGCGCGCTGCTGGGGCTGGCGGGGCTGGGATGAGCGGGGAGGGCTCGGGTGCGCGGGCACCCTGGGGACACCGCAGCGGCACCCCTGCCATGGCACCCACACCTCCCAGTCCCGTCCAGCCTGGCCTGGGATACTGCCAGGCATCCACAGCTGCTCTGGGCACCCGTGCCAGGGCCCTCCCACCCTCACATGCAAAGAAGCTCCTTCCAATAGCGGATCTAAATTTCCCCTTTCCGTTTGTACCCACTGCCCCTTGTCCCGTCACTCAGTTCCCGACGAACAGTCCTTCTCTGTAACCACTTCATGAGTTTGCCATAAGGAATGAGGAGATGCCTCAGTGTTAGCGAAAAAGATCAACATGAGATACGAAGAATTGATGTTTCCCATGTCCCACAATGTATGAAATCACCACTTGCTTGTCCAGCTCCTGTTCACTTGGGAAAAACTGACTACCAACAGCAGCACCCATTTTCTCACTGAAAGATGATTAAGGAAGAGAAAGCTCTTTTTGAAGTAATTTTCTATTTCTGGAACTTCTAGCCTAGTTTGTGTTCCTCAGCTTTTAAATCTTATTTTCTTTGTATAAAAATATAATTTTTTTAGAGGAAAACACCACTTTGTAGTTGTCATTGAAATCCCAAAGACTTCCAAGTGTTTGTAATCAGAGAGGTCCAAACTTTACTGCTGTTTAACTAAGATAATTGTGTGCAAAGACTTAAATTTGTCCCATCCTAGCAGGCTGAACCACCCTGTGCTGTGTATCTGCACTACCCCAAAACCCAGACATTTCACTGCTGCTTCCAAAATTACCAGGAACATTACCCTGACAGTAACTGTAATGATAACAGAGATACAAGTGCCAATTCAGCTGTCTCCAGCACAGCTGCAGATGCCAGTCTGGTACTTCTCCTGTAGGGACAGACACCACAGCCCCCTGCTCAGTGCTACTGGAAAGGGAAACCTTTAGAGTGACAATTCAAACACCATCCCTGCCCTGACAGCAGATTCCAGGGGAGCTGCCAGAGCTGGAGCACAGCCAGCAGCTCAGACATTCCAGGCAAAGCCCAGTCCTCACACCAGGTGTTAGCACACCCCTTCTCCAGCTGCCTTAGGGTGAAGCACTGGTCAGCCAAGAGCCCCTGCACACTGACTTTACTGAGTGCATGTGAAGAGCCTTTCCTTATCAGCTCCTTTTTCAGCTGGTCACTGACCCCCCAGGAACCAGCACAGCCACCAAGGGACAGGGCAAGTGCAGAAGCCTCCAGTTCTCAGTGCCACTGTGACAGCTCAAACACTGCTCTGACCTACTCAGAGTTCCCCTGCACCTCCAGCAACCTCCTCCTTCAGTGTTTTTTCCATGAAATGCTTGAAGTGCACCAGCACAGATGTAATCAGCCCCCCATCCAGCCCCCACTCCCATGAACATGTGCAGACAGGACCTCAGCATGAGACAGTAGAAAAGAAAAGGCCAAGCTGAACCTCCACATACCCCTTTTAATATGTTGTTTTGCACTGTGTACAGGAAAACCAAAAATAAACAAAAGGAACTTTAGCCAAACTCCCCTTCCTCCTCCAGCTTTATTGATAGTTTAAAATTACATTTTCTATGTTCTAGGACTTCAATTGCTCTTACCATCTTACTTTAAAAACCGATTACAAGCAAATGAAACTCAGTTGTCTAAGTGATATAGTATACAAAAATAACATCTTGATTTCTGTGAAAATGCATTTATTTGCAACTCCTGAATAGCTCCAAATTGTTTATGCTATGAGCACTGATGTCTGGGTTTCAGATTGACTTTGAGATATTTATTCAAAAGCTTTCCATTGCATTCTGTATCTCCAACATTAACATTCACTGACTGAATTACTGTTACTTTTAGATTTATTTCAGATTTCTCTCTCTCTCTCTCATGGCCATTAACAGGCATGTGCATCTTGTTTGTTTACTCCCACTCAGCTATATGCTCTAGGTAGGGCCTGATGCAGATATCACTTGGTGTTAACAGCTACTGAGGTCAGACAATCCAAGGCCATTGTAATAAAATAAAAGTTATGAGGAAGTTTAGACACTTCCAGAATTTCATTCCTCCTGCATAGGATCACTTCCCTGTAACCCAGAGAGGGTTTTTGCTGGTCTGACTCAACTCTTCCCACTCATCAATCCCTATTCACCAGTGGCACGGAAAGGGGGTTCTTTAACAAAGCATTATACATAACACCTCTACCAAACTAAACATAAACATTTTTGTAGTTAAATGCAGAAAGTTGATTTTTCCACCCCTTTCCTCCTTTTACACGGCAAGTAAAGCTCACTGGCCTGGGAGTAGCCTCTATCTGCCAACCTTTGGCCAGTGAAGAGGATTCAGAGAAAAATAATACAACCATCAATCAGAAAAAGGAGGGGCGACAAAGGAAAATAATTAGGCTGTAGCTTCAATTGTGCATTCCCGTGCAAGGTGCCCTGACTCGCCGCAGCGGTAGCAGTTGACTTCGCTGGTCTTGCTGCAGTTGATGGCTACGTGGCCAGTTTCACCACACCTGCAAAAGCAAAGGCTCTGTCAGAACGGCCACGACACCCACAGGAGCAATCCTACTCTGTCCAGGACATTGTCTACTTCAGTTTCTTGTAACGTTAGTCCAGCATTGAAGGCTTCTCCTCCAGAATTCTCTGACATGAAGCAAGTTTGTCCTCAGCAGAGCCATGCACTGCTCCCAAGTGTTCAACTCACATTAATCACTGTATGTGCCAGAATCACTGTACATCAGCTTTGTGTGTTGGCAGGGTTTTTCCCCCAGTTGTGTCCTGGGTTTTGCCTGTTCCCAATGCTTATGCTTGCAGTTTAGCCTTGTTTTGAGAATAACTCAAATACACCATGTTCTCTCTCCTTCCTCCACAGAAGGGAATGCTGGTGGGGGTGAAGAATACTGCTCTCAGGAACGTGCTGTTTCTGGTATATGCTGCACTCAAAAACCAGACAACACTCTGAAGAAGATGGCATTTCAAACCAATTTAACACCCACTTCTATTCACTGCTGCCATAAGCAAAGCATCTTCAGTGTTCCTGCAGGGGCTGGCTGTGCCAGTCAGCTGGGCAGTACAGCTGTGGTTTGTTAGCTCTGGCAGAAGACACAGGGTGCCTACCTCTGCTGCAGCCAAGTACCCCCTGCTACCTTCTGCAAAAGAACATGACCCCTTCTGCACAGCTCCAATGACTGAACACCTGCACTGAGTGGCCATCTAGAGATACATAATGGAATCTGTGCTCCATCTTGCCAGTAAGTGTTTAAGCCTCAGTTCTGAACAACAGTGGGTAACAGTTCAAACAAACCATATTTGCTAACCAAAACCAGACACAGAATGCATCCAGCACAAGAGGTGCATCTCGCAGCTGCCTCCTGCCAGTCCTTACCTATAGCATTTCACTTTGGTGCAGTCTTTTTGAATGTGCCCAAACTCTCCACAAGAATAGCACTTCTGCTCGTCTGCGTGGTCGCAGTCGCGGGCCAGGTGGCCGGGCTTGCCACAGTTGTAGCAGCACTGCTCCCTCTCCCTCTTGGGCTCCTTGCAGTCCTTCGCAATGTGGCCACCTCTACCGCAGTTATAGCAGGCTTCCACAATAAGAAAAACATACCAAACAAGACTATAAAACCTTGGTAGCGTGAGGGGCAGCGTGCTATGAACAGGGCACATGCACTGCCTGTTCCCAGGGAACCCCAGCACCCTCCTCTTCAGCCACAGAGCTCTGCCTGTGGCACTGAAGAGATGGAATATTTAGTGATACTTACCATCCTCCTGAAGGTCACAGTCCTTGGCAAGATGGCCAGACTCACCACAGCGGTAACAGATATCCGGCAGAGATGAAGACATGAACTGGAAGCCTGCTTGAAAAGGGTAAAAGACAATAAATAGAAGTAAGTATTACGTTCAGAATACTTTTAAGAATCAATCACAAACTGAATTGACAAGTTTGCCTCACACTCAGAGCCCCCAGCCAAACTCTTAGGTAGAGGCAAGTTTTCCTGGTTCTTATTATCAATTAGATTATCAACTTCTTCACTCAGGCCTGGCAGAGCCTGGTTTACCCACTGCACACAGCAGCCAGCGGGAGATCTGCTGTGCAGAGAAACAGAACAGCCCAGCCCCACTCACCTCTGCCACGGCTCCTCATCCCACGGCCACGGCCCATCCCAGTGGGGCACTCCCGGGCCCAGTGGCCAGTACGGCCACACTTGAAGCACTCGTTGCTGCTCATGGCTGCAGATCACCTGTCTGAACAAGAAAGACATTTCTGAGCACCTTCTGCTCCCCCAGCCAAAGGCTACACTAAAATGAGAGATTCAGAGGTTTCCCAGCCCCCCAGCAAAGGCAGTGCAAACCATACAGGACTTCCAGCTAAGTCAGTACTTTCTTGTATAGTATCTGATCATGACCACTGAAACCACTACAGAGGATTCAAGTTTGCCTCCACTTTGCTTTGAGTAAGACAGTTTTGATCAGTGTGCTATGTAACTTTTAAGTATTTTGTAGCCACCCTTTACTTCAAGTAATTCCAACGTGTTCAGGGAGAGGGAAAAAGAGAAGGAAATCCCTTTAGCTATTGTAGTAGCAGCCTTTATGTCATTTCCCTTTCAGTAAAGCACCTTCTTCCTTGCTGCTGAGAGTTAAACTCCAAAGCCAGAAACTTCATCTCTACAAGTTATTTCCTCCTGGTAGTTGTTACATTTTCTCCTGAAGGATCTGCCTGGCAGCTACTACCTTTACTGAATGGAAGCCAAGTGCAAGAATAGGCAGTATTAAAGCTAAAGCATTCAAAAGCCCTTTAGCTTAACATTTGAAGACTTTAGGTCTTTTATGACCTAAACAGCAGTTGAACTCTGAAAAGCAAAACTACAACTGGTAATTAACCTATAGCTCAGGATGCATATGCCACTCCAGGTATACATGAAAGAAAAGGTTTTAAGATGTTAAGACAGCAGACACTTGCCAACTACATAGAAGGCTAACTGGGCAAAACATCCTTAAAATGCTCTGGAAGCATCAGACAGGCAGTTCTGACAGCCCAAACTGGGAATGGAGGTCAGTACTGCATGAACAAATCCAGCCCACAGTGACAGGGCAGGTTCCAGACTGTGCTCACACTGCCACACCTCCTCTGAGCTGCAGGACACTCACATAACACCTCCAGAGCCAGAAAGAAAAGAATAAGGAAGTTAGACATTTAAACTGGAGTCTTTTTTAAAGCGTGCTTGAAGACAAGTTTAAAGTACACAGCTCTAAAAATATGCATGTCAAGTTTTGTTTTGATAAGTCTCCTGAAGTTTAGATACCTCGCATACGCTCTCCCAGTTCATTCTTTCCCCAACAGAAGTACAATCATTATCTGGAGTCTTTCACGGTTTACTGATCCCCCTTCAAGGTAATCCCCCTGTAACCCTGCAGTTTATTCATGTTACAGAATGATTCCCCTCCTCCCAGACCTCCAGCATCCCACATTACAGGAACATCCCACAAGCTCAGTCTTGAAGAAAGCCACTACAGGAGCAGAACAACACATGACTCCAGAAGGAACCAGATTCAGCTCTTAAATACACACAGTGTGCATCTAAACATGAATTGTCATTTAGCTATTTCCAAAGTACCTCAATGTTTCACAAATTTATTGTGGCTTTTTATCCACTCCTCCCTTGAAACAGTTCCTTTCTCTCTGATGGTCTTCTGCACTGTAATGGTTATTCCAACAGTAAAAGGATAAGAATTTAAAATACAAGAGGTCCATACTCTAGCATGCCATTCCTGTAATCCCACATCTAACTTCCAGCTGGACCAGATGATGGATTTTGCCCTCAAAATGAAAGATGGCTAGGTTAAGGTTAGGAGTGAAAAGCTGCAAGAAGACCTCAGACACATCTAAACAAAGTTTAAACAACTGGTTGTTGGAGCACTTAGAGAGAGTCACTTGATTTCACACATAACTCACTCTTCTCTGCTTCATTTCAGTGTTCAAGATTTCCAGCGCCTTCTGAGGCCAGCCAGGGCTGAGCACTGCCTGCTCTGCTGGCAGCAGCTGGCACTCCCTGTGCCACTGTTTATTCTGTTTTCATAGCAACTGTGTTGACACTGCAGAACAGGAAAAACACAGGCACAGCCAACTGCAGGAGCTGGGCTCAGGCACCACAGTGGATGCTGCTTTTCATTTGCAAGAGGGCCAAGATGGGGTCTCTGAATTTTAAATACATATATTCTTCACTTCATTACAACTCTTCTTAACAGTGCTCACACGAAAGCATTATCAAATGGCAACACAAAATCTATTTAAAAGAGCAAAATAGTAGGCACCAGCTGTAAGAGACCTGCAGCACATCTGAAGAGGCTTCACTCCCAACCATGAAGCTGAGACTCCAGCTGGAGGTGACAGGACTGGGACCTGCTGGCAGCGGCTCACAGGAAGGAAGCACTGACAGAACCAGCCAGGCTAACACATGGTACAAGACAAATGTGTGACAGGTGAGCCAGACCTGCTCCAGACACACAGCAGGGGAGCTTTTAGACCAAGATTAATGGCAACCTACAGCTAGCCTGTCCTTCTGCCAGTCCAGTCAGCAGCTGCAGGAGGGACAAAAGCTCACTCCTCACTGCCTCAAAAGAATGTCAATACAGAAGTTTTACATCTGATTCAGAGGGTTTTTTTTCCTTTTTAACTGCCCTTTCAAAGGGAAAACCTCAAGTTTCTCTTCCTCTGCTATACAGCAAATTGGTAAAGATTACACAAACTGAAGCAGAAATCTAAAGTCAAACACCAGTCTCTGTGCAAAGATCCTTCTAGAATGAGATTCATTTAAACACCTCTATCTTCAGAGGCCCCTCTGCCCACCCTGAGCTCAAGAGCAGTGGAAGGTTACAGCTGCCATATACAAATGTGATTACAGAGCATGCTGCTTCATCCTCAGATCCCCTGAACACATCCCAAGAGTCTGACTGAAGTTTCTCTCCACCAGTATTTCCATGTTAAACTTCTGCATCCCTCCTGTAAAGGATCTGGAACTGCAAATGGGTTCACCAGTGAGAGGTGGCTGCAGCTGACACTGGTTTTACTTGCCTGCATCCTAACAAGCCTAACGCAGGCCAGAATTCCCCAGCAGTGTGAACTGTAAGGATTCAGTTTTCAGAGAAAGCCAGCAGCCACCTTCAAGGAGCAACATCCAGAAAAGGCTGGTTCAGAAGACAAGCCCTTAAATGGAGAGCCTCCAAGCACTCTGGACACCATTACAGTTTTCAGTTACTTCCAAGAGAAAAAAATGAGCACAGTAAAAACCACCTAAGTTCAAACACTTCTCTATTAGTCAATACCCCTCCATTTTGTCATCACAGGCAAGTTTCCAGCAGTTCCTTTTATCTATCAAGGCCACCTTAAGTAAGCCTTCTGTAAGAAAGCTACCTAAGTCTTCTTGGAAAGTTTTCAGTCCCAGCTATCACTGTTTTCCACAGCTCAGATGTGTTACACAAAGCAGCCTGTCCTGTCCGTCCATGTGTCATCGTCCCCTCCCTTCTTACATACCAGAACCAGATTTTTACCTCACCAGGGCAGGAAAAGTGGTAATGGAAAAAAAATTACAACTACAGCCTCATCTCATTTCTGAGACAGGTTAAATTCTTCAAGATACAGCGAGGCACTGCCTCCTGGAATAGCTCCCAAAACTCCTCCAGAAACTCAAGTCTAGTTGTGCTTTCTCACCTCAAACCTCACCTTTCTAGAGGAGGGAGAAGGCAGTTATTTACCTAAACTCCTCCAAAAGACCTCTGTAACTGCAGCTGGAAGCTGGAACATGATTAAGAATGAATTTTAGACCTTGTTCTGTGTGGTGGCCATACTGCTAAACAGCAGGGACTGATGACAAAGATCCCTGTGGCACCACAGCACTTTCCTAGGACATATCTGAAGTTTTTGAGTGCAACTTGAGCACCAAACTTTAAAGTGGGAGTTTCTTGATGACTCTCCCAGTTGTAGGAGACACCTCTGACACAAGAAGTTTCCTGTCTCATACTCTCTGTTTTTCTGTGGCTTTGCAGTTAATACATATTCAAGACTCTTAGAACAGGAGAGGTGCTATTAATCTCCAGCCTTCATGCATGAGATTCAGCAATATTCAGCTCTGTTTTAGTAGCCCCTTTAGACCTGATGATGTAAAACACTGCCACAAAGCTCCACTGTAACACTCCTCATTTTATATGGCTTTTAGCCTAGATACCCTCCAAAGAAGTTGTTTTAATAAACTAAAATACAACTAACTTGGGCTCCTCGTAGTACAAAGGAAGCTGAGCTTCACCTCTGAGATAACTCAGATTGTTCTGGATACCAGCAGCTCCTTAGGATCCCACAGCCCAACAGAACAGGGGCAACTCCCTTCACTCTACTTCAGTGCTTCTTCTGACCCACAAACAGCACCTGCAGCCGCTATCAGCAGGACTTCACTCCTTCAGTCAAAGCACAGAGCAGATAAAGCCACTGCTCCAGCCAGCACAGGCAAAGCCCTCCAGCCAGGCAGCTCCAGCAGAGGCACCCTTGGGAAATCAGCAGGGCCTTCCCAGGCTGCTGTGAGCAACCCACAGCACCACGCCTGAATTGGACAAGCCAGAGCCCAGCATGACGAAACCCCAACGGGACAGGAAGTACAGCCCTGCTGTCCTCTGGAGCACCGAAGAGGCAGAAAGGCCTGATAATCATAAGCTAGCATTTAATTTCAAAAGAGAAGGTAAAGCATTACTCATTTTACAAGAAATACCATCTGTGAGCTTTCATTTCCCAAGCAACACGCTGTAAGAATTCCTGAACACAGGACACACGACTATCACCAAAGCCACTCAGTATTTAGCAGTTTATTTCCATACTGCAACCCGAAAACCTGCTACAGCAAAGTCAGTGATGTTCCTGTCTCCCTCTTCTGTTCTCACTAGAACAAGATACAAAATTAAGTATTCTGGCCACTGAGGTAATAACACCCCAATTCTGAAATAAACCAGCCTGAAAATTCAAGGAAACCTGCCGAAGGGAAAAGTTAATCCTTACGCTCCACTTAGGACCCCTCAATTCATTTCACAGCCAAGCTGACCCAGGGCTGCTGAACATTAACTAAGACTCAAAAGGGGACAGAAACCAGGACAAAAGGACATCATGACACCGCTTAGACAAGTAATTCTTAGATATCTTTGTTGACACAAACAAGAAAGAGAACAAAAGTTCATCAAGGAGTGACTCAGTAGCACTTTCCGCGGATCCATACTAGCTAATACGGAAAGGGCTAAACCGTGTTGAACGAATATGCACATTTTGCCACCCTCCCCTTTAATTTTTATGTCTATCTGTATGAAATTTTAAACTTAAACACCACGGACAACATGTGAGGCTTTAAACAGAACATTCAGCCCAGACATTAACAAAGTCCGTTGAAATAGCAGGTTAAACCTGTAACTCTCAGGACTGCTGCACAGCTCTAGTGAACCTATTTAACCTCTTCCCTTTGAGGACGGATGCAGGATTGCTACACTAGTCAAGTCTGCACTGAAGAAAGAAACAGGGGCTAGGCAACCCCAGTGCTGCGTGGCAATGGGATCACGTTGAGTGCACACAGGAAATCAGAACTCACTATTAGATTTAATAAACGTTGTGACAATGCCGGCTCCCAAATGACTAACAGCGGTTACTTGAGAACTACGCCAGACAGGAACTCAAATAAAAGGCCGCCCGCAGCCCGCGATCTGCAGATGGCACAGACTATTTTTCCTATCCATTTATAGGTCACATTTGGATTTAGAGCAGGCCACCATCCGTGCGTGTGGCAGGAGCAAACAGTTGCGACACCTCGACCCTCTGGTCCCCGGCAGCGCCCCACACGTGGGGAACCACGTGGTGCGCGGGCCGCGGCCCCGCTCGGCCCCGCCGACGGGACTTTAGGGGGGGACTCAAAATTAAATTTAAAAAAAGAAAAAAAAATCAATTTAGTGAAGAAAGTATTTAATTCCAGTCCGTTCTCCGCAGGCCCCAGACACACAGGACGCTCTTTCTCCCAAACTCGCTGGCTCACGGGCGGGCCGGCCGGGCTCGCCCTCCCCACACCCTGGCGGCCACGTGCAGCTCTGCCCCGGCCCCGCCGCCCACCACCCCCGGCCAAGAGACCGAGCGTGAGGCCCCTCCGGGCCGCGCCCGGGCCGAGCAGAGCGGCTCCCCGCTCGCCCAGCGCCCCGGCCTCCCTCCCCCGAGCGGCGCAGGCTCCCTGGGCGCTCCCGGAACCCAGACCTGACTCACCCGCCGCCGCCCGTCGCCCTCTCCAGGCCCGCAGCCCTCACGGCCCTAGCGGCCTTCACGGCCTCCCCAGCGCGCCGCAGGGCCGGGAATGGCGCCGGCGCCCGCCCGGCCGTACTTTCCCGCGCGCTAGGCCGGAGTGCGCCAGCGCCATCACCGTCCCGCGCAGTGCCCTCGCTGCCGCCTCGGGGCCCCGCGGGACCCCCGGCCGCTCCCTTGCGGTTCCCTCGCGGCCCCCCCGGCGGTACCTGCGGTCCGGTTCCCCGCGGCCGCGGCCCCCGCACAACTCAGCTCCGCTCGCTCGCTCGGCCCGCCGGTCCCGCTGCCTGCGCCACACGCGGTGTGCACACGGCCCGTCGGCTCACCCCGCCCCGCCGCTGTGCGCACGGCTCGCCGGAGCCCGCCTCGGGCCAATGGGCGCAGAGCGGCGCTGCGGAGCGGCCAATGGGAGCGGCGGACGGGGACACCCAACCGTGGCGGCCGGAGGGTGGGCGGGGCGCGCCTCCCGCGCGCAGGCGGGGAGGCCATGGCGGCTCTGGGTTCGCGCTGTTTCCCCGTGACTCACGGCCCGCTTCTGCCTGCCCCGCGCACAGCGCAGCCCGGGCGCAGCGCAGCCCCGGCAGCGGCGGCGCGGTACCGCACACACCCAAGTGGCTGGCGGGAGCGTTGGGGCCCGCCTCACTCCCTGCCTGTCGCTGCCGGGCCTGGCCTAGTCACTCCGCTCCGCGCGGTGACTCCATGTTGTACCGAGGAGCCCCAGTCCTCTGTCCCGCACGGGTTTCCGCGCCGAGCCGCGCAGCCCAAGGCCTCCAGCGGGAAACCTGCGCGCCCCTGTAAGGCCTGCCCGGGACTTGCCCCCTCCCCGTCCCCCGGCAGCCTCCGCCAGCTGGGACTGCCTCAAACTTCCGTCCCGCTCCCCTTCCCGCTGCAGCGCCATCCCCATCCCGCGGGCACCACGGGCGCTCCCATCCGTGCCGCCCCGATCCGTGCCATGCCGTGCCATCCCGCCCCGCAGAGCACACCTACGGCGAGGTGAACCAGCTGGGCGGCGTCTTCGTGAACGGGCGCCCGCTGCCCAACGCCATCCGCCTGCGGATCGTGGAGCTGGCGCAGCTCGGCATCCGGCCCTGCGACATCAGCCGCCAGCTCCGCGTGTCGCACGGCTGCGTCAGCAAGATCCTGGCCCGCTACCACGAGACGGGCTCCATCCTTCCCGGGGCCATCGGCGGCAGCAAGCCGCGGGTCACCACGCCGGCCGTGGTCAAGCACATCCGCGACTACAAGCAGGGCGACCCCGGCATCTTCGCCTGGGAGATCCGCGACCGCCTGCTGGCCGACGGCGTGTGCGACAAGTACAACGTGCCCTCGGTCAGCTCCATCAGCCGCATCCTGCGCAACAAGATCGGCCCGCTGGCCCCCGCCGGGCCGCCCCCGGCCGCGCTGCCCTGCGCCCACATCTACCAG
>JAYDZK010000032.1:19092956-19108092 GCA_034509185.1 Euphonia xanthogaster | reverse complement strand
ATGGAGGACGCGGGGCCGGGAGGGCGCCGGGGCTCCCTCAGCGCCGGGGGCTCCGCTCGGGACCGGCGCTGCGGGGGGAAGTGCTTCGGGTTGCTGAGCGGAATTTGCTCTCAGCCTGTATGCGTGCGCGAAGCTCAGAAGTAATGTTGGCGCTTAGTTCAGCGTTCCGAGGATGTTTTATACAAATCTCCCTTTTGCCTGGGAACTTTATAAATTAATTTAGCCCAGTTATTACCCCAAACTGCACTCCTGCGCGGGTAGCGCAGCAAGTACAACGCAGCAGCATTACCCGCAATTAGTTACCAGCGTTTTGTTTAAATGTCTTTCCCTTCCTGCTCATCCGCTACAAGAAACCCCCACCGAGCCCCGGGCTCAGGAATGAAATGTGTGAGGCAGATCGTGGAGACGCTTTGGATTGACCTTTCCTCAAGCTGTAAATCTAATATTATAGGACTGTTAAGTTTCTTTAATTAGACTATGAGTAACAACGTCTGTCTTTTCGTCCCCGTTAAGTGCAGCTCCTTTAAGATGGACTTGGGTTGATTTGTGTGTTTGAGGCTGTTGCATGGCTGTGTGGTGTGGTTTATAACCTGCTGTATTTTCTCCAGAACTAAACCCATCCCGAGTTGTGAAAGGGGATGAGCCTCTCAGAAAACATCAGCGTCGCCAACGGGCTCTGAACTCGTAATAACATTCTCCCCAGTAAAGCATTTCTTCCCATTAATTACTTTTAAAATCTCTACTGTCATAGTCCTAGTCCAGCACAATTTTCATGGCCTTTGGTTGCCTTGGATACATTACAATCCTGTTCACAAGTAGTCCAATTTTTTGTTTCAATCAATTACTATAGATTTCAGGTGATAAAGGGAAGAAAAAAAGCGTGTGGAGCTAAGGAAGTGCTCGGAGCTTATAAATCATCATTTTTTTCAGTGAAAAAAACCAAGTAACAGATCAATGTCACTCACAAAGGCTGCGGAAACAAAATCATATATCATAATTTTTTTCATCAAATCTTTACTTTTTCTGAAGTAATAAAACCTGGCTTCTCTCTGAGTCTTTGTAAGAGGACTCAGGAATTTCAGACTGAGAAACCTCTTGTAATAAAACTTTTCTAACTTTTCCTTGTGTTTTGCTGGTTGTACTTCTGGAACTGTCCATAACCCCAGGAAACTCCTAACTTAATCTTGGTGGCACCTGTAGACTTAATGTCATAAAAAGTTTTTGTGACTGATAGAGCTGATAAATTGCCCTGTGCAAATCAAAACTCTTTATCTAAAAGAACTTCACATCATCCCCTGGACTCCCCCTTAGCTGAAGTGGAACCCGGGTGCAGCAGTGAGTGAAAATGCTTTAGTCAAGAAGTGTTTCTGCTGGTGACACACCAATTCATCATCCTAAGTGCACTGCCTCACGTTCAGCTCCAGTGTTCTTGTAACACAGGATATTTTTAGCTATGTTTCATTATAATGGAGGAAATTCTCCCTCAGCAGATAGTAAGAGAGCCTTTCAACAGCATTTAGTTTGTGTACTTGCCTCAAGAATTAATTTGGCTTGCTGTGTCGTCATAAAACTTGTAATTCTTGTTTTGCAAGTTTCTCTTCGATATTTAGGCAAAGGATAGTCTTGCAGTTAGAGAACAAAAGTGAGGAGCATGGCATCTGTTCCTGGCTCAGGACTTCCTAGAGAAAACAAAGGAGACAGAAAACAAGGTGGAAGCACAGAGTCTTTGCATTTCTTGCACTCAAGGAAAATGCAATTTTATGTCAGGTCCAGTGTCTGCCCCAGAAACCCCAAGGCTCAAGAGCAGTTTGTGAGTAGCTGTGCTCAGAGGAGCTCCAGTGCCCTCCCTGCTGAAGGTAGTCTGTTGTTTCAGCAATATATCTTCCCTAACACAGTCCTTGGAAGTATTGGACAAAGAGCCAAATCTTTTTAAGACCAAATAAAACAACAAATCCAAATTTGCAACCCATGCTGTTGCACTGTTTTCCTCAGAGTGGTTGGAGCTGTGGGTAGAGAGCTGGTGCAGTTGCTGGCTGATTGTCTTTCTTTTTCTCGAGAGTGTGTCTGTACTAAGTTAGCTGTATGCAGTCTCCTAGGGCAAAATGAGTCTGGTTGAGGAGAAGCAATCACCCTGACTGATTCCAGATGCTTAGTCCATTTTGAGTTGTTATAATTAGCTGATGAGATTTCCAATAATTCCTTATTTTGTGTATATAATAATACGAGAGCGATGAGCTAGCTCATGGCTGTTGCACTGATAATCCACATTTAGAACCAGGCAAAAAGAACTTCCTTTGCTAACTAAGAACTGCAGCTACACAATCATCCCTCTATTTCTCTAAAGAGATTGAAGTCAGTTATTTGGGAAGTCCTGTGGAATAAAGAGCCACAACGTACGTGGTACCAGGGGGCCCTGCAGGAATCAGTGCCTGGAGCACAGGTTGCTGTCCCGGGAGAACAGGAAGGTAAAAGTGCAGATGAAGTCACCATGAGGCCATCCCTGACATAACCAGTGTGGAGAAAGCGTCTCAATCAAATATATCCTCTGGAGCCCATTTTGTGACATGGCAAGAACATGCAAACCTCCTTGTGCTGTTCTGTTATTTTGAAAACACCCCGTGGGATAACCTGCTGGCTGCCAGCTGCTTGGGATGCTGTTCCTACCCCGTGTCCACCTTCCCAGTGTCATTTCCTTTGGCCACAGGGACAGGTCAGCCCTGAGCCCAATGCTATGGCTGTTAACCTGGCAGCAGCGTTAAACAAAAATCCCAGCAGCGTTTGATGGCGCGAGTGGCACTGCAGAGACCTCTGCTGCAGGGTGGCTCTAACACCACACATGCCCCAGATATTTTAGGATAAGCTCCAAGACCGGGAGTGCAGAGGCGCCGTGCCGTGAGAGCAGCAGAGATGTTGATGTGCGCGGCGCTGGTGGAGTCCGGGTGTCCCTCTGAAATGGGGGATTCCATGGAAGGGCAGGTTTGGTCACTGGGCTGCTTCAGTTCTGAGCAGCGCCCCGCGGTTATCCCGGACGTGCGGAGCCCCGGGGCGGTGCCGGTGCCGGGATTGTCCCCGGGTGCCGGCCCTGTCACCAGCGGGCTGGCCCCAGGCATTTGCCGCACTCCAGGGCTCCTCCCTGGCTCCAAATGCTTTTCACGATGCCCGGCCACTTGCTGGTTCCAAACTTTGAGTTTTACTGATGAGGAATCACTGACCAACAATCTCCATGCAGTGTTTATTGCAAATGCAATAAAAAAGATCAATTATTAATTTAGCATGGCTGGACTCGATAAGCCCAGGCGTTCCACGGTGTTGCTGACACCAGGTGAATGCCCGTGGCATTCTGTCTGCTCTGACAGGGCATCTCCTGAGCTGTGACTCCAGAGAAGGATCACATCCCACCACCAAACCTTCTCTTTGCTGGACAGTCCTACTGGGCTGGGTCAAATGGACTCTGGAGCCTCCACTTGAGATTCATAACCAGCCCACCTTGTATCAGTGTATGTTTGACATGGAGCAACTGTACCTGACACCGAAGCTTCACCTTGTCGAGGGGCCACCCCCCCATGACTGTCCCAGTTAACTCTGGGAAGGAAAGAGACTCTTAGGAAAAAAATAGAATGTCAAGGGGGCAGTGGCAGAGCAGAGACATCCAGGTGCTGGAACAGCTTTACCAAGTTTTCCAGAGCTGGAAGCAGAGGAAATGGACTGGTCTAGGCTGACCTGACTGAAGAGAGCTCAAGGCAAAGCTGCCTTGACCTGTCACACTGCCGTGGCTCCCAGCAGCAGGTTCCTAACCTAGTTTGGCTGCAGCAATGCTCAGCTGGGATCCAACGCTGAAATGAGCTCTTTATCTGTACTTGACCAGGCTCCAAGTGATTTCAGTAAGAGGAGGCTGAGTCAGGACTTGGCTATAGGTGGATCAGAGCCTTTGCAGTGTTTATTTATTAAATATCTCCCATCTGGTGTCCTGTTTGCAGCCTGCCAAAGCAAAAGGGATTAAAACCTTGCCCCCCCCAACATCTCAGTACTGAAGGAATGAGTAGAACTTTCTTTCCCCTCTACATTATTCCTGGAATAAGCTGCCAAGCAAGCAGTTGAGTTGTTGCACCTTACCACAACTTTTGCCAAGAAAGATTTAGCAGCATGATAATTTAATGGAAAATATTATAGCCACATTCCCTTCAGACATAAAGAAAGATAGATATCTAATGGGAAAAAATCTGTGTTAATATTACAGTGGTTTATCTGCTTTACTGTTTTTTCCAGTGAGGTGTTTCACCCAAAACAGTGCAGAGGGTACAGGAGAGTGAGATAAATGAGGTTATCCCACCTTGGATTGCAATGTGGATATAACCCTGACAGCATCCTTTCAGCTGCATTTAATAATACATAGAAGTGCAAAAATAATGATGAGAAATACTCTTTAAAAAGAGATGTGCACCTAAAGCTGTGCAGAGCCATGTTAGGGATAGGCCTGTCAGGAAAGAGCAGTGGGAGTAACTCACAGGAGAGGAGAAATTATCTAAGAAATGTAAGCATTGCCAGCAACAAAAAGATAACTGAATTCCATGGTAATTTCCACCAAGCAACAAATGAAAACAATTGGGCTCGACCAACAGAGATGACAAACAGTTCTGTAGTTCCTAGAATATTTGTACATGCTAAAAATAAGCATGGCTCACTTTAACTGCACGAGGAGCTACAAGCTGAGGATGAGTAAAAGGTCAAAGAAAGGTGCTGGCTTGGAGGTAGAAAAGCATGGGAACAGGCATATCACAGTTCACAGCTGTGACAAAGGTGTGTGTGTGAGATATGCTGTAAATAGAGTTGCCTTAATTATGTTATAGGCTCAAAGTTGGAGCAATAATGCAGCTGAGGCACTTTTAAAGGCTAAAAAAGCCCCAGGTACTGTGGGGTTGCCCAGCAGGGCAAACATACTGTGTTTGGAATGGTAAAAGGGAAAATTTACAGGTGAAAACTCCTGTAAGTTGCTCTCACTTTGACTCTTTTTATGTCAACTGCATATAAATTAAATAGAAATGAAACCATTTTCTCCTCATAATTGTACCATCGTATAATTTTCAATGCTAAATTTACAATGCTAATTGTTATTACAATACAAAACAATTACAATACTGTTTACAATTTTCAATGCTAGTTGTTTGATTCAGCCAAATGCAAAAAGTCCTCAGCCTAAATGCTCTTGGTGAGTGACAGCATCCTAAACACATGAAGCAGCTTTTTCTCCTCAGTGCACGCAGCTGGGTCTTGCTCTTCTGCTCTTGGGATGTTCTCGAGTTGTTTTAAGGATTTCAGTCCCAGAAATACAAATGGACATTGCAAAACCTTCCTGAGGTCTGGGGGTTTCACTGGCTTAAGCAAGACTTTTACTTGGGAAGGAACTATCTTCATTTCCTAGGCTTCTCCTCATTTGCATGTGTAAAGTTTAACTCAGTGAACAGCTACCAAAGTCTTGAGTCTCAGAAAAGGATTTATTCATGAGCACATATGTCCTGCTATATAAATGCATCGTTCATAATTCATAAGAGGTGTGATCTTCTCTGTATAAATAAATAATTTTCTTCTGTTTCCCAGCATTTTGGATTGATTACTTATAAAATCTTGTGGTGCATTCTTAGGGAATCTAGGAATAGCTCTCTCTGGCACATACATTTAACACTGTCACATAAACTCTGATGTGAATGCAGAAGGGGCTTCCATTCAGCCTTTCAGGATACATTTGCCAGTGCTCTGTCGCCTCCCAGGTCCTTCCCTCTAGTGCTAAATTCCCCCAGTTCTGCTGCTCAGTGTCAGGAGGAGTGGCTAGTTCTGTTTTGTAATGTTGAACACAGCAGATTTTGCTTCCCCTGATGATTTTTCTTCCCAAGTGATCTCTGGAGTGGCTGGAAACCCCACTTGCATGATTTGTGTCACTTCAGAATTACATTCAGTGCAAAACACTCTTTTTTTTTTTTTTTTTCCCCAGGAAAGCAAGTTTATTTGAAAAAAAATGGCTACACAAAACCCTTCTCCAAAGCACCCCCCATTTATGCATGATCCAGGTGATCATGCTGCTGCTTTAATTATTATACAGAAATATCCCATGACAGAAAGCAGCTGTGATTGCACTCATAGTCCATTGAGGAGGAGGATGTCGTCTCTCAGAGTTCAAAAAACAAGTGTGATGGCAAAAGGCTTCACCCAGAGCAGCCTCTGCATCACAGGGAGTGCACTCAGTGATTCTGCCCTGGAAAACAAACACGAGGAGGGTGTTAGAGCCAAGCCACAGCCAGAGCACCGGGCTCAGACCTCATGGAATGGGCTCTGGGTGGGAATGGCTCTGGGTGGGAGGGGTTTCCACAGTTTGGTGTTATTTCCCAAACTTTTAATGACCTTAAATGGATGCCAAAACTGGCAGTAACTTCAGCACCAAGCGGACACCAGTTCTACCAGCAAAGGCAGAGGCAATGACCAGGAACCAGGAAGAACAGCACTACCCTCTGCTGTCCCCGAGGTGGGAGAAGCCAGAACTGCTGCAGGGCAGAGGAACAAGCTGGAGAGTCACCACTTCCAGCCTGCTTTTGGGCACCCTGCAGCTGCAGTTTGTCCCAGAGTTGGTGTCCCAAGTTTGCATGCAGTGCAGGCAGCAGAGGTTCCCATAGACCTGCTTCTTCCACTGGGCAGTCAGGATTTTGTCTCCTCCTTGGTGCAGGACTCATGTGTGGTATTTTCATGCAAGGGGAGGAAAGGTGCATCTGACTCCATGTTCTTAGAAGGCTCATTTATTATTTTATGTTACTGTGTCATATAAAAGAATGCTATACTAAACTATACTAAAGAATAGAGAAAGAGTCACGAGTTTTGATTAGAAGCTTTCCAGCCTTCTGTCTGTATCCTTTCTCCAGAGCCCCCACAGCCTGGCACTGATTGGCCAATGAGTAAAAAATTCACATGAAACCAATGGAACAAGCACCTGTGGGTAAACAATCCCCAAACCACATTCCAAAGCAGCAAAACATAGGAGAAGCAAATGAGATAATTATTGTTTTCCTTTTTCTCTGAGGCTTCTTAGCTTCCTGGGAGAGAAATCCTGGCAAAGGGATTTTTCCAGAAAATGTGACAGTGACACTCATAGAGCTCTCTGCTGATTGCTTTCCTCGTGTGGAAGGGATCAAAGATGTAACAGGTTTCCTGGTGGTGGATCCTAAAGATGGGCCAGAGGGACTCCACTCTCCTCTCCCCCTCCTGCAGCTCCATCTCTGCTCCTCTCATCCCCTGACCCAGCTGGTCCAGGTGGGCTCCATCAGCTGGCAGCCATCCAGGGCAGCCTCCCTGCTCCTCCTCACCTGGGGCATTGCTTCAGGAACCAGAGGGCCAAAGGGCAGGGGCAGCTGCCAGCACCCCCTCAGAACCACAGCTGCTCCACACCCAGCCTGTGGCTCTCCTCTTCTCCCTGGATTATTTACAGCAATTCATTTTAAGTTCTTAGCTAAGCCCTATAACCTTGAATTTTATCTGCAGCAGTTCCCTAAAGTTTGTAAATAATTAGATCACCAAAAATAAAATTTGCTGCTCAAGCAGACAAAGTTCTTTTAATCATGCACCTGGTTTATTGCCACAATTCTAGAAATCTATTTATCTATATATATCTATATATCTAAAAGTTTATATCTTTCATATATATATCTTTTATATAAACTTTTAGATATATTACTCAGTGAGTAATCTTTGATCTTCCATTATATGTGAATCTACAGTATATAAACGTACACTGGATTGTTTTACACTTCCTAAGGCTGATATATTGATTACATGAAGTGCATTCACTGATTTTATAAAAGGCATTATTCATAAGATGTTATTGCTGCATTTGTAGCTGGCTTCTTATATACTTTAACATCTCTGTGCAATTATCTAAGAGATGTGTCATTTCAGGATCCCTCTTTTTTGCTCTCTAGCTGCTTATGCATCCCTTAGAGCAGCTGAGCTCTCTGGCTGGTCCCTGCACTGGCTCTCTGGTTTGACCCAATGCTGTCTCAGAATTTGAAGTATTTTTCAGATTCCAAGAAAAGACACCTGAGCTTTGTTGAAAGCCTCCTCTGCACTGCTGGTCTTGTGGTTTTCCCCATTATTATCACAGAAGCACTCCAGCAGCTGGCTGTGTTTGAAGCATCTCTGTCCTGAAGGAAACTTCAGAGGGATCCAGCCACTGGATGCTTTGATTATTCTCTAACCCCAAGGCCTTTACTCATGACTGCTATTCTTAGGAGCCTTTTTAAAAAATGTGTTTAGGGCATTCCCTCCCAGTTGGAGCTTGGGCAGTGGCCAGACCTTGGCTCTACCTGGATGGAGAACTTGCCAATAAACCCAGATGTTTTCTGCATCAAAATTAGATTGAAGTCACTTTGACTTGGCAATTTGACCCTTTCTATATGACAGCTGAACCTATTTTTAGAGTGAGCTTGGGAATTATGATCCAGAAATAATTATCCAAGTGCTCACTGAATCGAGGTTTGTCAGCTTTTGCAGACTGTGGGGTGATGGTACAGTATCTGGGTGATTAATAATCATCCATTTTCACGTGTGTTATTAATTATGTATTATCTGAAATATTCCTAAGTGGTGCACCTGACTTATTCCTGATTGCTGTCAGGTTCTTGTTTCATTACATATATTGTTTTGGGTTTTTTATTCCCTTTGTGTTCTTAGCAAGAGTCATGCATGCTAGTTTTGAAACAAAAAGAAAGGGGAATTAACTCAACTATTTGGACTTTAAAACAATGGCCATTTATTTCCATTTCCCTAAGAGACATTGGACATGATTTTGGTTTTTTATGCTGTGAAACCCTGTGTCAATGACATGACAGAATTTGATGAGTTGGTCTTTATGTATCTTATCCCATATCTAACAGATAACCTTAATGAGATAATGCCCTCACAAGAGTGAGCTGTTTCCACATCAGAACATGGGAGCCCTTTTTAAATTAATGAAAAGGGGGAGATGTCATGGGCAGGTAGAAGAATTATAAAAGAAAGGCCTTATGAAATCAGGCAATTTTTGCTCTGCTAAATTGCCAAAGCTGGCTTGTCACCTCTTCTAAGTGCAGTTACAAGTTCCCAAGTGAAGCTGTTTGGAGAGGGAGAGTTCATCAACACAACAATCTGTTCTGAGGGTGAAAAACAAATGCACCTGCAGTAACAAGGGATTTGTCCCATGGGAACCAGAAGAAAAAAAATATATGAACTAACTAAAAATACAGAAGTTTGATAGATGTGCAAAATACCACGTAGTGACCAATAAACCAGATGTAAATGTGTTGTCAGCCAATGAAATATGACACAGGGCCTTCTGATAACCCTACAAAATATCACCTGTACAATAAAGACTCAGCTTTCTGCAGGAAGATGGTGTCTTGGCTGATTTATTCTAACACTTGATGACTTTTTAATACAAAATAGGGATTTTTGGAGATCTTAAGGACTGATGGAGGAATCAGAGTAATTCCAAGCCCTCTGCACATGTGGAAATGCTGTTTGAATTACTCCACACGTGAGCAATGAGACTTCATCTCAAAGGCATTTTTTCCCGGTACTTCATGATTATTTGACCAATTTTACACTACCTTGGGTGTGGAATCAAAGAATCATAGAATGATTTAGGCTGGAAAAGACCTTCAGGATCATGAAGTCCAACCATTAACCCGGCACTGCCCTGTGTCCCCAGGTGCCACATCCCCAGAAGAAGAGAAACAGGGTGTTGATTTTAATATCTGGCATTTACAGAGTTTATCAAACTGTCTGTATGGACTTCAGAGCTGCTGGGCTTTCAAAACATCCCCAATTCCTGGTGGATGGTACAGCATTAATTGTTTAGGACTGTTTTGGAATTCATGTCAACACTATAAAAGCAGAGAGAGTCACCTAAGAGAAGGATGGCATTTGGTTCCAGCATTTGTTATTCAATAAAATGGAGTATAAAGCCTGCCATGGCTCAGAAGTATGGCTTGTTTTTCCTCACTGCCATCCTATTTTGATAATATAGTGGTTAAATATGCAATAACTCATCTGAGACTCGTATTATTATCACCAGCTTTAACAGGCATGCTTCATATTAAAGTCTTTAAAAAATTCTTCCTTAAAGATTCAGGCAGCTGGAAGCCTAGTCATCATTGTATCACCAATATCTGTCTCCAAGGTCAGTCACACTAATGAAAGGAGTCATCCAGAAGGATGTTTTATCCATGGGAGCCTGAAAATGGCACAAGACTGGTATCTAGCAAAAGATAGGGAATAGGAGGCTGCATGTGAAATTAGGAGAAAAATCAGCTGTCCCTGAAAACTGAAGAATAAATAGAATTATTTGTTTGTTTTTTTTTTTCCTTTAGAGAAGGAAGCTGTTATTTTTCAGAAGTTATCACTTGGTTTTGTCTTTAGTGTATACCAGGATAAAACACATTATCTGCTCTGCTTATTTTCCTGGCAGCAGCTCTTCAAACTGGGAGAAGTGATAGAAGCAAAAACAAATGGAAAGCACCTCAAGAATGTGTTTTCATATTTGGAGCTGGGAATGACCTTGGGTGTTGGCTGCTGCCTGAGTCGTTCCCAGGGTTTGTGCAGTGAGCAGGGTTGACACTGCAGCATTCAGAGACAAACACCCTCATTAGCCAACCTGAGGAGCAGGTTTGTGGGCAGGAGCTGCACTGAGTAATGAAAATTTGGGGTGTTGGGCTGGGAACAGGACCTGAGCTGCAGGGAATGTGCTGTGGGGTGGCTGCAGCTCAGGGGCTGTGCTCCCCAAAGGGCTCTGGGCAGCTTTCCAAGCTGAAGGAGGAGCCTCAGCAAGCAGCTCCTTGTTCCTCACCTGCTGCCCACGGGGATCTCTTGTCCTGTACAGGTATAAGGGGAATGTCTGAGCCCACTCCACTAAATTTCCATTTAATGAGCTGGAACCTCCTGCTACAAAGGCAGGAGAGGGGCTTTGGGCCAGTCCCTTAGTGCTGGTGAATAAAATGGGCAATTCTTCCTCAAACCTGAGCACTGCTACACCTGCAGAGTGTTGGTGAAGCCTGTGAATTCCCAGAAAATCTCATCCAGAAAATGCAGTTATTAGAATACATCAGAACACAGATCAAAACTGGGACATGCTGGGGTTAAGTTTGTTTTTGCAGCCTTAATTTAGGAACCTTGTGGGCAGAATTACAACAGCCTTCAGTGAAATGGTTCAGGGCTGCTTTTCCCCACCTCCTTGGAGTCAGCCAGGGTTGTTTGCTGATGGAGCATTCACCTTGTTGGAAAAGCTGGCAGATGCACAAGGAGCCTGCAGGAGAGGGAAAGGACAATTTCATGGCTCAGAGAACCAAAGCTTGTCCAGGGTAACTGAACTCTGTCCTTGTCTGTGTGATGGGTCCCAGGTGAGATGCCACGCAGGACCTTTTCCCAGGTGGTGACAGAGTGTGCATGGCACTTCATTTCCAGGGGCTCTGCACGTGAGACACTCAGCAGGCAGAAATGAGCAGAACTGGCAGCAGCTCCTAACCCTGAAGCACAGGAGTTATCCCTGGAGTCAGCAGGGAAAAAGTCACAGGAACTTCTTCTGAGCCAAGGGTCCTCCCTGGAAATGGCTGAATCAGTTTTATTTGGTTGTCTCATTGTCAACTGAGTGCCTGTCTCACCAGGGGGGAGGACACATTCACCTTAAAAAAATGCATGAAAATGATTAAAATTTGGGAGAGTCCTGAGCAAGCCACCCCAGAGCCTTCCAGAGGAAAACTGGGTAAATAATCCCCAGGGCTCTGTCAGTCCTGGACTGCAGCCAGGGCCAGAGATGGCACTGAGGAGAGCAGGGCAACTCCTGCCCTTCCAGCTGTGCCAAGTGGGACATTGGTACAGCACAGAGTGAACAAGGTGTCAGGGAATGTAACAAACTTCCCACAGCAGCATCTCTGTGCTGATCATTCCCTGAGACAGGGGCTGCTCCAGAGCATTTCTGCCAGCACACATCCCAGCCTCCTGCAGCCCCAGGCACTGCTCAGCTTTCTGTCTGCCCCCCACCCGAGTGTCCTGGTGGCTCATTCTGAATTCCAGCCCGGCCCAGCAGGGCAGGGGAGCCGTGCCAGGCCCTGGGCACGCAGGTGAGGGCTCCACCCTGGCACCCCCAGTGACCCTGGGCACAGCCCCACGCCCTGGCCATGTCCTTCCTCCTCCTCCTCCTCCTCCTCCTCCTCGTCCTGCCCAGCTCCCTGGGAGCTCCCCTCGGGGCACACTGAGCTGGCAGCAGCAGCTCCAGCTGCCCCAGTGAGGTGAAACAGCCCACACTCACTGGGCTGGGCAGCAGAGCTCAGAGCTCACAGCCAGGAGCCCTCTGGGCACCTCTGACTGTCCACTCTGCTGGGGGGATCCCACAGCCTGCACAACTCCCAGGTCTTGCTTTGTTCCCCTTTCTTTTTAAAGATTAACTCGATAGGAAAATGGAAAAATATTATTATTTAAATTAATTTAACTTAATTTAAATTTAAATTTAATTTTAATTATTTAGTTTTTTAAAGACTAACTCAATAGGAAAATTATTGCAGAGTACTTGGAGACTGCACAGATGAATTACAAGTCAGTGATGCTCTGTCTCTGTGTTGCAGTACAAGTGGAAACACAGACTCCTTGGCAACACTGAACTTGTCAAAATCAAATCTAAACCTCCTGGTTTGTTTTTCTATTGGCCATCTCTCTTTCTGGGTTTTACACAGAAACTCAGGGAAAAAAATACTTGTGGAAAGAGGGTGAGTGAAAACTGCTCCAAGGTGTTAAGCAGAGCCAGGGATCCCTCTGTACAAATCAGCCTTCCTCCTGCTATTTCTCTGAGAAGACCACTGTCCCTATGCCATGCCCTCATTTTTGTCTTGTCTCTGAAAACAAGCAATTTATTTCTAAAACACAAGAGGATCCTGAGACTTTCTTTAGCCACTCACTGTCTTCCCCATCTCGAATAAATTTAAACATTTTAAAATTTAAAATCACATCCTGCTTGAGGGGTAACTTTAGGAGAGCTGCCGTTAAATGCAATCCAGCCTCTTTTCACTATTCTACCCTAGAAAGCCACTGGTGTAATTTTGCACTTGGGAGTGTGGCTGGAAGAGGGGAGCAGTTCTGTGTTTGAGTAATGGCCAGGCAGAGCCCCGTGGTGCAAGGTGTGACAGAGGTCCCTGCAGGATGGAACCCAGGGAGTGCAAGGGCCCTTTCCACCCTGCTGGTCCCACGGAGAATGGGATGTGTGAATTCCAACAGATCCCATTTCAGGTTCACTCCATATTTAAACTCCTGGTGCTCATCTGTTCCACCAAGAAAAGATCATCTGAAAAATGTGCTCCCTGTTCAAAGTGGCTAAAAGGCTTGTTCAGCTCCCCAGTGAAGCAAGCAGAAAGCTGCTGGCAGAAGCAGCAGCTGTATGCTTGACCTTTCCCCATTCCCCCTTCCCTCTCTGCACTCAGGAGCAGGCTCAGGCATTCCTAGGAGCTGTGGATTTGGAAAAAGAGAGCTATTTTTATTCACCCTGTGGTTTCTCAGCAGAGAGGTCTTCAGGAATATTTCCTTTCACGTCAATCCCTTTAAACATTTTACAGAGCAGAGTCTGTTCTGGGAAGTCAGTAAATCTGAATTAATGTTTTGAAGTTTTATCATGGCTGGGAATATAACGTGCAGGAGGCAGCCAGCAGGGCTGATGAATAAAGCAAATGCAGGCTTGGAGTCCTGCTCAAGCTATTACCAGAGGGTTTTACATTTTCCCTGCATCCAAATTAAACCCCTTGCAGAAACAGAGCAATCCAAAACCATCTGGCACTAGAATTTGGGATTTCATAATGCTTTAATGCAAACCATGTGAGCAGGATGTCCAGGATGTCTGTCAGTGGCTTGAAGGAATAGATGGGGAGAGGATGAACTTTGCAATAGTTTTGTCCATGTTCCTGTGTCCTGTCAGTGCCCACCTTGCACCACGGGGGCTGGGCAGGGACAACCTCTGCTCTGTCACCTGTCCTTGCCTGACCCTGGGCACTTCTGTGCTCCTGGACACGGAGGAAAAACCCAAATCAGAGAGGAGGAGCCCAACCCTGAGGCCAGGTGCACAACTCCAGAGTAAAGCTAAATAGCCACAGGAGGTTTTTCCCTCTCGACACTGAATGGCAGTCAGGATTTGTTGTAATATAGCCCATCAAAGCCCTGAGTGGCCCTCAGGATGGGAGAGGTGCTTCATCCTCTGCCAGTGCCCTCCTGAAGTGCCTTCCCACCCTCCACTGCAGTTTCACAAGCAGGGGGAGTGACTGTGACAAAGGGAACTCGGGATCCCTGGGGATCCAGGGCTCCTCTCTCCTCCTCTCAGGGCTCAGTGTGCCCGGAGTCCCCGGGGGTGATGAGGCAGCCCCTGCCCAGGGTGCTCAGAAACAGAGCAGCTCCCAGCCCAGCCAGCTGTGACACCTCCAACCTCTGCCTTCCCCAGCTGTGCCTCTCCCAGATGTGCTGCAGGAGGCTTTGCTGTCCTCCTTTGCCTTCCTGGGCTCCTTGAGGAGCCTGTGGGTTCTTTATCCTCTTCCCTGGGTGGATTCTTTATTCTTCCCTGTCAGGTTAAGCTTTTTTCTGACTCAGAGATGGGGTAACTGAGAGGAGTTTTAAAAACTCTTATTCTATTTTCAGCTTCTTTTATCTCAGAGTTTACATACAAATTCATACCATGGTAAACCTTCTATCAATCTTCAAAAATTCCCAACAAATTCATTTCCCACACTCCCCACACGTTTCCTTTGAGGGCACTGCCAGAAGAGCCCTGCAGTGCTGGTGCTGGTGTGGCCCTGGGGACAGCCCCATGCCTCAGCCGTCCTCAGCTGGGGGCACCCTGCTCTCCTGGCAGGAGCTGGGTCCCAGTGAGATACATCTCTGGGGAGAAGGAACTGGGGATGCCAGATTCCACTCGCACTGGGGAATGTGCACACTGTGGAATGGGCAGATCATGGAATCCCAGACTGGTCTGGGTTGGGAGGGACCCCAAAGCTCACCCAGCTCCACCTCTGCCATGACAGGGACACCTCCCACTGTCCCAGGTGCTCCCAGCCCTGTCCAGCCTGGCCCTGGGCACTGCCAGGGATCCAGGGGC
>JAYDZK010000032.1:19048803-19065270 GCA_034509185.1 Euphonia xanthogaster | reverse complement strand
CTCCTGCCCTGGGCAGAGCATCTCCCATGGGATGCTGGAATTTGCTCAGCCCTGCAGGGACACTCAGTGGCCATGGAGAGCAGAGATCTCCTGCAGGGAGGATGGGTTTGTGGAGGAGATAAAGAGAACTGCCCCAGGAACAGAGGACAGCTGCCCCAGCTGGTTCTAAGAGCTGGCAATGGAGCACACAGCCCAGCACATCTTGCATTGCACCCCAAGACAAGTCTAACCCTGAGACACTGAAGCTGCTTTCCGGGCTGACATTCATGGTAGCTGTTGCTTTAACTCCATCTCCCTGTGCAAAACCTGGCAGGGCCATTTTGTGATCACATCTTCTCTTGCAGTGGAGCAGAGATTGTGAGCATTCCACTGCAAAAAGCCTCTCCACGTATCTGGCTTGAAGTGAGTACAACGATAATACAAAACACTCAGATTCTCTTGTGTTCCTCTAATTTCAGTGCTCATAGTCCCATAAATTACCACTTGATGGGCCTTTAAGATTCTGCTTCAGTGGAATTTATTGGGCAATATCAAAAGCAAGCAAAGAAGTGGAGAATGAAACCCAGCTTCCACTCTCAGGGTAGTGTTCCATGCTGAATTGTCCACAGAAACTGTAATTGCTTTCTAGCAGGAAGCAAAAGATGTTAAATCTCTTTCAGAATTCGGAATTAGTCATGCACAGATCAAAATCTATTCATATGCAAAGACCACTCATCAATAAACTGCAGCTGCCTGAAAATAGCTGCAAGCCAGTGGAGAATATCCTGTGTGTTTGTCAAGTTAATCACTTACATCAAATTGCATGTTGGATGACACTGATGGAGCTCATGAGTGTCAGATATTTCCTTGGCCTACAGGGTGCTTACTCAAAAAGTATTTCTTCAGAAAAAGAGCTCATCAAGGATCTTTTTGACAAAATGCTTTTTCATTGGAAAATGAGATTCACACCCAGTTTTGCATGGAAAGTTCAAAGTTTTGCATGGAAACCGCTTTATTTTGGCGAAGCTTTTGTATGGGGAGGTCTCAGAGCTCTAATTCAAAGTTTCTGGTTTAGATGAGAAGTCCCTTCATTCCAAATTATCACATAGTCCAGACCAATTGCTTGGAACAAAGAAGTTCCAGGATTTTGCTCCTATTTTTGTGGATTTATATGAAGTAAACCAGTTCCATCGGGAGAGACTTAAAGACAAAAAACCCCAAAACCCAAACAAAAAAAAAAAAAAAATAGGCAAATCAAACCAAAACCAAACAAACCTCTCCCCAAAAAACCCAAAAACAAACAAAAAATTTCCCCCCAAAACAAAACAAAATAAAACAAAACAAAAGGAAAGGAAAAAACAAGGAAAAAAAAAGGAAAACCAGGCACCAGAGGTGTGGGAGCTGCCCTGGGTGGGTCTCCCAGAGCCCCTCACACAAAGCCCAGATCCAGGGACACGTGGAAAACTCCCAGCAGAGCTGGAGGCTCCTGCTGAGCCCTTCTAGCCCAGTGTCCCCAAGACCTGTGACCTCCTTGGGTCATGTGAGGATGGGCATGGCTCTTGTGAAGATCTGAGAAGTTCCAGCTGCTCTGGGGATGTGAGCCCAGCTCAGGACAGGACAGGACCCTGGGAAATGCTGATTTCCTCTTGCCGCACACTGCAGGCAAGCAAGGCTGGGACAGAGCAGAATAAACACCCCAGAGTGAAATGTGGGGACTGGAAGAGCCCTTGAGTTTGACCTGAGAGTGGTGCTCATAATCTGAGATATCCCCTTATCTTCTGGGCACAGAGCAGAACAACAAACAGGACTGAACAGGGTTATCTGCTTTTATTTCAGTGTGATCTCACAGCTCTGATGTGATGCTTTGGAAGCTCCAGGTGTACAGTACAATCCAGATGTACAAAACCAGACAATTCCTAATTTCATTCCTTGCTACTTCACACTGTTTCCCAGCTGGTCCCCACTATCACTAACAAAGTCATTTTGCTATTCTTGGAAATCTCTTTGTTGCTTTTAAGTTAATCTCAGAGCCAGTAAAGCATTTCAGAGTGCTGATTTTAATTACTACCTTGAGTGACTTGGCTAAGGAGTTTCTGGTAGAGCCACAATTTGAGCCCTTCTCTGCCTTAAATCCAAAGCCTTTGTAGCTGTTGCTCATTATCATCTAAAATTTGCCACAATATTGTTGTGTATATTTTAATTGTGCATTCTGTCTCAAAACCACAATATTTCCTTATTAACACACAGCCCTATGAAGAGAATTAAGTGGCACAAAGCATAGACTTGGATATTCAGGCATTCTAGAAAGGAAACCTGGAATTGATGGAGCTGGGCAATGAGAGCACCTTCAGCAGGCAGGAGCTGTGAGAGGCTCCAGCCACACCAGGCTGATGCTGAACTCCTCCCTGCTGTCATGGTGGGAGAAAATGCAGAATAAATTCAGGGGCTGATTTAAATTCAAATTCAGTTCTAAAAGATGGACCTGGCACGTCACGTTCAGCTCACAGCAGAGCCACTTTGCTGCTTGTTGTTTCATAAAGGACATTCTAAAACTTATTTTTTCCCCCTTTCTGGCCATATTCCATGCTGGAAGGAGCAATACTTCTCTCATGTGGTTAGAAATACCCACTTGGCCAATGATCTCATGCAGCAGGGCAACGGAATGATGCTCTCTGCTGCCATCAGTGATTAACACACTGCATCCAGCCATTAATTATCTTTAACCAGCTCAGCACTCTGGTCTTTTGCACTGTATTCTAATGGAAATCCCAAAAGTTGTTGTACTTTAAAATTATTTTTAACCAGTCACATCTCAGCACGCTGATCTTTTCCAATGTATTGTAATGGAAATCTCAAAAGTTGCTGTATTTTTTAAAAATAATTATCTTTAACCAGTCACAGCTCAGCACTCTGGTCTTTTGCAGTGTATTCTAAATTTTTTTTATTATTATTTTTAACCAGTCACAGCTCAGCACTCTGGTCTTTTGCAGTGTATTCTAATGGAAATCCCAAAAGTTGTATTTTTTTATTATCAGTAACCAGTCACATCTCAGCACTCTGATCTTTTCCAATGTATTGTAATGGAAAGCTCAAAAGTTGCTGTATTTTTTAAAAATAATTATCTTTGACCAGTCACAGCTCAGCACTCTGATCTTTTGCAGTGTATTCTGAATTTTTTGTATTATTATTCTTAACCAGTCACAGCTCAGCATTCTGGTCTTTTCCAGTGTATTCTAAATTATTTTTAAAATTATTTTTAAGCAGTAACAGCTCAGCACTCTGGTCTTTTCCAGTGTATTCTAGTGGAAGTCTCAAAAGTCATTGTATTTTCTTGCTGGCTCACTTAGAAGTGCTTTAGGATTATATTTTCAAGAAGGGCTCCTGGAAACAGTTCAGATTTTGGGAGCCCTTGTCCTGGAGCCCGTTGCTGGGGGTGCAGGCTGGCCAGGCTGAAATGCCATCACTGCCCTGTGCTGCCTCCTGATTTCCTTGGAACCTTTGTGTCCAACACATGAGAGAAAATAAAAACTCCTCAGCACGTGAGGAGCCATGGAGTGAATTCCTGAGGGCAGGACCCCGGGGTGGGGCTGCTGGGCACTCCATGGCCATTCCCTCAGGAGCAGCAGGAATTCTTTGTGGTCCTGCATTTAGTGACAAATTCCACACTTCCAGGCAGTGATTTCTGTGTTCTGCCACAGGACACTGGTGCAGCAGCAGGAGGGCACAGCTGAACTGCCCTGACCTGGCCCACTGCCCTCTGGGTGCTTTGTGCTTTTTCCTCGAGTTTGGCTGAATTTACATTTTTCAGTTTAAAAAAAGCAAGGATTTATTCCACATTCACATGACATCACCCCATGTGACTCCTTGGGGGGTTATTTCTGTAGCCTGTGGTGATATCACTGAGTTCCTAGAACTAGGCTGATAAATTTTAGCACTGACCATTTATTTAGTTGGGGAACTTCTGTATATATATATATTTTTTTTTTCTTTTTTTTTTACTGCAGAGTTCCTTATTTTACTTCTTTTTTAAGCCTGCCTTTCTGCAAACTGTCTGTTGGGTTGAGTCAGCTGTTCTCTCCAGAATATCTGCAGGGGAAAATGTTATTTCTCTTTCCTCTCCCATCTTTTCTCTCTTTTTTTTCTTTTTCTTTTTTTTTCTTGATTTCATTTATTTGTGAGAAATCTGGGATGACAACCCTTTAAACTTGCTTCTTAAAAACATCTTGCACACTTTCATGGGGCTTTGTGTTGCCAAGCTCTATATAAACAAAAACTCTGAGTTCAACATTTTTTTATATACTCTCTGCACCTTTATCCCAGAATTAACACCCCAAATGTTTCTTTAGGATTTACCTGTCAAGGATTTTCCAGTTATTTGTAGAAGTTTTGTAAACACAGCACAGCTTTTTAACCCTTCCAATTAAACCACGTGGGTTTTCTGCTTTACTGTCAAAACAGTCCTAAATATTGATATGACATACTGGGATTTTTTCTGTGTTGGAGAAACAACTCTGTGTTTATCCTACTTAATTAAACAAAGGTCAAGCATGGCACAACGTGCTCTCCAGGACTGTGGGAGGGAAACAGAGCATCACTAAAGCTGAGCCATAATTACTTTGAAAATCCTAGGCTGTCCTGGCTTAGCAGATGCAGATTCCAACAGCTCTGGAACATTTGGAGGACTGAGCTGCATCTAAATCTTGTGTCCTAAATACTTCTCAAATTAGGAGATGCACAAGTAATGTCTATTAATAACACATTACTTATTTTTCAATAATAGATTATTGATTTTATCAATCTCTGCATTTTGAAGTAACAGCTAAAAGGATAAAATGCTTGCAGGTTGTTCAGAGACTCAACATAATCTAGAGATTTTTATTGAAAAAAAAAAAACAACAAACTAAAAGGATCTTTCCCTCCAAATCTAAACAGGATAAACAAAGAGCAAGATTAGCTGCCAAGAAGCAATTTGTCACAGTGTAAGTTGTTTCTAAATGACAATTTAAAAGCTCTTGGCTCTGGTATTTCAAATATAAAATCATAGCAAGCTGCACAACCAATCCCAAATGGCAATTTAGAGAAATCATAAGAGAATGTCAAATGCCCAGAAGTAGAAAATCAGCCTCCAATTCAGGAAAACCTTGCCTGGATTGTGCCACCACTGGAGGTCACAGTGGCAGAAATGCCCTTCAGTGTTTGCCTGGTTTGATGGAGAATATCCACAAACAGCCCAGCCCCTGCTCTCTGGGCTTCTCCTCTTCTTACTCAAACCTCCTCAGTCCCTACAGGCTGAGGCATGTGAGAGGTGCTGGTCTTATGAAAATAACTTGATTTTTTCTCTCCTCCTTTTCTCTCCCCAGCTGGAGAGTCCTCATGCCTTTAGCTGCTTCTCATGCTGGTTTATCCCTCTGCAAATCCCTGGTGCTCTTTCTGTTCCCCTGAACTGTGTTCCATACAAATGGCAGGGCAGGAACACCCCTTCGTGCTGTGTTCAAAACGAGGGCACATCCCTAAAGTCTGCAATTTAAGTGAATCCTCTCTTCTGTTCTGTTGTCCTCTCTCCCATCCTAAACTGCTGGTGTTGCTTCTTGTTTTAAGCATTGCTGAGCACTCAGCTGGCATTTTTAGGGAGCTCTTCCCACTGTATCCCACCTGTCTTTGCCTGGTTGACAAGAGCTAAAGCAGAACCCCTGGCTGGTCACACACACACAGAGTTTAATTTAGCTTGTCTTTTCCTGGACTGTTGCTTTGCATCCACTTCTAAAGGTGTGATCAACAATTTTGTCATCTGATATTGCACTTTTTCAATGTCTGTCTTAGTCTCAAGTAGCTTGAAAATTTTATCAGTACATTTTCTTGCCTTCCAATTTACCCCTGTTGCTATTTTTTATAACATTTTGAAGAAGTCGTGTGGGCTTTCTTCAAACCAGCTAATACCTGTGGCAGCTCAATGAATTATAATGTATATGGAATTTTGAACAATAGATTAAAAAATAATTAACATCTGCAGCTCTGACTGTATCTAATGATACTGCTGCTCATGTGAGTGTGATAAACAGCTGAGTAAGCAGGGCTGCCCTTGGAGATCGACTTTGCATATGCAAAAGCTGCTCTTTGTGGGATCAGTTTCCAGCTGCTCAGGCTGCAGGTTCCCAGCCAATAACTCTGCTCGTGGGCTGCTGCCAAATGGGGAGATTCCAGTCCCTGCACACCTCAGCCTGCCCTGGCCTTGCTCAAGGAGAGCTGGGCTGCTCTTAGGCAGGAAAAATAAATAAAAAATAAAATCTGACTCAGTGTGAGCGCTGCTCCAGGGTGAGAGGGGCAGAGAGGGCTGCAGGGGGAAAAGGGGCTGAGCCTTTGGCACCCTTTGGATTTTACATCTTTGGCAAGTCTGCTTTTTATCTTTGGTGTCTTCTTATTTTTTTGAAAGAGTTCCCAGGTTTTTGCTGCAGAAACAATCCAATTACTCAGGATATAATTACAGGTACATGTGCTGCTCATCTGCACCTCAGCCCTAAAGCAGAGCACTGCTCCTACTTTTGATTCACAGAGGAAAAGATGAGGTTCAGAGAATTGAACCAAACCCTGCTTTTCTCTTTTGTTGACCAAATCTCGGTTTTTTCACTGAAACTTGAGCCTTTGACAGAACCATGGGCTGCTGGTCAGACCTGTGCCTTGCTGTGAGCACATCACCTGGGAGGAGGTTCCACCCATACTGCTCCTAATTCAGCCAAAGAACTCAAAGTTCTGTAAGGAAACTTGAAGCCTGACTCAGTTAATCTGTCTGATCGTGTGAGTCTAGCAAGAATTACTCACCAAACCTTTTCAGCTCAATCCTGTGAGTGCTCAGCAGGGAAGCCCCAGGTGGCTCCTGGTGGGAGCTCTGGGTGGCAGCAGCCCTGGCACACTCTGATCCAGGCTGCCTGATACCAGCTGCTTGTTTACACTTCAATGTCAGCCAGGAAATCACAGTCACCAGCTCAGGGGAAGCTCAAAAATCCCGCAGTTGGGGCTGTGAGAAGGTAGCTGTGTGGTACAGCAACAGCTGCTTCACTGGGGAGAGAATTGTGCTTCAGCTGCCTTTCCTAATGGCAGTCATTAATTTGAAAATGCTAATGAAGAGCAGGGCTGTTATGCCTTGTAGTGAATAGTTGTGGTGAGAATGGTATTTACAGGGCTGATGGCTTTGAAAGTCTTCTGCTGCATGAAGTTGCTGGGAAAGGATAATTCCAGATTCTTGCCTTCTGATAAAAGTTCTCTTGCAACTGCTGTTCCTTCAGTGAGGAACACGGTACTGAATGGAAAACAACCAATTTTCATAAGACAATAATTGTTCATTTCACTAGCCTGCATAAAGGATTATGCACTATGCTGCTCAACCTTGGCTACCTAGGATTTTATATCCTTGTCAAGTCTTTTCCAAAATAGTATTTTCAATAATTCTCGTTTTTTGAAAGCCTGCCCAGGTTTCTGCTGCAGCAGAACAATCCCATTTACTCTGGATTAGTGAATTCTACAATAGCAGCTACCTCCAGACCCAAAACTGCACAGTAAAGGTAATTAGGGCATTGTGGCTCCTTGCCAAATTCCAGAGCAGCCTTCCCTGGCAATTATCATCCCAACTGTCTCATATGAGCTGCTCCACAGCAGTTCCACTTTCCTCTAGGAAGAGGGATTTTACAGAAAGGGAGTTGGAGCAATTCCTACCTCTTGCCTATTTTATTATTTATTGTTCCATATCACTACACAGCAGTGGCATATTTTGTGTAAATTCTTTCCATTACTCACAAAGCCACACAAACAGCTCGGAGCTTTCCTCGGAGAATTCTTAACTTCCTGCAAAAACAAGCAACAAAAAGCTACCAGGAAAAGTAACCAAAGATTTTTAATCACTTGAGTCTATTTCCTGTCCCTAAGAAAAACTAGGATTTTCCACCTGCTTAAGTTAAATACTCAAGAGAATTACATTATATTAAACTAAATAAATCCATGATATTTTATTGTGTCAAACAGGAGAATGGATCCTATTTCTTATCCTTACTCAAAGACTTCCAAGGATTGCTCCAGAAATGGCAATTCCTCTTGAGCAGGTCTGATTTATACAATCTCAATAATATACTTTGATAGCACTAAAAAGCTGAATTTAGGCATTTGGTTGTAATAGAAAAGCAGAGGTGACCTTTTTTATATAATACATTTAATATATAATAATACCTACACTGCATATTATACTTGAAATATTATGAAATTTGCATATAAATGGTGCAATTTTTATTTTGAATAAAACTATGGCTATAGCCATCAATACTTCTTTAAGAATAAGTGCAGTTGACTGTTATCAAAAGATAAATGAAGAGGGAGAGGGGAAAAAAGAAGGCAAATAATTTTGCTTGCATTCTTGTCAGCCAAGAGCGTGATGCTACTTGAAAACTTGATACATCAAAATCCATTTCTTGAGGAAATAATTTATTGCTTTGTACTGAATGTTTCACCCAAAAATTTCGTTTGAACAGGTAATTGTGAAGTCTGAAAGCTACAAGAAGTTAGATAATTTACCCAGAGAGTGCTGGGGCAAAGCATCTGAAGATTGCTCCAACATAAGATATTTTTGGTTCTGCTGTTCCTTATTTACAAGGGTAAGGCTTTCACAAGAGGAGGAGAAAATCCACCTTGGTTTATTTTCAAAAGACAGCCTTGAAAGAGATGAATCTGTCAGGTGTGTCCTGGGGAGATGTCTCAGCACAGAACCTCCCAGATGGAAATAATGCCTCGCAGTTTCACCCTCCCTGCCCCAGGACAGCTTTGGCTTTGCTGCAATTCCTGAGCCAGCAGAGAGCCCCAGTGCCTGTGAGCCTGCAGCAGCTGCTCAGAATCCAGGTGGGATCCATGGAATCCATGTCAGGATTGACATGGGGGCATGCTGGAGTCATCAAACCCCAAGGTGGAATTATTAGTAAATACATTATTACATACTAGCAACAAAACATTGCTATTCCTTTCCATCCATTCCACTTTGTATGTGATAAGTGGGAAACAAATAACCTTTTTTTTTTTCATTTTCTGTGTAGAATTTAGTGTGTGAACATAGAATCAGTTATTCCAAGTTACAAATACTTGCTGTATGAAAAGTAAAGGCTTTAGCTTGCTCTAGATTTTGCCTTTTTGGTATTTCTTTGGCCTCACTATGGAATCAAATGGATGTCTCAGCAATGATGTTCCAGCAGTTACTCAAGCCCTTGTGTCACTGTTCCATTTCTGTGGAGGGCAGAAGAAAGCCTTGCATAATTTGCTGCTAATGCAAAGCTTCTGTCTCCACCAGAAATAGGTTTGGAGGTGAGGAATGTCTGAATGAATGAATGTGAATACCTGTGAGTATTTGATGTGTATCTCCAAAGTATTAAAAATACTCAGGTACAAGCAGGCATGTCCACACTCATTTCTGTGCAGTTGCTGAGAGGTGGAACAAATCTCCTAACGCAGCACACTGGGCTCTCCTCTGAGCTCCAGCAGGAGACTTGTATGTTTGCATTCCTTTGGCCTGATGTCTTTGCTAATTACTGCTCAAGTAATTTACTTGTTTTGCTCACAGCATTGTTTTGGGTTTTTATTATCTTGCAAAAAGAAATTAAGAAAGAAGTTCGTTCAAAAATAAGACCAAAGTGAACATCATTGTTCATTTAATCAGAGTTGACTTTCCTATTGAAGCAGAAGTATACCCTGATATGTATCATCAACCTGATTACCACTGGCCAGTCTGAGACATGAATGTGCAACAGCAAAAAAGTCTTCAACAAATGAAACATCTGACAAAAACATCCCCCACCTTTATCATCAGACACCAAACGAGCCATACACCTATGGAAGCTTGTAAAAATTGCACAGCTAGAGCTTCCCAGGGGGATCCCCTGATCCTTGTGCTGAGCCCTGCACAGGATGTGTCCAGCAGCCCAGAGTGAATTTCCCCCTGCGCAGCTCTGGAATGCTCCGTGCTCGGGGCAGGGCTGGTAAGAGCTTCTCCTGTGCAGCCACCAGCCCTCAGCAGCTGCATGGCCACAGTCCTGCCCTGCTGCACATCTTCAAGAGTGCCCTGCTGCTGAAGGGAGGTGCTTGCAACACGACTTTTAGCTGTGCTGGCCCTGGGAGCACAAGGTGCTCTGTAGGACATGGAGGACAGGAATCAAAGGCTGGCTACAGCAGGGGCGTGTTGCCAACAGCAAGGCAGCCCTTTGATCACCTATCTCTGTTTATCCCAAGGTTTGAGATGAAGTTGAAAGACAATGGATAAATAGGCTGGAGCTGAAAGGCAGACGGGTTTTTTTCTTATTTTGCATTGCTTTTTTACCAGGACCCAGCTAAGGAGAGTTGCATTTCTCTTAGTGCAGGAATGCAGGCACGTGGCTGAAATGGACTTTTGTCTTTGTGCTGCCTGCATGAACCTTAGAGTGGTGCAGGTATTTATGACCCTATAGGCACATGTTAATTAGCTGTGTTATCTGGGAATGGCAGAGCTGCAGAGCAGTAGGATGGATCCACTGCCTGCTCTGGGTTCCTTGTCTCTGGAATCTGCCTTTGATGGCACCTGAGAGTGACGTGAGCAGGGCAGGAGTGAGGCTTTCTGTACAAACACATCACAGTGAGAGCAGCCTTCTCACCACAACTATAAAAACCACTCGGGCTTTTTGATGAAGAAACAGAACAAAAATGATCAGTGAAGAGATAAAGGAAGGTTTGTGTATTTTTCAGCTACAGTCTGAGAGCAGCCTCCTATCCTGCCCTGTCACTGCTCATTCCTTACTCAGGATTCCTCACAGGAAAATGAAATGTTGCTGTCACCCTCTGTGTTACTACAATGAACAGCTGCAATCCTTCTGCTTGGGGAGAAACTAACTATTGAGTGGAGTTCAGTGGCCATGAGAAATTGTCAATGCACAGCTTAATGTCACACTGAATCAGGTGATGAATCCTTTATGTAGCTCTCTATCAGGTGCAATTGCTCTGCTGAAGAACAGTTCTCATTATATGTTCAGGCTGGGTTCTAAAAGTGTTTGTCAGGAAAGAGCTATTTATGCTTTGTTATTTTTAAACTGTAGTACCTAGCTCTGAAGAGATTTTGTTGTGGTTAGACTTTTTCAGAAAGTCAAAATAAACCAAATAAACCAGTTTGGTTAGGTTTCAAAAATAGAATACACGTGTAAATCAAAGTGCTGTATTTATTGTCTCTGCAGTAGGAGTGACTGTTCAAATAGACACAAATTATAACCTAGATTTTTAGTTTTTAAAACATGTGTCCTCTTTTTGCAGCTCAAATAATGCTTATTCAGACTGAGGTTTTATTCCCTGTGCAGGTGGCACTCATCAGTTCAGTATCTCCACATTAAATTTATGAAATTTTATTCTAACATTATTTTCATGCTTTGATATTCTCAGTATCCAGTGCTACCCCAACTGACCTGGTGCATTTGTCTTGAGCTCTTTGAAACTTCCTGTGTTCTGAAAGGAGATTTACCCAGGCTCTCAGTCCTTTCCAAAATTATCTGGAATTTAACTGCTATTCCTCCAACACATTTCCAGCTATGGGGAAAAACCAGTTATAGTCACCTGATAAAATAAATTTGTACCCATCAGACACAACAGGGAGCACTTTGAAGCCATGTGCCTTTAGGGATATTTTCTATTTGCTTTTTCTCAGTTATCTGTGCACACAAATGGGCACTGAGGTGTGGAACAGCAGAGGACCCAGAGGATTGTCTGTGAGCAGGACCTGCACTGGGCAGCTCGGGTTTCAAAGCTCTGAGCAGAACTCCTGCAGGACACAGCTCCTTGTCACACCAGGGGAAAGTGAAATCTTGGGCAGAAGTGCTGCAAATGGGAATCTAAAATCCAGGGAAGGTACTGAGCTCAGCCTGTCCGGAGGAGAGCCTGAGAGGGCTGGCTGGGGGAGTGCAGGGCCTGGAAGTTTCCTAGAAGCAAATTGCACGCCCTGCAATGGCAGAGGCAGCAGTGCTCTGCTGCACAGAGCCAGGCCAGACACTGCAGAGCTGCCGGGCCACCAACTGCCTCGCAGTTTTCACTCTGCAGCAAACAAACTGCTGCACAGTTCCTTGGGAATTCTAAGACTCTTCCGTGTAAAATTATCAGTGAGGAAGGGCTGAAATAACTTTATTTTTTCAGTAGGAGATTGTTGTTTACTGTTTGTAGAGCTGCACTCTCAGAATAATTTAATTACTGCAAGGCTTAATGAAAAGCTGTTTCAATTTATACGCTGGAGTGCTTCCACACAAACTGGTATTGATAAATCTACATAATTGATATTTTCATCCAACATATTTATTGGTAATTTTATAGAAAGGCACCCAAGAACCATATAAGTAGGAACATGTAATAGATTATAGTAAGGAGCTTTTCATATGGAAGAGAGAGATTTGGCTGAAAAGCTGCTGGACAGGGTGAGAAAGGCATGCACTGTAACCAGCCCAACAGCAACCACCTTCGGCTGGGTATGAATAAAGTAAAAAACTGATGAGTTGTTCAGGACAAAGCAACAAAAATGATGGTTTTCATTTCAGCAAAACAAGTTAACTGCACTGTTAACAGCTTCATATATGGTGTCCTGTTGTTGTAAGGTAATTTATGCAATTAAAATTCTCAATGCATGAAAACCCAATCTAAAAATTGTATTTCTACTCCTTTGAACACTTTAGTGACACAGGGAAATAATAAGGCCTTTCAGCTGGATGATAAAATATAAATAGTTTATGCATCATCATACACATAAGAGATGCCTTATTTGGCTTCTCTTTTAGGTTGCTGATGCTTGATTTGTTCAAGGGCACTTTCTTCATGGGCCCTGTATGCTGGACTTCTTTTGTATCTAACTTGACCTAAACTTTTCCCTAAGCAAAGTTCTCTTATTAAAAACAAACAAAAAACAACAAAAATCCAACAAAAAAACTTATGGAGGAGTAAGAGGATAATTTGTAGCATAATCAAACCTTGCAGAAGGACAATGCTTGGACTGTGGCTGGATAAAATGGCAAAGTTTGTCTACAGCAATCCTTGGCTTGAGCAGGGAGGGAGGAAGATTTGATGCACAAAATTCTATAATGAAGTGTCTATATGCACTTCTTCTTTTTCCCAGCCAGCATTCCACTCCTAATTCTTGCTGCTCATTCTTCTGAGCCTTAGAGGCATTAAGGACACAATTAAGGTGATGTGGTGGCACTTCAAACATTTGATATCTTTGGAGAATCCCCAAGTAAAGACTGGGAGCACAGGAATATTGCACACAGCAAATGGAATCATCACAAATAAGGAAAGGTTCCACTTTTCCATGCTCCTTTCCAGCAGGCAGGGTGAAAACTCTTCTGGAAGATGGGGATGGAGCATCCCTGCCATGAGGAAGCTGAGGCCCAGGAGGCTGAGGTGGCTTTGCCTGAGTGACAAACCCACAGGAGGAAAGGGAGTTAATCCCCAGGCAGGAGAAAGGTGCTGTCACAGCCTGAAACCCCGGGGTTTTCATTCTCCTCTAATCACTCCCCAGGCTGCTTTTTGTACAGGTAGAAACCCTCCAGATGGTGAAAAGGCAAGAGCTGACTGTGTGCCTGGACAAATGCAAGTCGAATACCTGGACATTCACACTTTAAACATCTCACCCCAAACACAAACCAGACCAGCCTCGGGAAGAATGCTGATAATTTTCAGTTTATTTTGGAAAGTCTGTTCAGTTTTTGTTTCCTTTCTTCTCCAGGGCTGTAATGTTTCAGTTTCCCTGTTTGCTTTTCTGTTTCTTTCTTGCAATTATTGTCTTCCTTTGCATGTGCTGCATTGTTTAACTCTGAGATCTGGCTTGCTTTCCTCCAGATCTGTGTTTATTTGCTCCATGACTACACTCCTTCACTGTTCTGCTCTTTTAAAGGGAGTTTAAAACTTTATGAAAGGTCTTTGGCAAAACCTCCTCTTTGTGAGGTGGTTTTCTCTCCTTTCCTACTTTCTTTTCAAGCTCCTCATTGTGTTTATATTTTATATTACAGTATCTAAAGATCCTTTTGCACATTTTGCTAAAATCTGTACATATTACATGGACATGCTGAGTCTAAAGCCATGTGAATATTTATTGTACACACTGCTTTGAGTGTATTTTTGGAATTTTGTTTTTCTTCCTGGGCTAAGTTTTGCAGTCAGATACATGGATATGATTCCTGTTCAAATTGTATAAATAAACTGGATCTGTTCATCATGGCACTTCTTCAGTTGAAATGTGACATTGAGAAGTTACTCTGTAAGAATTTGAAAAGAATTATTTGGATTTTAAATTTTGCCCTCAGTGGGTACCACCTCTGTCTGGATTTGGTTTTCTGGTAGGTCTGAGCCCATGGCAATGGGAAAGAGGAAAATTAGAGAGTAAGGTCTTTTCTTAATAGCTGAAATCTCAGTGTGGTTTGTCTTGTAAAAGGTGCTATAAAAGCTTAAATATTTCTTTTAGCAATATCCTCTAAATTGAAGGCATTATGACACTGGAACCAGTAGTAACTTCCAGAACAGATGGGAATCACAGCATTTTAGAGACATGGGAACTTCTGTTTCAGCCCTCCAGAGCTCCTGGTTGCCATCCCCATTCCAATCCCCTATTCCTTGGCAAGCACACCTCTTCCTGGGGGGCACCAGCACCTAAGGACTCTCTTGTGTTTTGGGGTTTTTTTCTTATTTGGTGCCCAGGAGAGGCAAACCCAACAGTGCTGCTTTTTCCTTGTCCTTGCTATGCCTCTCTGAGGTTAACTGACTTTAGCTGAACTCAGGTTTTGGTTTATATCAGAACTTTCTTCCATAGAGAAATCCAAAATAAGGCAGCGAATTATGCTGGAGGCTCTTTTTTAGAGTAACGCTTATTTAATTAACAATTAATGCAACTCACATGACTGTAAATGCAAACGTGTAATGCTCTCTAAAAACAGTTCTAGGAGAAATGTTTTCCTTTCCAACGGCTACCCTTCGAAGCTGTATTTTGGGGTGGTAATTTGTTTACTATTTTGATGTACCATTCGGTACGCTTTCCAAGCTAAAATAAGTGAGTTAAGAGCGAGCAGAGCCCTTTGGTATCCCGGCTTTTTCATGGAGGCTGTGCGGAGTCACACAGGGATTGCTGCCTTACAGCTGGTCCCCGTCTCCTCCAGGAAAAGAGCTTGCACGCTATTTCTTTTTATTTATTTTTTTATTTCTCCCCAGATACCTTTCCCAGCAGCTCACACCCCACCCCTGAGCACATACCGCCCCTTGGGACTTGCTGCCTGCTCCGTGCAGAGCCGGGCTTTGCTGAGCGCAGGTAGGAGCGGGCTGGCTTAGCCCAGGTAAGGCAGCGCTGCCCGGGCACAGCTCGGGGCCCCGGCTCTGCTGCCACCGGACCCGACGGTGCCGGTGTGCACACACCGGGGCCGCTTCATTGACTGATTAATTGTCAAACCACCGAGGGCTCGGCCAAGGCAGGGCTGGTGCGGGCCGGAGGCGCGGCCGGCTCGGCAGCTGTGAGGCGGCAGCGCTGCGCTGCCCTGAGGGGAGCCGGCTCTGCCGCCCCACCGGCGCGGCGGCAGCGCTCATGCCGCTCATCCAGGCCGGGTTTAGGGCAGGGCTGGAGGCGCGGCGGCGGCGGGGTCCCCTCGGGATCGCCTCCTTCCTTCCCTCCCTCCCTCCTCCCGCCGCCGAACCCGCGGCGCCTCAGCCGCTCCCAAATGGCGGCGGGGGGGGGAGCGACCGATCCGCGGCTCGGCGCTCCCGCGCCAGGCGGGGAGGCGGGAGCGGCCGGGCAGGCGGGCGCAGGGACGGCGTCGATCGCCGAGCGGGCGATGGGCGGGGATAAATGTCTGCCTGGGCGCGGGGCCGCCATTTTCTCTTAGGCGCGGAACGAGCGGCGCCGGGCGCGACCGGGGCGCGGGGGACCCGCCGGGGGCCCGGGACACAGGTACGGGTGGCCGGGGAGTGCCAGGGGCGAGCGGGAGAACCGTTCCCCGTATTTCCTCTCTTTGCAGCGCTCCGTTCCGCGCTGGCGCCGCTCCGGGCTCGGCCACGGGCGCGCTGACCCGGCCGCCGCCTCGGCCGCTCGGCCCCGGCGGACACTGGGGGAGGAGGAGGAGAACCGGGCGGCTTCGGGCCCGCGGAGTTTCGCGGCCGGATTGCCCGGGCCGGGCCGGGCGGATCGGTGCCGAGAGGGCTGGGGCGGGGCGATGGTGCCCGAGGGTCGGGGGGAGCGGGGCTGGGTCGTGGCTGCCGCCTGTCAGCGCCAGCGCGGAGCCGCGCGGGTGGGCCCGCAGCTGCCGGGGGAGCATCCCGCATAGCTGGGGCCGTGCCCTGTGCAGGGAGGGTGAGCAGCGGGCATCCCGCATAGCTGGGGCCGTGCCCGTGCAGGGAGGCTGAGCAGCGGGCATCCCGCATAGCTGGGGCCGTGCCCTGTGCAGGGAGGGTGAGCAGCGGGCATCCCGCATAGCTGGGGCCGTGCCC
>JAYDZK010000032.1:19032848-19045004 GCA_034509185.1 Euphonia xanthogaster | reverse complement strand
GCCCTCGGAGCCGCTGCCTCGGGGCTGCGCCCCTGCTCGCTCCCCGCTGCTGCCGCTTCCCCCTCGGGCTCGGCTCGCTTTGTGCCTGCCTGGCTCTGCCCCCGCAGCTGCCGAGCGGCTGCCGCAGGGGTCACTGCCCGGGCCGTGCCCATGGCAGCCCCGGATCGCTGAGCCATTGGGTATTTTTAGTGCAGGGAGCGGAGCTTGCTTCCCTGCCTCGCAGCTGGCTGTGCCGCGGGGTTCACTGCGTTAATGAAAGCTGCCTCAGAGGTTCAGGCGGTGAGAAACGGCTCTGGGCCCCCGTTGGAGCTCTCTGTTACATAAATGTCACCATAGAGCAAGCTGGAGTTCTCAAAGTGGGGATTTCTGCAACACTGAGCTGACAGATGACCAAGAGGGAGGTGCAGGATAGTGCAGAATAGAAGAAAGATGTCTCTAACGCTTTTGTAGGGGAAAACATTTAAGGTATTATATTGAAATATTTTAACATATGGCAGATTTTCTTTTTTCTCTAGTGTCTTTTAGTCTGCTTCCAGTGTATGTCCCTGTCAGCTCTACCAGTAATTTCTGCTGGCTTTTGCATATTCCTTTTTCTTGTTCTCAGCCATTTGAGAGTGTTTGCTCAGTCTGGTCATACTTTCAGTATTTTATAGTGGGTTTTCAGTCTATTAGCACACCACAAAAGGCACTGCTCTCTTTACTCACTTGCTAACTGTGGCAGAGATGAATAAATTATCATTCTTTTTTCTTTATTCAGATTTTCTTTGTGTGTAAAACCGTGAGATTTTACATAAGAGTTTTTTGGTGAAACTGAAGGAGTGTGGTGGGGAGGTGAAGATGTGTGTACTCCCTTTTGTTTGCATGGAATTGTTGCAGAAATGGAACCCAGAGGGAGGATCCTGCAAAGCAGAGCAGTTGTAGGGAGGACTATTAGACTGGAAGTGTTCCTGAGAAGAAAAAATACTGGTTAATCATACTTTAATTTTTTTAATTCCTAATTTATTACTACCCCAAAAAGGCTATTTATATTGTTTCCAAATCATTACCATAGAAAGTACACTATTAAAAGTTTCTTGTAAAAGAGAAAGTAAAGTGGATTTTAATTCCACTTAATGTGGAGGTGAAAGTGCCTGTGACTGCCTCTGCAGCTTTCACTTGGAAAGGTGTATTTTGATACATGGGAACTTGGGGTTGTTTAAACTTTGCTTTAGAAACTTCAGAACAAAGTTTCTCTGAAAGTTGCTCATATTTCTGGTGCAGGATGTGACTCCACCTTCACAGGCAAGAAGATCTTTTCTTTTAATTCCTGAAGTTCAGAATTTACCTGGTAATTGTTAGTTCCAAGGCTGCTCTTGGGTTAATATTTTCCTTATTTTGATGATTTCTGATAGCAATTGAATTCCTTCAGGTCCAATCTATTGCATCACCCCATTAAAATATTTTTCAGTTGTGTATTTGTGTTGTAATTTGATGTGTTTGGGGTTTTTTTGGTGAATCTTGCACTGTAAAATTCATGCATTAAAAGTATGGCAGAAGTGTCTAAACTCTCTTTACTCCTGAATTTGCACGAGGCTGATGCTTAGTTTTTAAAACAAGCACACAGTGCTGGGGCCACTGTGTGCAAACAGCAAACATCTCTGATTATTCCAGGGCTTGCAGGTTTGAGGAGGGGTAAATTTGTTGATGATCAGTCAGTTTTTCTTCAGCTGAGGCAGAAAAGTGTGAGAGTGCCTGTGCCAGCTCAGTGAGCTCCTGCTTTTCCCAGGCTTTCCTCTCCCTCTCCCTGTGCCTCCAATAGCTTTGGGAAGCTGTGTCCAATCAATCCCGATGTGGAGGAGGAGCAGGCAGGAACCTGTTTGTGGTGCTGAGATGGGAGGGTGCAGCTTTCCCTGCTGCCTAATTAGAAAGCTAAGCACTTTTGGTCACCTGCAAGCCAAGCTGCTGGCTGTGGAGCAGAGTCTCTGCTGGTAAAGCAGCATTTCTGCCTCTGTGTGATCACTGGGCTCACAGCTGCAATGCTCAGCTTGGGGTGGGTGTTATCTTGGTGTGGAAACGTGGCAAAAACCCACGGAGAGTTCAGTGCTGGGGAGGGGTTGTTCCAGGTTGCTTGGCCTGCAGAAATGGGATAAAAGGAGTTCTGGAGGGGGTGGGTCATGTGGCTGCCAGAGAATGGAGTAAATTAAGGAGCCTCCAGCGTGCTGCAGCCAAAAGGAGCAACAGAGTGTGCAAGGCTCTAATTTTATGCTGACATTTGACAAGAAATACACTGAATTCTGGGTGACATCATCCCTGTGTGCTGGATGCTCTGGAGCAGGTAGAAAGCTGACACAGGCAGTAACAGTGCTGCAGCAGAGCCTCGGGCTCCCAGTGGTGCAGGGGATTGATTTCAGCTCAGGAACAGGGCAGAGCTCACTCTTGGATTTCTCCAGCCTTTTAAGTTGCCTGTGTAACTCGCTCACTGGCAGTGGTGAGGTTATAAAAAGGGAGCCAGCTGATGTTGCAATGTAAGCACTGCCCCTGTAGTGGAAAGACTGTCCTTTGGCATGCTCCCTGCTGCTATTTTTACCTGTTCCAGTAAGATCTGCCCTTGTGATGTTGGATTACAGGACAGTACCTGGAATAATTTTCTGTTACAAACTGCTGTATATGCTGCAGAAAATGTTCAATAAAATTGGGCACATTGACACAGAGACTCTTACACTGAAAAATATTTTTTCTTTTGTCAGCACAAAACTGTGACTGCAAGAGATTCTTTCAGGTTTTTTTGCATATTTTATGTCTGGCAGAGTTTTTTAAATTTTGGGTTCCTTTGTATATTATTTTGTCTTTCTCAATTTCTCGTGTGGAGACTGAATAGGCAGTGTGAGTTTTAAAGGTGAGGATTAACAGTGTAGCCCAGGAATCAGTGGAGTATGAGATTTCTGTCTGAATTTCTAAAAGGCCAGGCTGATGCTGACTAAACTTTATTCTGCATTGCTGCACACTATAGGAAATGAATATTTTTTCTGGGAGTAAATTAACAGCACTTCCAGTGACAAAATGCTGTATCTACCCAAATATTTGTGGTGGAAACAGGAGCAATCAGCAAGAATGCCCTGACAGTGAGACGGGGGTTCAGTGGCACAGGTATCAAGTGGAGATGTGTGGCTGCTGATATGTCTGGCATCTGTGATTACCTTACCTCAAATACAAGGTGTATTTCCTAAAACCATCAATCCCTGGTTCAGAAGTGACAACACTGAAACCCAAACCTCAAGCTTTTGTGCTGGCTCTTTGTGCATTCAGGAGCAGGTTTGGGGCAGAATCTTTCCAAGTCAGTGGTTTGACACTGAAGTGTGATGAGTGATGAATTTGTGTGCTGGCCTTGCTCCTTCTCCTGCTCCTCAGAGCAGCTCAGGTGGAAATCCTGCAGGCAGGAAACTTCCTCCAGGACACAGGGATTGTCTTCTTCCTCTGCTCTGCCATTGTCTCATTGAACAATTCTAGTCAGGTTTAATTGACTCTCCCATCTGCAGCAAAGCTGGGCTTTTTGGCAGCTCTTATTCCTTAAACCCTCGTGTTTGCCAGTTCTGCTAGCAGATGTTCTTACTGATTTTTTTGTCATGTGTCTTTTTATCTGTCATGAAAAATAAGTAATTTTTCCTGCCTTATAACGACTGCTGTGTTGGCAGATAGAAATACTGCACCTGCTTCTTCAGCCCATCACACTTCCTTTATGCTGTGCTGTTTCTTCTTGATTTATGCATGAGATTTCTTTTTCTTCTTGCTGATTTTACTGTAAAAATGCTTTGGGTTTTCATTCTGTAAATGAAATTTCCCCATTAGTTTTCTCTCCTTTTTTTTCATGTAATATTATCCATTTTAGTGACTCATTGCCATCTCTTGTATTTGGTTGTAACTAAAGATCTCACCTTTTCCTCTGGCATGAGAAAACCTGAATTCCTTCCTTCTCCCCAGTCTCCCTGCTTATCTTTTTCCATGATGGGAGGTATATTTACAGTCTATTATGTGCCACATTCCTTAATGTTTGTTGGAGACAGGTGTGCTAGGTGTGAGCAGGGTAAATTCACTGGTCAGACTGTCAGTAGGTTCTAAGTTTAAAATGACTGAAAATGGCTCCAGATGGAGGTCCCAAAGCATTCATCTGGTTTCTTGTTAATCTTTGAGAGTTTGCTGTTTCGGTAAAATCATTGCAGCTTTTTTTAATTTATCTATTTTAGCTTTTCCCCCATCTGCTCTGTCCAGAAGAGAGAATACCTCTAACCAGAAGTGAGCTGGCAATTTAAGATCTCTTCTTGATTTTTTTCTTGCATTTTTTAGAAAGACACGAGGAGTCTGTGACTTCTTGGTCTGGAGAAGAGAAAGCTTTGTGGGGGATGATCCCATCAAGATTTCTTCAGCTTCCCTAGGAATTCTCCCTCTTACAGTTGGTGCTTTTATGCAAGATACAGAGAGCCTTCAGAGGCTTGGCTGCTTATTCTGTTTGTTTTGTCTCCAAGATTTGTCAACATTTGTGAGTCAGCAAGGTGTTTGTCTGAGTGAGGAACTGACGTGTGAGAAGGGACTATTCAACTCCTATTTAATTTTGACTTCAGTCAGTTTTTAACTGTAAAAGATTTTTTCTGATGTTCTGGAGTAAGAATGAAATGCTTCTGAGCTGGGTAACATTTGGTTGTTGTGCACTCTGTGTCTCCTTACAATGAAATAATGAAAGGCTGGAAGACCCTGAGAATTCTGAAAGTAGAAGGATAATAATTTATCAGCAATGTAATTTTTTTGTTGTTTATTTGATATGTGGTACATGTATATGTCGTCTATTAAAATGTAAATATCTTCTTTTTTTTTTTGTCTTCCACAGATGATGTGCTTCGTCCTTTTGTCATAGGACTTCATTTGCTGAAAGGAAAACTAAAGGTATAAATAACTTTCTCTTGTTATCTTTCCCTTCCTCCTTCTCCTGCCCCTTTCTTTCTTTGGAGATTCCTGGACCTTCCCTTCAGGGGAGGAAACTGAGCTCAGCCCCTCTGTGCTTGTATTCTTGCACTGCTGCTAAAATCCACTTTTTGTTTTTTGAAAAATGCCACAAAATCAATCTGGAAGTACAGTTGTTACAGGATTTGCTTTATCAGAAGTGTGTATTTAACTTAAGCTCTTACTTGAGTCAGTCTCCCTGGATATTTACTTTGCAGGGGAAAAGCCCTTCCTCAGTTTAGAACTCTAGCTCTTGCTATTTGCCTGTCTTCTCCAAACAGCATTTGCCTTTCCACACAGCTGCAGGTCTGTTGGGAATAATCCAGACCTAATGTAAATCTGTCTGTGACATTATCTTCAAACTCTATCTCTGAAGCAGAAAGGCTGCTATGGCACTTTGTTAAGTAAATAAAAACCCACCCAAACCAGAACTGTAATTTCATGGGTGTATTTAATAAGATAATATTAAAATGGAGAATAATTTTTTTTGGAGGCTGTCAGGACAGTAGATGTTTGATGTAGTCTTAAGTATTTTTTGTTGTATACAGTCTTAAATTTTTAAGTATATTCCATTTTTATCTGCCATTTCATTCAGGTTTCTTGGCAAATACAGGTGCACGTGACCCAGGAGAATAAATGTTACAGCTGTCCAGGAAGGCTATATCCAGCTATTCCCAGGTGCCTCTTGTTGTAAAACACAAGGGAGAGCCCTTTGTTCATCTCCTGCCCAGGATCTCTCAAGGCTGTGGGTGCTGTGTCCCTGTGCCCTGCCCTGTGCCCGTCTGGGCGATGTTTCCAAGCTCTTGGAATGGCAGGATTGACCTCCACGTGGCACTGCAGGCCTGGCACAGAGCCCACATTTCATCCCAGCCATTTACTGGCTGCAGGCTGCCCTGGCTGAGAGCAGGGAGCCCCTGGGCAGGCTGGGCCAGTGCATCCTGCTGGAGGAGCAGCTGGTTCAGCACTGCCTGCTGCTGTGCAGTGCTGCTCTCTGTGCAGTGAGATGTGAGCACAGCTCCCAGCAGCTTCTTTAGTGACCCTCAGCTTGTTCCTTCTCCCCAGGCTCTCAGCCTGGGGTGTTCCCAGTGCTGCTGCCCTCAGTGCTGCTGCATTTCCTACATGGGGCTGAGGGAGGACAGAGCCAGGCATTCTTTGTGCTGAGGTTCTCAGTCACTTTTTTGTTTAATCCTTGAGAACTCGTGTGGGACGGGCATTTGGTGGATTGCTGACATTTGAGTAACTTTTTTCATCCTTGCTGTAAAGTGGATGAGTTCCAGGCAACTGCAAACACAGTTTGGGGCTTTCAGACTGGGAACAATTGGCATGAGCAAGTGCAGAATGCAAATGGGCACATGGCTGGGAAGGTATGTGCACTTGATTGAGAGATTTGGGGGAGAAAAAAGGCTTGTCCAGTGTTCTGACCGTGTAAAGAAAGACAAAACACTTGTAGTCCCACTTGTGTCTGCAGTGCAAGGCCCACATTAAAGAGATCTCTCTGTAAACCTCCCTTTGGAGGAGTCTCCTGACAGATTTAACATTATGGCACAGAAACAAGTCTGAGTGACAGGTCTGTCATATAATGTGATCCTGATACAATCAGCTAGAAAAAGCAGTCTTCAGTGCTTTTTGTTTCTAGTGATGAGTTTGAGTTTACTGAATTAGAAAAGGAGCACGACTTAAATATCACTTCAGCTTTAATGGTCTTCATCATCTTAAGAGCAGATTAGATAAAAGATTATGGAATATTGTACTAGAAAGAAAAGTGGAAATTTTATTCGATGACAAAGTTCTGGTGCTTTGTAAGGAAAACTTGTACAAAATCTATGAGCACTTGCTTTGCTTGCTTGTTCCTTTCCTGCTGTTCCAATAGCAATTCCATAAACTTGTTTGTGAATTTATATGAACTCTGCAGCTGTACTTAAATCCAGTTTAGAAACACTGACTGATGAGAAACATCTGCTGCATTTTACTTTTTACCTGGGACTGGTTTTTTGCTTTGAGAAAGGCAAAGCTTTGGATTCTGTATCCCTCTTTTAGATGCAGGGTCTTCCGTGCTCCTCTTTCTCTAATGTAGGAGTTCTGGTTTTGTAGGGAAAATCAGAGTTCCACATTTGAATTTCATAGAAATATCATGTGGAAAAAAATGGGTGACTGACATGGGAATGCTCTGTGTGGAAAGGACAAACCCAACAGATCTTCCTGGGATCTGCCTGGGAAAAGTGGCCCTGAGCTGTTAGAGCCAACAGAGAGCAGGCCCAGGGTGGCCAAAGGTGCAGATTGTTTTGGTGACAGATTCCTGCTAAGCAGGGCCCAAAGTACAGCCTGCTGCAGGCAGGGAGTCTGACTGTGCTTACTAGCCAGAGTTTTTATCTGACAGCAGCTTTTAAATACAAAAAGGTACTGATCTTGAATGAATAATAATGAATAAGTCCAAAAGCAAATTGAGAGTTGTGTTGCTTCTGTGCTCCTTACTGTAGAGCCCACTTGTTGGAAAACCAATGTTGTTTTTTTCCTGAAAGCTGAAGTAGTGACTAAAAGCAGAATACTTCTGATAAATAAAGAAAAAGAGCAGAAAAGATACTTCCGAATCAGAACAGCAGAGGCAGAAATTTTCTGTGTTTCTGTTGGTTTTTGTTCTGTTTGGTTTTTTTCCCTGAGCACTGACATTTCCTTCTGTTAATTTTTAATTTTTGTCAGTTGTCTAAGGGAGGAATTTGTTTTTTGGCATTGATCTCTTCAAATGAAGGGCACATGAAGGAAAAGCACCAACCTTGTAGATGAAAGGGGGATCTGCCTGGGTTGTTGCACTGATCCCAACTCATGCCCTGCATTCATATTTCCAGAGATCACAGCTTTATTTTTTAATATAGGAATTATTATTACTTATTTATCCTCTACTGCTCTGAAAAGCTGCTTTTAAAAAATTGCTGCTATAGATTACAACAATTTCTGGTCTTCCCCCCAGGTAATTGGTTATCCAAGCAATATTAGATCAATTATTACTGCATGGGAGAAGAAAAGGCCACAGTTAAATGGGTCATTGATCTTTTTGTGTCAGACATGAGAACTTTGCCTCTAAGCAGCTTTTCAAGCTTCTATTTACTGACAGAAGTATTCAGTTTGAAATGGATGCTGGACTTTGTTCTGTGCTGTTCTGTGCTTGTAGGTGTATTCCATGAAACACAAAATTCCATGAATTTGTGTGGATAAAAATGGCACTGCCTGTGTGCTGGCAGGGAAAACTGTTTTGACTTGTTTTTAAAAACTTTGGGGGCTTGTTCCAGAAAAAAGCAAGGACAAAGTACCTAAACTTTGGAGTGAGAGTTCAGCTTTGTAACATGTGAACTTTCAGCCTAACTCAGTGCCAGTTTTGGCATTTCTTAGGGAGGGAGAGTGAAACTTTTAACAGCTCAGACCAGCAGTTTATCCTGCTCATGGGAAAAGTCAGAGTAGCTTCCAATACCTTTTGGGCTGGAATGAATGACATGAATGTATTGATTGTGTATGAGTGACTGATCTCCAGGAATTTGTTCCTGTCAGATGTGCACATTCCAGAGGTGTTCCCTGCTTCTGGTTGAATGCTTGGTCCAGTGATTCATGAGCAGAATCTGTAATGTGTGCAAAAAGCACTAATGAAAAGTGCAGTCTTGGTCACAGTGTGCAGAACTCCTGGGGGCTTGCAGCAGTGTATGACATTATTTTTCTGCTTATGCTGAACATTTAATATGAAACCAATCAGTATCAGCTTCCCAGCAGTCCTGGATCTTCAAGGGGACTGATGTGCTTTAATATCTTAAAATATCCTTTGAATGCTGCTGTTGCAGTTTGTCAATTGGAGAAAGGCTGTTTGAAGTCATTTTCATGAAAGTGATGAGTTACAGGAAGAAAAGATTTAAAGAAAATTTTTAGAAATATACATGAAAACATCCAGCTGGCAGTGGGTTATTTGAGCACGGGCTAAACATAAATCCAGTATCTGGTAATGATTATGTTTCCGAAATATGCTTGTAATTAATTTAAAGAGAGAAAAGCAGTTTTTTTTCTGGAAGAGACAAACCTGAGAAGAATATAGTTATGAAGGCATCATTGTAAAATCTTTCCTCTTTTATTTTAAATTAAATTTCTCTTTAGAGCAGAGTTTCAGACATCTTTTCACTGCAGTGAATTGGTGTGGATGTTGGGGGAGCTGAGTGTAGTGAGTAAAAATCCCTTTAATGGATTGCTGCTTGGAGCAAAACACCCGAAGGGAATAAATCTGCTGCCAGGGCCAGGGTCACAGGCCCTGCAGGGTGGGCTGTGCTCTGCACATGAATGACCTGTGGCCTGAGGTGTTCTCCCTGCCTTGTTCTGCTCTTGAATGACCTGTGGCCTGAGGTGTTCTCCCTGCCTTGTTCTGCACATGAATGACCTGTGGCCTGAGGTGTTCTCCCTGCCTTGTTCTGCTCTTTGGCCCTTCAGGGTTCTGAGTGGACCAGGTGTGTGTGGATGTGCACTTTAGGCTGTAGTTGGATGTCACTTCTGTCAGCCCCAAGCTGGTCACTTGGTGCCCTGTGAATTCTCTTCTCTCCTGCCTGTGCGTGCAGGGAGCTGCTGCAGTTCCAAGGGGAAGGCTTGCCATGGATAGATAGAAATTTCTTTGCACTGCAGGGCAGGAGAAAGGTGTAAGTCATTCAGAGTCACCTCCTAAGCAGCAGCTTTTCTGACTGACTCTTCTTCCATGAGAATAATCTGGAATAAGGCTTGAGAAGTGAGCCTGGCTGCCCATGCTCTGCCAGGATTTGGGTGTTCTCAGCCAGACTGTTCATGGCCCGGGTCAAGAGGTGTTTGTGGGGCCCTGGAACCTCTGGCGGCCTCAGAGGGCTGGCTCTGAATAGCTGCAGGAGTCAGCAGCAGGACAGTTTGGGTTTCTTCAACAAACTCCACCTTTTCAGCTGCCAGCCCTTGTACAGTGGATGCCAGAGCAGGTTTAGCAACTTTGCAGCGGGGATTCCCTGTCTCTCCCCAGGAGACTGAAGATCTCTTAAACTTCCCTTTCTTCTCCCCTGCCCCTCCACCCTCAGGCCTCTTGGCAGGGTTTTGCCAGCTCCAGGCCAGGTCTGACCTCTGTTCTCATCTTTTCCCTTGGGTGCTGGCTCCTCCCCTGTGCCCCAGCAGCACCCTGAGGTTGAGGAGGAGAGCTGAGGGTGGTGTGTGTGGTACATCCATTTCCTAGGGAAAGAGCTCGACACCTGTGAGCAAACCCAGCCTGCCAGGGATTGAATCCTCAGCCAAAAGAGATGGCAAAACCCCAGGGATGGCAGGAGAGGGCAGGGCACTGCTGGGAGGGAGGACTGTGCCAGACATGGCCAGTTCTGACACTGTCCAGCACTTCCTGAGGCAAAGATCCTGGGAGAGAAGGCTGCAAATGCCTAATTAAAGATAGAACTGACATTTGGATCTCCAGAGGCTGAGAGCAGTTGCTGTCTGTGTTTTCCTGTGTGTGCAACAACCTTAAAATACATTGCTGTGATCTTCCCTGGTAGCTGTGCCTCAGGGTGCAGGGTTTGGGGGAGAGAATACCCTGAGAGCAGGGAAGTCACTTTTTGGGTATTTTTATCTTTTGTGAAAATGCAAGTTTGAATTCTTTGTCATTTCCTGCTTTCTCTGGATTTTTTCAGGAAATGTTGGCAGCATATCAAAACATTAAATATAAATGTAATGTTGGGGTGCTGTCAACTTCTGTCAGCATGGCCAAGGAGGTTTTGGTGGCAGTCCTGCTATTCCTTAGCTCAGCTCAGCAGAAAAATCAAGTTGAGCTCCTCTTTTTGTTCAGTTTCATCTGTTACCTGAAAGGGTGAAACAAAGGAGTTTCCCATAGGGGATGAGTTAAGAGAAGCTCTCTGGGTTTCATCTTTCCCCTCTTATCTGAGAGTTTATCTCAGTTTTTATTGCTGCCATCTCAGTAGTTGCTCTTTCAGCTGCCATGTGCATTATGTGGGTGTTGTAACTGAACATAACTTGTTTTTCCCCTTTCTGGTGCCTAGGAATTGTGAGATGTTGTAGATGCTTATGTGTGGTGAACTTGGTTGTATTCCTCAGTTTTATCTCTCATTTTTCAGAATGTCTCAGTGTTTTCCTATTCCTTCTTCCCTTTTTACATCAAATATAAAACTCTTGTCATTTATGTGCTATAGATTTAAAAATAATAAATATCCCAATATCTCAGTCCTGTTAGATGATCGGGCAGGGAGTTTAAATCTCACTGACATTTAAACATTTTGAACTTTTGGACAACTGCAGAGCTGATGGATTGAGGAGTGGCAGGGATTGGCAGGAGGGGAGGTGAGGCTGTGCTAGCAGTGTGTGCCCTGTCAGTGAAGGGGATATTCAGCAGCTGGCTGAAAGTTCCCTTTGAGGCTGAGGCTTCTGTTGCTCTGGGCTTTGCATGTGGTGGTAATGACTTCACCTGAACCAAACCTTTCTCTGGAACTTTGTTGTTACATTTCCTTTCTGGCTGCTGGTCAGACCTGTCTTGAGGTCTGGACTAAAGGTACTTGCAAATCTGCTGTGGCTTTTCAGAGCTGTGCTGTAAAGGAAAACACTCTGAAATTCAGCTTATTCTTCTGGGCACCCCAGAATGGACACTTAATGTTAGTGGAGATCTTTTTTATCCAAGAATTCCATTGTTTTAACTCTTCAGCTGAAACAAACACTGTTGGCTTTTCTCTGACATAAACATGAGGAAATGTATCGGAGGCTTCAGATAATTTGCAACAAAGGAGGTGCAGGACCACACAGAAATGAGACTTGAGCAGCTGCTGACAGGTGTTCAGTCAGTGTTGGGTGTTCTGAACTAGGTTGTTTGATTTCTGTACAGGCTTTGGTTTTGCCTAATTGTGAATAAGATGTTTGAGTATAATTTGGAGTTCAAGCTGCATTGCAGTTGGGATAGCTGGGGAAGAAATCCAGTGGTATCTTTATCTGTGTCCTTGCACGTGCAGAAATGTGTGCTGGTTTGGAGCTGTGCAGGGGAGGGGGTTGGTGTCCTTGCACTGGAATATGTTTGTAAAATCATAAAATGGTTTGGGTTGAAAGGGACCTCAAAGCTCATCCAGTGCCACCCCAGCCCTGGCAGGGACACCTCCCAGTGTCCCAGGCTGCTCCCAGCCCTGTCCAGCCTGGCCTTGGGCACTGCCAGGGATCCAG